>JAPPVO010000024.1:26282914-26736475 GCA_030407325.1 Camellia japonica
AGCCGACCCTTTTGCCAAGGCCAGCCTACAAATAGCTAGCTCAGCCCGAGCTCAGGGTAGATTTTTCACCCCCCTCCATATGAGCCTAACCAGCGCATTCAAAGTCCTGAGGGAAAGAGGGCATCTCAAACCCCTTAATCCTCAACCTTTGCCAAATCCACTCCCTACCAACATAACCCAAGCAAATACTGTGTATATCATCAACAGCGCGGCCATGGCACCGATGGTTGCTACCGCCTTCGTCATGAGATCCAGAATCTCATTGACAACCGGACAATAGTTCCACCTCAAAACCCCAAGGACCAAGTACCTCATCCACATCTCAACCTCAGCCATACACTGCCACCCACCTACAACCCCAGCATATACCCCCCGACCCATATACCCAAGCCCGAGATGTTTATCCCAGAAAGCATGGCCTTAAGCACGATAGATGCACTTGAACCCCAATCATCTCAAACCCGTGAACCCACTACTTCTGAGCTGGGGAGCATGATTGAAGATCTTCAGAGAACAGTGGCAGATTTAACCTTTGAAGTTTTGGCTCCATCATCAACCACATCGCCTACCAGGGAGTTCATGTCAAAACGCTCCCTAATCTTGGGACGGGCTGCATTGGAAGAAGGCGAATCTCTTAGCAAAGTGAAGGCAGGTGGTAAGAACAAGGTAGGGGTGGGCATGGATCCCATGAACATCTCCTGTTCGCTGTTGAGGCTTTGAAAGCCGAGGGACTGAACAAAGAGCAAGTCCTCGCAGTTGTTGCAAAAGCTGTGGATGACACTTTCGCCACTCAAGTTCGGGGCAGTTTGAATCAAGAGGCAAGCCGGGAAAAGGGCCGTTGTACCAGAAATGATCCTGTTAGCTCTAACCCTCCGCTCGGAAGAGATCAGCAAACTAGGGCCACAACCTACCAAACCCTCCTGCTGTGCGCCCAGTAAAAATTCACAAGCCTTGAAGTACAAACCCCGAGGTCAGAGGGTCTTCCATGCCCTCTATATGCCTTTGTCCAAAGCTTTCAAATCCTTGTGGACAAGGCCATCTCGAACCCCTTGAGCCTCGACCTCTCCCCTCTTCCGGCTACACATGATGCTACCCAGTACTGCGCGTACCATCAGCAAACTGGCCATACTACCGACGACTGCTTCCGTCTTCGCCATGAAGTACAGGATCTGTTTGACAACGGGGTTGTCCTCCCGCCAAGCTCTGCAAAGTCTATTGGCCCTGGATCGGTGAACTTGGGGGATAACGCGATGTGATTAGGGGGATGAACCAGCTGCGGGTGGCGCTCGATTAACTCCAGACGTGGGAATGGCACGCACTGTTTTGAGTAATGTACAAGTGCTGTTAATTTTGCATTTTGACTTGGGTATTGGGTCAGTCTTTGTTTTGTTTTGAGTCTGTCTTTTTGTTTTGAGTCAGTCTCTTTTGTTTTGGGTCTGTCTTGTTGTATCGAGTCAGTCCTGTTGTATAGGAGTCGGGTGATTCCGGGGTGTTACCTCGGGCGTCACCATTTTGTTTTGCGTTTGTCTTTTGTTTTGTTTTGAGTCTGTTTCTGCTAGGGAGCCAGTTATGCCAACAGATTTTGAATGAAACAGCAGTGATTTCCACGCTCTCGCATTTGCTTCTGCCGTGTGCCAGTTGTACCAGAAATTCCAAATGGATGGCAGTATTTGACTAGAAGCTGTGTCTTTTCTGTGCCTTGAATTCATTGCATCGACCTAAGTTTTCCAAAAGCTTTTTGAACACTGCGGTGAAAACAAAGAGGAAGGAATTCCTCGGGATTTGCAAAATTTGATCAATTTAAGAGAAAGAGAGGCGTGCTAAGCCCTTAATGAATGAGATCATGCTTGTTAATATGAGTACTGAGAAGGATCCTGGCTTGATCCAGATTGGTCCTACACTGTCTTCAGCGTGAGCGATTCGTCGCCTTCTTAAAAACTTTCAAAATTTCAAAAAAATGTTTTGCGCAGTCCTGCGAAGACTTGTGTGGAATCGCTCTTGAGATTGTGCAGCTTAGGATCACTCTCAACCTCAAGATTCAATCCCTTTGCTCTCGAAAAACTTTGACCTTGGGTTCAGAGTATTCAACGATCAACCATCATGACATGAGGCTTGTGTGGCCAGATTTGATGTAGCCCTCGAACAAGAGGCACCGAAGTCAGATCAAGAAGGTCAGACCTCATCAGAAGAGCTTGCAAGGCTAGATCAGAAGCACCCCTCGAACTAGGGGCAAAAAAATATATATATATCCGATGTGCTCGAAGAGCCAAAGGTGGATCTTTCTGCAAATCAATACAACAGCCACTCTCCTGGATACAGAGGGCTTCAATCTCAAAACCATTTGGCATGGACTTGTTACACTTTTACCCTTTGAGAGGCTCGCTGGGCCGAAAACCCGGAAGGGCGACCGAGGCAAAAGTTAGAGCAAAGAAAAAATACAAAATACAAAAAAAAATACAAAAATACAAAAAAGCAAAAAAGGAGAAGAAAAAAAAAGAATGAAAAGACAAAAAAAAAAAAAAAAAAAAAAAAAAAAAAAAAAAAAAAGAATAAGAAAAACAAAGCTCGCAAGGTTGAAAACCTGCAACAGGCGCCTTGGCAAAAGTTAGAGCATAAAAAGGAGAGGTTAAATACCCGAGTGTACCTTAACCCCGAACTACGTAAGGCTTGATTCCCATGTTTGGGATACGTAGGCACTTCATCCTGAAGTCCAGCCGTAAACACCTCCAATTCACTATGTCCATGTAATGGTTTTGACCATCCTTGTCTTCTCTGTATCCGAGAGTTCGGTTATAATCATCACCATGAGGACTGACTATAATGCACTGCAGTGCCATCCAAACAAGGGGCAACTTTCCGTTGCCATTCAATGCGCCGCTGTGCCATTCAAACAAGGGGCAACTTTCCGTTGCCATATAATATCCTTCAGATAAGGGGCAGATTTTCCTTTGTTACAGACCTGAGGTTGTGCGTCTTAAGAATAGGTTCCGTGCTTGTTAAGCATTGGCCGTTTGCAAAAATAGTTTTTGAGAATTTTTACTGAGGTTGACTTTCTCTCGAAAATTATTTCATATTTTCCAAAATTGGACCTTTTCTTGGACCCAAAAAAGGAAAATTTTTAGTGCTCATAGCCTGACTTGCATGATTTCAAATCAAAAATTGAATAAACATGTTAATCTAACTTTCATGTTGGTCAAAATTGTTTTAAAACCCAAAAAAAAATGGTCAAAATGATGAACTAAGGGCACAGTTGAGTCAGGTGTTCTGTCTTTTCCCCATCATCAACATACTTGCCAAGAAGGGCACTCTACCTGCCAAAAAAAAGGCACAACTGAGGTTACAACAAAGGGCTGAAAGCTCTCAACATCCTCCAAGCAGCGAGGTATCAAGCCAGGTGCGAAGCACGAACTGGACTGGGGCAAGGTATTCCACTCCCTCATCTGGGACAAATCTGACCATGTCCAAACTTCCCGGCAGAGCATCATCGACCAATGTCAGCTGCAGATTCGCTAAACACTCATTTGTAGCACAACCCCTCTGTGGGAGGAATTCACTAGCTGCATGCAGAAGAAGAAGAATCTGGTAGAATACCAGGGGCAAAAGCCCACAACTTTCTGCTTATCCATCAACCACCCGGGAGGGATTGAAAAATGAGAGATTGAAGAATAGAGAGATGTGCGATGAGAAAAAAAAAAGTGAGAAAAGGGCTTTTTCAGAAAACTAGAGATTGAGTGCCAAGTGATGTGAGAATCACAATGAGAAAGGGTGGGAAACACTACCCGGTGAAACAGGCTCCCTGTGCACGTCTGAGTGTCGTGTCTTTTCGTTTGTCTCATTTCATCCCGAGTGTGTCTCGTTGTGTTTAGGTCGTTTACCTTTTGTTTTTCTGTGTTGAGTTGTTTTGGCTGTGGTCAGTTGTAGGCTTAATACCCGGTTGAGAATCCTTTAACAGAATTTGTTCTTTCAGAAAACCGCAGGGTTCAACCCAGGTCATATGAGAACAGTGAAACCAGGACCTATCTGAAGCTATAATGGTCCGGACTGCAAAGCAAAAGCAAAAGAGGAAAATGTCGGGCATCTAAGTTTTGTTCCAACTTCAGTAAGTTCCGAGATTGCATCACGTGTGTACCTCTTCAGGCCTTGCCAATGCTCCGAAGTATGCGTGTGCCTCTACCTCAAGCTCAAGATCAAGTCTGCCCTAAGCCAAAATGGCGATCAGAAGTGCTCTCCTCGAGTACCGTTTCGTGCCAGGGACATCTTGGCCGTGTTTGCAATGAGTTCCTAGGAGACCAACTGCGACGGTGGAAACTAGAGTTCGAATGGCTGTTGCCTAGAACGCAAAGGTTCGGGATTTCCGAGACTAAAGTCTGGTTTAAATACCCAGGGGTGTATCCCCGGCTTGAAATCTGTATGGAAGCCCCATAGGTTGAGATAGCGTGTATGCACCTCAATTCTGGATACTGAACCAACCTAGTCTATCACCCCGTTGGAGAATAGGGAAAGTTGTGAATATGATCAGGAAGACAAGTGGCATCCGTAGCTCCTACATGCAGATGTTATTACTTGTTAGCATTCCAGAACCTTTGTACTGTGAGTTGAAGGTAAGTGTTCGAAGAGCACGAGGGGAGATCCCCATCAGAGTAGAGCGGTTCACCGCCACTCACCTCATGAGGCGCTTTCTAAAGCGCCGTTTTGTCCATTTATCGCTTCCTTAAGCATCATGCATTGTAATGCATTGTACCTGTCAAGTTCTTTCTCAGTCATGCATGATATTGTATGTACGGTTCATTCAAAGAAGTTCCATTTGAGATCATTCACTTAGTGTATCAATCGCACTTTATTTGCTTCAACTCAGTGTATCTAACACACTTCATTCACTTTTAGTATATCCATCACACTTATTCACTTAGTGCATCTATCACACTTCGTTTCACCTATTGTGTATCCATCACACTTATTCACTTAGTGCATCTATCATACTTTGTGCTTGTCTTTTGTGTATCCATCACACTTTGCTAACTTCACCCTTTGTACATCAATTACACTTTGCTCAAATAGTGTATCTATCACACACTCGCTTTGCCTACTTTGTGTATCGATCACACACACTCACACCATGTTTCCCTGGTTAAAACCTTCCTCTCTCCGTATGAAATACGTTGAGATACGCCTGTTGGTTACACCATTGTCCCCCGGTTAAAACCTTCCTCTCTCCGTATGAAATACGTTGAGATACGCCTGTTGGTTACACCGTTGTTTCCCCGGTTAAAACCTTCCCTCTCTCCGTATGAAATACGTTGAGATACGCCTGTTGGTTACACCATTGTTTCCCCGGTTAAAACCTTCCCTCTCTCCGTATGAAATACGTTGAAGATACGCCTGTTGGTTACACCATTGTTTCCCGGTTTCTATCTTTTCCTCTCTTGCGTGTGATACGCTGAGAGACGACCCTTTCCTCTCTCGCGTATGATACGCGATAGACGACCTTTTTCCTCTCTTGCATGTGATATGCTAAGAGGTTCACCTTTCTTCTCTTGCGTGTGATACGCTGAGAAACTTACCTTCTTCCTCTCTTGTGTGTGATACGCAGAGAGTCTTGTGTGAGACTACGGGTATTCTCGGTAGTCGCTTTTAGCCTTCTCCGCGTGAGACGCAATGAGCATTGCATAATTTTTCTTACATTCCTTCTGCACGAGATGTAATTTGTCTCGAGTTTACTTCTTGCCTAGCTTTCGCTTAAAATGTTGCATTTATTTCGCATAATTGCTTCATTACAGCTCTCTTTGCATGATCCTGAGTGATAACGGCTTCGCGCGTAGCGTATAGTCCAATCTTCAAACCGGCTTCGCGTAGCATATAAGTCCAATCTTCAAACCGGCTTCGCTTAGCGTGTAAGTCTAATCGTCAAACCGGCTTCGCGTAGCGTGTAAGTCCAATCGTCAAACCGGCTTCGCGTAGCGTGTAAGTCCAATCTTCAAACCGGCTTCGCATAGCGTATAAGTCCAATTGTTAAAAATCGGCTTCGCTTAGCGTGTAAGTCCAATCTTCAAAACCGGCTTCGCTTAGCGTATAAGCCAATCTTCAAAAACGGCTTGCGTAGCGTATAAGTCCAATCTTCAAACCGGCTTCGCGTAGCGTGTAGTCCAATCTTCAAACCGGCTTCGCGTACGTATAAGTCCAATTGTCAAACCGACTTCGCTTTAAAGTGTAAGTCCACTCTTCAAAACCGGCTTTGCGTAGCGTATAAGTCCAATCTTCAAACCGGCTTCGCTTAGCATGTAAGTCCAATCGTCAAACCGGCTTCGCGTAGCGTGTAAGTCCAATCGTCAAACCGGCTTCGCGTAGCGTGTAAGTCCAATCTTCAAACCGGCTTCGCGTAGCGTATAAGTCCAATTGTCAAAACCGACTTCACTTAGCGTGTAAGTCCAATCTTCAAAACCGGCTTCGCTTAGCGTATAAGTCCAATCTTCAAACCGGCTTCGCGTAGCGTGTAAGTCCAATCGTCAAACCGGCTTCGCGTAGCGTGTAAGTCCAATCTTCAAACCGGCTTCGCATAGCGTATAAGTCCAATTGTCACACCGGCTTCGCTTAGCGTGTAAGTCCAATCTTCAAAACCGGCTTCGCTTAGCGTATAAGTCCAATCTTCAAACCGGCTTCGCGTAGCGTGTAAGTCCAATCGTCAAACCGGCTTCGCGTAGCGTGTAAGTCCAATCTTCAAACCGGCTTCGCGTAGCGTATAAGTCAAATTGTCAAACCGGCTTCGCTTAGCGTGTAAGTCCAATCTTCAAACCGGCTTCGCGTAGCGTGTAAGTCCAATCTTCAAAACCGGCTTCGCGTAGCGTATAAGTCCAATTGTCAAACCGGCTTCGCTTAGCGTATAAGTCCAATTTTCAAACCGGCTTCGCGTAGCGTATAAGTCCAATTATCAAAATCTCCCTGCATATCATTTTGCATTTTGCCCCTGCCTGCGGGCATGCCTGCGGGCACACATATCTCTGTTCATCTTGTATGATTGTCTAAGTCTTCGGCCTTGTCAAAAATGGGTCGTCTCTGGGCTTTGACATTCACTCCCGTCACTTGTGACTTCCGAGTTCTGTCAAAGAGGGGCAACTGTAGACACCCCATTTTTGACCAACCTTAAGACTCAGACGTCACCGATTGAGCGCTCGGTGATGTTGCATATTGTGCTCATTCAGAAGTCTCAGAGTCGCGGCCGTGCGCCCTGCCTCCGAACTTCCGAACCCTCTTCTGTGCCTTGCCTCGGTTTGCGAACCAGACTCGATTTTCTCTGTTTTCTTTCCTGAGGGGAGGGAGAGGTCCCGTAGACTATCTCTCAGTGGCTGTGGGCTACATTTCGTGCCCGTAGACCATTTTGCCCATTTCGGAGCCCGGTTCCCGGTTTTCGGAGTCGTCAGGCCGTGTGCCTCGGTTCGGGACCGTCTAACCATCTCCGATTCCTCCGGTTTTTGGCATGCATCTTATTTACTCCCTTTCGAGGGACACTGGGGTCTTAGATACCCACTTCGTGGTTGAACACCACTCCCGGTACCCAACAGTCAGTTTTCGAGGTCCCGAACTGCGCGTTTCGGCCCCCGAACCTTCATTTCGCATCGGTTTGGATTCATTTTTCATGGAGGCCTTATTTTCATGGTTAGGAAGCTTCTAGGAGGGTAGGAGGCCAGCAATTGTTTTGACAACCAACTTTTTGTTTGGTCAAAAGTGGTTCAGCATGAATCCGGGAAGGAGAAAAGTCTGCACGGCTTCACCGAAACGGGCGTAACTCTTTGCACAAGAGGAATTAAAATATGAGGCCACCACCATTGGAAAGCTTACTTCCGGGGCTTCATTTTGCACTCAAGAATCTCCTAAGTCCAGATCTGAGGGGAGGAGATATGGTTGGTTGAAGCCCGGTTGGACTGAATCTGCGCGGCTTTACAGAAACTGGCATAACTTTTTCTACAGGAGGAATTTTAATGCAAGGTTTGCGGCATTGGAAAGCTAACTTCTGGGGCTTCATCCTAGGGGGTGTCCGGCCACTTTTCTCCTATACCTGGCCGGCCGGCCACCTTTTCCAGCCGGCCGGCCACTTACCAAAAAATGACCTTTTTCTCCTTTTTAAGCTGGCCAGCCATTTTCCTCTCCCTCAGTGTATTCCAGCTGTGCCAGCTGGTTGCCAATTGGACCATCCTCCATACACGTGTATGGAGGATTAGAGAGGTCCCTTAGATATTTTTCATGCCTCTCCTCTATAAAGGAGAGGCTTGGCTTCTTGGCTCAAGGTTAGACATTTGTTAGACACATTTGAGAGGGAGCTATACCTTCCACCTCCCATTCTCTCCATTTCCAAGCTCCAAAGTCATTTTTCTTGTACCATTTCTACATCAACCCCTAGCACAAGACCCCCACACTCCATTCCAACACTTGGAGCTGGTTTTTCAGAGGCAAAGAGCATCCAAACTTGGTCCAAAAGGCTGTCAAGACTTGTCTACAAGGGTAAGTTACCATCTCCCTCTTTTGTAGCATTTTCTTGCCTCATTTCTTAAGCCTATTTGCTCACTGTTTTAGGCTCTGACCCAAACCAAAGGGTCACTCTTTTGAGCTATTATTAATGTTTGTTGAAGGGTTCAACCCTATTTGAGATCACCATCTTGTACTTGCTTCAATATCATCTTGTATGTCACATTTTTGCATGAAATTTCTAGCCTATGAGTGATCTGTTTTCGAGCATAATGTAAACTGTAAGTGGGACTATTTTGAGCCCCTCTTCAACATTGAAGAAGGTATCAACCCTGTTTGGGCCCCCTATCTTGCACTTGCTTCACAATTCCTCCAATTTACCGTAAATTTGCATGATTTGTTTGGCCTATATGTAAATTGTTTTGGAGCATTTCATGAACTGTGAGTAAGCTTATTTTGTGTCCCTCTACAACATTGTAGAAGGGATCAACCTTGTTGGGGGTCCCCATGTTATACTTGTCATTATACCCCTCTTTGACCCCCATTTTTGCATGTTTTTTTAAGCTTATCTAGATTCTGTTTTCGGCCATCATCAGAACTGGAAAGAGTCATATTTTGATCTTCTTGACATATTTCATTAAGGGTCTTTTCTGGTTTGATGAATGTTTGGGGTACCTCATGTTATAGCCTTATGTATCCTAGTTCTTGCATGACATTTTTAGCATGTTTTCATACTGAGTTGGGGGATGTCATCTACTGTAAATGTTCATATTTTTAATCCCTCATCAGTGTTGTAGAAGGGTATTTTTCCATTTGAGCATCGCATGTATCACTTGCTTCAATACCCCTCTTGCGGAGCCATTTTTGTATGCCATTGTTGCCCTATCTATGCTTGCTGTTTGGCCTTGTTTTAGACTGGAAAATGCTTTTTTTGGGGCTGCCTTGCTACTGTATTTTCATTCCATGTCCATATTATGCATGCATTGCATAGCTATAGGCCATTTCGGGTGCCTAAATTCGCGTTTCGGGGCCATTTCATGCATCGGGTGTACTTTCGCCTCATTTCGGGGCTGTTTTCCCCCACATTTCAGTGCCAAAATTCATTTGCATGTTTGCATATCATTTCCATGTCATTTCATGCCTTACGGCCATCGCCTCGATTTGCGCGCCCGTGTGCACGCATTTCGAGGCGCTTCATTTTCATCCATCGGCCTCCCGTGTGAGTAGGGTTGAGGCTCTCTCATGTTGGTGTAAGCCCATATTGCATCGCATATCTCATTTTAGTCCCGTTGCATTACGTATGCCATTTTCTCGATTTGCGTGCCCGTGGGCACGCATTTCGAGACATCTCATTTTAGTCTCATGGTATATCATTTTCATGTCATTTCATGCCTTAGGGCCATCGTCTCGGTTTGCGTGCCCGCGTGCACGCATTTCGAGGCATCTCATTTTTCATCTCTCGGCCTCTTATGTGAGTGTGGCTGAGGCTCACTCATGTTAGTGTAAGTCCATTTTGCATTCTGTATGTCATTTTAGCATCATCGCATTGCGTATGCCATTGCCTCGGTTTGCGTGCCCATGTGCACGCATTTCGAGGCATCTCTTTTTCATCCGTCGGCCTCTTATGTGAGTGTGGCTGAGGTCCACTCGTGTTAGTGTAAGTCCAATTGGCATTGCGTATGCCATTTCATGCCTTACGGCCATCGCCTCGGTTTGCGTGCCCGTGTGCACGCATTTCGAGGCATCTCATTTTCATAGCATTGTGCATGCTAGGATTGTATTTTAGTTGCATTCATGCATATCATGCATATTGCATCGTGTTCGGGATAGGAGTTAGCCCGGGCACGGGAAACGAGGCACGTTTCGTACTCCGAGTGACGGAACGGGTCTCAATTCCCAAGTCACCGACACTCCGGATTACCCATGATGGAGTTAGGTTTTGTTGTAGCATTCATACGCATTCATCCTATATCGAGTTGTGCAATCCGACTCCTCGGCCATCATGCATCGAGATGCGTGATTGGTGGCACGAGGATCGAGGCATGCATATATCTGTGAAATACATTGCTATGCCCCTTTCCTGCTCTCTGTTGCAGCATATCAAGAGTCAGCAGTCTTCCGAGTCTGGCACGCATTTCGAGAAACATTGCAAAACAGAGGCTAATCGGGGTATCCCGGTGGATTTCCGAAAAGGCAGCCCAGCATACATCATTCAGCGGAAGTGAGGCAGCCCCTGGCTTGCATGTCAGTTTACAGTTTTTCTTAGTTAATTTGTTAGTTAATTAGGAATTTGTATATTATTCGGACTGTACTATTCTTTCATTCGGACTGTATTATTCATTCGGACCCTCTGCGCGAGGGCATAATTGTAATAAGTGTGGGTGAGTGTGATGTATGTCTTCCAACCCCACGTCTTTCTTCCCTTTTATTTACCTGCTTATGATGGTTAGATTAGGGCATATTTCAATTAGCATACAGTATGACAACATGTTTGCATCATTCATCTGTTTTGCACGCACCGGGCTCGGCGCATCATACAAACTGCATTTGTACTTCGATTGCAAATTGAATACGTGTTAGTTGTAGCATTCCACATGCCATGTTTAGAATAGCCGAGCCTGCTATAATTGCATTTTTGCATGTGTTGCATTAGGCATCTCTGTATAATTAGGATCATGCATGATTTCTAATGTAGTTTCTGTTTTGGCTGGGAGTACTCGGTGAGTTTTATGCTTTAGCATCCTTGCACGCGTGTGAGTGTTGCCATGAATAGCATGCTTACCATGAGGCTAACTGCTTATGTGATATAACTGCTTGAATGCCTGTGGGTGGAGGTTAGGTTATTTGGATTGGAACAATTCATCAAATGTTTGTTTTAAGCCCACTAGACAGTGGCAAAACCATGTTTTCTAAGCCCACCTGAGGGTGGCAAAATCTGCATTTTAAGCCTACCTGCGGGTAGCAAACCATCTTTCACAAACAAACACGAAGTGTTTTGTTCCAATTCAGACGACTCAGTCTATACTTGTATGCTGTGCGCATCACATAGTAACCTAGGCTAATAACCGGAATAAGAACACACAATGTTTTCAAAAACAGATATCATGGTTAGTAGAGGCCGGTCTTTGACCGGGAGAGCGGGGGTGCTCACGAAGTGACCTTCCCCAATCGTACCCAAGTTCCCAAGCCGAGGCAACTTTGGTGATGACGGGCACATGGCCTTTGGCACCGAGTCAGGGTTTCCTAAATTTCCCATTAAAAAACATTTAGGTGGCGACTCTGTATCTGGCAAAGCAGTCCATGTTTGGCACTTCTTTCAAAAAAATCTGTTTTCTCAAATCGATTAGCCGGATTTGGACTCTTTGGTTCAAGATTAAGAACCGTGACATTTGAGTCCTTGAACTGTAGCGACCCCATTATAAACGGAACGGGGCTTAACCCTCCCGGGGCGTTCGGGGACGTCTACACTCATGTGTTAGGCTGTTTAAGACTGGTTTTTGTAGCTTGCAATCTGTTTATATGTTGCTCCTATGTTAGACTGGTTAAGACTGGTTCTTGTAGCTTGCAATCTGTTTACATGTTGCTTCTGTGTTGGGCTGCACTATATTGTATTGTATGCTACTCTCTGCTACTTTTCAAAGAGCCATAATATGCTACTTTTGCTTCTTGTGATTCTGACCACTGTGGGTGTCCCATGTTTTTATATAATTTAGTTGAATTATGGAGACCACTTGCATCTGTTTAATGTTAATAATTTGAAATAGTTCCATACATTGGTTTATTCTAGAACAAACTTGTTTAGTAGCTGATGGTTATATTTTAATTAAGTTACTGCGTAATTGATCTGTATTAGATCATACATTCCAGTGTGGGTGTTCTCTAATGTTGTTGGATTGGGGCAGGTTGGAGGATGCAGGCTATGCTGTTGGTGCTAGGGTGTTGGAACTTCTTTTCCATTAGGAAAAGGTTTGGAACTCATGTGTATTAGATACTATAACTTATTTCTGAGGTTTTGACCCTTGTTACAGGTTAATCCCCACAGTCATCTGCTAAAGTTGTGCGATTTGGGAGTGCAAAGATGTTGGTAGGTCTCTATTCATGGAATTTCATGTTTTTTAATGTGTGGCAATGTTTGAAATTTATTTTCCCGTTGTAGGTGCCTAGTGAACCCAACATATCATATATTTGCTCACAGTATTATAGGGCTTGAGAATTGATATTTGGGGCTACAGAGTACACAACTGCAATTGATATGTGGTCTACTGGTTGTGTTTTGGCTGAGCTACTTCTAGGCCAGGTGAGTGTATATTTGAGTTTGTTTTCTGGAACATTGACAGTGAGCACTTTTATTAAGCTTTAAATTTGATGTGAAAGATGCCACTTTACCCCGCAAGAAATCAGGATAGGGACTTGTATGCAGTATACTACAGCACCCGTTAATGAAATATTTGCTTAGTAATAATTGGTTTTGATTACTATTTGTTGATTATTTATTCTCACACTTTTTGAATGTGGTATATGCATTTAGATGAATGCCTACCATGCTTCTTCAATTATACCCATTTGCATATCATTCTTTAAGATATTTTTCTTCTGCATTGGCCTTGCATTTCTTTCTGTGGCTTTATAACAATTTTAATTTTACCGCACTTTTTTGAAAATTTCAAATTTGCTGATTAATTTATAGGGTTTGGGACTAAGTAGTATATATATATCTATGTTATATAAGACCCGCGTATAACCATAAGATTGTTGTTGCTAAACTTCATTTATTTCGGAACATGTTATGGGTTTTTAACAAGCGAATGCCAGCCGAAGCTGTGGATCTTATGTCGAGGCTGCTCCAATATTCACCAAATCTACGTTGCTGCTGTAAGAAATTTGATCTTTGCTTATTATATATAAAATAGAAAAATCATTATATGTGGACATTTATTAAAAAGCTCATTGTCAATTTTTGTTTCAATTTATTAAAAAGCTCACTGTCAATCTACGTTGCACGAAATGTTTTTCATAGAAAAATGAAATGTACAAGTAATGTCATTCTCTGATATCCTAATATAGCTTTATTATATTATATTTTTAATAAGACATTAGCCAAATTGATAAGTTAGTATTGTCTTATGATTTGTCTTTGTAATCAATAGATTATATTATTATTTTGTTTTGAATCATACAGAATTTTCTGACCTTGTCAAAGAAATTGTAAAATGTTGTTTTGAAAGTTGTCTTTTAATCAAAATCTATAACCTTTTCAGTTGGAGGCATGTGCACATCCTTTTTTTGATGATTTGAGGGAACCAACCACAAGCTTGCCAAATGGTAGACCGCTCCCTCCTCTCTTCAATTTCACGCCTCAAGGTGAGTCAACTTAAATTTTCCTTCTTTTTTTTAGGGGAGAGGGGGGGGGGGGGGTTTGATGGTTCTCTTGTTGATCGTGCCAAAATTTCTTATAGAGTTGGCTGGGGCATTGCCTGAATTGCATCAACGTCTTATTCCCAAGCATGTGAGAAAATGAATTTGTGCCAAGTAGCGGTGGTATCTATAGGCAATGTAGATGGGTTTTTGGATGCTTAGGTATTCGCACTATGCCAAGTATTCCATGAGGCACCATTCTTTGGACTCCCAAAGTATATTTCTGATGAAACGCGGCCTTAGAGGGTTATGGGTTGCTCGTCAAGCCAGACTTTGACAAAGAGATGTGCGCCAGAATCATGATGTGCTTGGCTATGTGGCTTTTTTCTTCTTTTCATCTACCGTTATAGATGAGTTGTCATGATTTTTTTTTTTGGTATGTTGTAGTTATATGCATTTTGTATGCGTCCACACTTGCAATGGATATTACTAACAAAACTACGCATGCTAGACGGGTTTAGATTTGCCGCTCAATGTATGCTCTGTTCACTTTTGGTGTTATCAAAGAAATTTAACTATATTGTTATTTGCCTGTCATTTTATGTATGGGAATATAACACTTCATGTTGATATATCTCATGTGATTGCTGGTGGTGACACTCTTTCAAAGTTGTCATCATACACAATTACAAAAAAGAATTAAAAAAAAAAAAAAGAGAGAATAACATTGATAGTTGGATTATTTAATATTTACAAAAAAGAATAAAAAAATAAAAAATAAAAAAAAAAAGAAGAGAGAATAACATTGACTACAAATTTATTGATAGTTAGATTCAATAATATTAATAAATAAATAACATTGACTAATTTTTTTTTTTGATAATTGGATTCTTTAATAATTTTAAAAAAAAAAAAGAAGAAAAAGAAGAAGAAGAATAACGTTGAGTAAAAATTTATTTATTCTTTAGTTGGTATAAGTCTAAATTTGATAATAATGCAAAAAAGGTATTTGTGAAATTTCACATGGTTAATCCTATCCCTATCTCTCAAAACAAACATGAACTATTACTAGTCCATTGGTTATCAAACAAACCTAATTTTCTTAATCCCCTCACTATTAGTCCCCTCACTAACAGTCCCCTCACTAATAATCCCATTACTAACAATCCCCTCCATTCTACCTTTGAAAACAAACGGGGCCAAAATGAATTAACTAATTAACTAAACTAGCTAATTATTACAACATCACAACTAATTAATTATTCTAGCTAATTATTACAAATCGAAACTAACTAATTAATTACAACAATTAATTAATTACAAAATTCTAATTAGCTAACTAATTAATTATGACAAATATTTAAACTAAATACGCTCGATTTGCTAGGAATGCTCATACATGTGCTCGGTTTCCACCCGAAAAGGTCACTGTTGCACAATAGAACACTTACACTTTTGTCCACCTCTAGAATAGCTCTGCTTTGCTCAAAAAACACACTGCAGGATTTTGCATTGGTGGACGACCAGCTAGGAGTGAGGGCCTACTGGCCACCAAATGTGGCCTGCCGGCCATGGAAAGTGGCCTGCCGGCTACTGCTGCACAGCTCATCTTGCTGCAACAGGGAACAAACAGAGCATGCACAGGGTAGTCTCAAGGGTTGTCTACACAACTCACCCATTCTTATCATGAACAAATCAAAGGAGGGACAAAACTTGATCCACAAACCACCAACTTAAGCAATTTCATTGCATGATGGCTTATGAACCAAAATGTGCTATTTCAATAAATGCAACAAAACAAGACTCAAACCTCCTCCATTTCATGAATTGATCAAGGGAAGTGGTGACCTTGGAAACTTGAACCATTTCATCACTAATGAGTATGAAATGCCTCAAACTTCCATGTGTTCAATTAACGTCCAGTTGAACACAAAATCAATTATTATCTTGCACCATTTTAGTTCCATTTTAAGTACTTTATTTTAATTTACCAACCATCCTTTAATTCGTTGAGTCCAATGGGTGAATTTAAGTTCCCTAATGGAAAGAGGGCTCAAACCAAGTGTTGTTTTAGGCATGAAAGAGACATCATACTGTAGACACCCCATTTTTGACCGACCTTAAGACTCAGACGTCATCGATTGAACGCTCGGTGATGGTGCATGTTGTGCTCGTTCTGAGGTTTCGGAGTTTCGGCTGAGAGCCTTACCTCCGGACCTCGAGACCCTTTTGTGCTCTGCCTCGGTTTGCGAACCAGGTCTTGTTTTCTCTTCCCGAAGGGAGGGAGAGGTCTCATAGACCATCTCTTAGTGGCCATAGGCTACTTTTCGTGGTCGTAGGCCACTTTTCCCGTTTGGAGACTAGTTTCCGGTTTTCAGAGCCGTCGGCCGTGCGCCTTGGTTCGGGACCGCTTAACTTTCTCCGTTTGGCACGGTTTTTGGCACACACCTTGCTTCCTCTCTCTAGAGGGACACTGTGGCCTGGGAGACCACCTTTGTGGTCGCACGCCACTTTCGATGCTTAACAGCCTGTTTTCGGGGCACCTGGCTGCGCGTTTTGACCCCCGAACTCTCGTTTTGCATCCGTCTTGGTTCATTTTTGGCATGGACCTTGTTTTCATTGTTTGGGAGGTGGTACAAGGGTGGGAGACCACCTTTTCTCCTTGGAGACCACTTTTCTCCCGCCAGCCGATTTTCTTGTCAAGAAGCTAGTTTCCTTGGTCTTTGAGCCACATTTGCTGGTCTCCAACCATACCACTAGCTTGCATTCAGTTGGGAGACCACCAAATGGGGCTGCCGACCACCTTTCTTGGAGTTAAACCTTTTGAATTGGTCGGCCAACCACTAAAAGTAGCTGGCCGACCACCTGAACTGGTCGGCCTACTCCCTCCAATTTTGTCTCTGTGAGTTGTTGCCAGCTGTGCCAGCTGGAAGGCATAGACTGTATCCTCCATACATGTGTATGGAGGATCTTGAGCCTTGGTTTTTAGCTTCTTGAAGAAGCTTTGGCCTTGTATCTCTATAAGAGAGGCCCTCCTCTTCCTTTGTAAAGGTTCAGATTTTGGCTTAAGGCAAAATATATATCTCCCTCTATATCTCTCCATTTTGGCTCATAGTGTGCATGGTTCTTGACCTATTGCACCACACCTCATAGCCATACACCTCCACCATTGATCTAAGGTTCTTGGAGGGGATTTTCAGAGGTTGAAGAGTTAGTTTTTAGTCCCAAAACCTGCTGGTTTTTGCTGAGCTTCAAGGGTAACTCATTTTCCCTCTTTTAAGCTCTATCTTGATCATTTTCTTAGCTATACTTGCATGCTTATTTGAGGTTTGTTGTCAACTGAAAAAAGCTTTATTTTTAAGCATTATTCATGTTTGTTTAAGGCCATTTTCCTGTTGGAGGTCATCTACCCTCTTGCATGCTTCATTTAGTCTTGTTTTGAGCCATGCCTTAAGGCCTTTGTGTTGACCTTTGCTTGGCTTTTAGCCACTGAAATCCAATGGATTTTCAGTGGTTGGCATGCTGTTTTGAGGGCCAAAATCAGAGAGGGGTGACCCTCTCTCTTTTGGCCTTGTTTGTTTGCATGTTTGGCCTTTCAAAGGAGCCCATATTTCCACACTTCCTAGCCTTGGTTCAGGCCATTTTTAGTGACTTTTAAGACCTTCCTAGACTCTTTCTAGGGCTGGTTTGGTCACCTCATGTTTTCCTCTTGCATGTGTAGAATAATCCTCTTTATAGCTTATCAAAGGAGTATGTCATTCTTGCATGCATTGATCATGTTTCAGTGGGTTTTTGGTCATTATTTGGCATGTCATGTCTCTGACTTTTTCTATTTTAGTGGCCTCTTGAATGCTTCACATACTTGTAGTGTAAACCATGCTCACTAGCTTACATTGCATGCTGTTTTAGCCATTGATTCTAGCATATTTTGGCCATACTTCAAACTGATTTTGTTCATATTTTGGGCTGCCTTAGCTTTGTTTTGAGGTCCCTTGGTCAAATGATGCTTTCCATGCATGCTTGTAGTGTAAATCCCTTAAACTAGCTTTATATGCTTCATGCCTTGACATGTCATTCTAGCTTATTTTCTTCCCATTTCAACATATTTTTGGTGATGTTTTACCATGTCATGACTCTGTTTTGGTTTGGTTTGGTTGGCCTTTGCATGCTCCATACACTTGCCATGCAATCCCATGAAATAGCCTAACATGCATCATGTTGGCACATGTCTTTTTAGCATGCTTTTGGCTTGACTTCAAGAAGACTTTGTTCATGTTTTTCCGTGTTTAAGGTCTGATTTTGGTTGTCTTGATCATCTATGACTTGCTTTGTATAGCTTTGGTTCAACCTAGCTTGTTTGCTTTGTTCATCGGGTCCACTAGTATGCATTGCTTGGCTCATTTCAATGATTTGGCACCATTAGTTATACTATTTCAGTCCATGTTTCATGGCCGTGCACTTGCATTTGTCACTCAATCAATGCGTTGGAGGGTTCCCCCTTTATGCCTTAACATAAGCCATTGTGTATGCATTCATGCCTTTGCTTGCGAGCCATCATTTCAGTGCTTGTTTGGGTTTATTTTGCCATTATATAACTCTGATTTTTGTTGGTGGAGTCATCCCATGCTTGGTCCTAATAGGTGTAGTGTAATCTACCTTATTTGCCTTGTATGCATTATGCCTCATACCCCTCATGCTAGCACATTTTGGCTTCCATTCATGCATGTTTTAGTCTCATATTAACATGTACTAGGACTATTTTTGGTTGCCTTAATCACATGCTTTATGTTTTGTATACCTGTAGTGTAAATGCTCTTGCTTGCCTCAAGCTTCGAGCACCATTGCATGCTTTATTTGTGTTGTGTACTTGATTTGGCATCACTTAACATCACATTTCAGAACATATAGACTTTTCATGTTCTCACTTCATTCATGTTTTGAATCCCTTTGATGGTTATGCATTGTTGCCTAGTTCATGCTTTAGTGTGTATGCTTGCATGCCTAGGACTTTGGGCCCTCATCTTAGCACATTTTGGTCATTGTTAAGACCTATTTCAACTTTGTCCGTGCTTAGTTCATGCATATTTGTCATGCATTGCATGCCTCATGTGTAGTCCTCTTTGATAGCTCTTGTGCCTTAGGACCCTTGCATGCTCTACTTGCTTTGTTTGAATGATTTGGCATCATTCCTTACTTAATTTTAGTGCACTTAGTGCCTTTACACCTGCACATTTGTCACTCTTTGAGCACTCTTGAGAGTTGTGCTCTTGGGCCTCTTGTATTGGCCAATGCATTGTGCATGCATGCTTTGTATTTTGTGCCTTCATTTCATCCCATTGGCCACTGAGTTGGGCATGGCTGAGGCCTATCCATCTTGGTTTAAGTCCATTGTTGCATTGTGTATGCCATGTCATAATGTGTTGTGCATATTATGTTATTGTTTGCATTGAGCATGCCATGATCATATTGCATTGAGTATGCCATATTGTCCATAGCATTGTGTATGCCATGTAGTTACATTGCATGCTTGCCATGTTGCTTGCATTGTGTTTGGAATAGGTGTTAGTCCAAACACGGGAAACGAGGGACGTTTCATACTTCAAGTGATGAAACGTGCCTTAATTCCCGGTCGCCGACGCTCTTGATTACCCATGATAGAGTTTTAGGCATTATGTGTTTACTTGTGCATTCATTTCCATATTGAATTGTGCAACTTCGCCTCTCGGCCATCATGCATTGAAATGCGCGATTGGTGGCCCGAGGGTCAAGAACCACAACCCCTTGAGTTCGTTACATCATAGGGAGGGTGGTTGTGCACACATATACTGCACATACTTTGCCATGCCCCTGTCTTGCTCTCTGTTGCAGCAAACCAGAAACCAGCAGCAAAAACTGGTCGGCCGACCAGATAAAGTGGCTGGCCGACCACTTTTTTTTGGTTTTCAGCATAAAAAGTGGTCGGCAGGTGGTCTCCAAGGCCAATAGCTGGTCGGCAGCCTTCCCAAAGATTCCCAGGGTGGAGTTTCAGCCTTCTGGAGCTTTGTGCAGTGTTCTGGGACCAATTGCAAATAGGGGCAAGTTGGGGCATCGCGATGGATTTCCAAGCGAGGCGATTCGAGCGTGCATGCATCCCTCATCATGAGGCCATTTCAGTGTTTTGTTAGCTTAGAATGTATATTTGTTTCAATTTTGGTTATGTAATAATTAATTAGCTAGAATAGTTAGTTAATCAGTCGGTTCTGTATTATTTATTCGGACCCTCCGCGAGAGGGCGAACTTTGTAATAAGTGTGCGTGTGTGTGATGCATGTCTTCCAACCCTACGTCTTTCTCCCTTTTATTTACCAGCTTATGATGGTTAGTTTTAGGGCATGTTTTAATTAGCATCTATATGTTCGCATGTTTGCATTCATTCATCCATATTGCATGCACGGGGCTCGGCGCATCATGCTAACTGCATTGTATTTCAATTCCAAGTTGAATACATGTATCGATTGTTGCATCTTATATGCTATCTTAGAATAGCCGAGCCTATCTTAATTGCATTCTTGCATGTGTTGCATTAGGCATCTCAACATAGTTAGGATTCATGCTTGTTTTCTAATTAGCTTCTTTCTTTGGCTCAGAGTACTCGGTAAGTGTTTATGCTTTAGCATCCTTGCATGAGTGTGAGTGACTGCCATGATAGCATGCTTACCATGAGACTATGTGCTTATGTGATATAACTGTCTGAATGCCTGTGGGTGAAGGTTGGGTTGCTTGAGTTGGAATAATTCGTCGAAACCCGTGTTTTAGCCTACTTGCGAGTAGCAAACTTCAATCCATTTTCAAAACAAACGAACATGCGATGCTTTGTTCCAACTTAGGCAATCCAGTCTATACTTGTATGCTGTGCGCATCACATAGTAATTCTAGGCTAATAAACCGGAATAAGAGCACATGTGTTTTCAAAAACTCGATATCATGCTTAGTAGTGGCCGATCTTTGAGTGGGCGAGCGGGGGTGCTCATGAAATGACCTTCCCCAATCGTACCCAAGTTCCCGAGCCGAGGCAACTTTGGTGATGACGGACACGTGGCCTTAGGCACGAGTCAGGATTTCCTAAATTCCCCCAAAATAAAATATCTAGGTGGCGACTCTGTATCTGGCAAAGTAGTTCATGTTTGGCATTTCTTTCTAAAAATCAGTTTTTCAAAACGATTTGCCGAATTTGGACTCTTTGGTGATTTATCGATCTTGCATTGCACTTTGCGAGATTAGATTTAGAACCGTGACATCGAGTCCAAACTGTAGTGAGCCCAATGAACAAAACGGGATTTCTCCCGGGACGTTCGGGGACGTCTACACATACTGTTGGTAATGAATCCCAAAGGGATTAAACCATTAAACATGACATCTCAATCTCATGCTTAAACTCAAAGAAAAACAAATGCCAAGAAAGGAGGGAGGTTGCAGAGGTGGTTAAGGGTGATTACAAGTATGAAAAGCCATAAATAAATGCAATCAACTCAAATGAGATGGTGTCTACGGCCTAGAACACCAAACTCATGAGGACAATTATACTACAAGCATGCAAAACAAAGCTCAAATGCAACTATCAACCAAAAAAGTGCTAAAATAGTCTAAAAATAGTCCTAAAATATGCTGGAATTAAGACAAAAATAGCTAGATTAATATGCTAAAACATAGCACAAGCTAGGCTAGTAAGCAAGACACAAGGATGGGAGGCTAACCCCTCCAAATTTGGACTTCAAAATATGATTTTAGCCACTAAAATAACTTTGAAAATTAGTGTTTAAAAGCTCAAAAAAAGATAATGCAAGGGTGGGAAACACAAGGGTAAAGACCTTCAAAACAAGGTGTAAAAAAGGTGAACCACCCCTCAACCTTTATTGGCCTTAAAACCCAAGTTTCAGCCCAAAAATATAGAGTTTTTATAGCCTAAAAACAGTTAGAAAACAGCAAGAAAAAGAATAGACAAAGCTAGTAAAGAGGCAAAGCTTTATACATTTGAAGAGGAAAACCGATTCCAAGCAATAAAACCAAGTAAACACACCCTCAAGAGCTCCAACAAAGCTCAAAGACACCTTAGCTCAAATATGGAGAGGTTTGGTTAAGAGTGTATGGACAAAGATTAAGGATATGTAGGCATGAGTGTCAAAATTTGCTAGAGAGAGAGAGAGAAAGAATTGTAGAGAGAGGAAAAATTTTATTCCAAAATTTTTCTAACCTTAAAAGCAAGAGGGGAGGTCCTCTATATATAGAAAACATGAATTTCCCTCAAGAACATCTAGCCATACACGTGGGAGCAGATGCAAGCATCTGTACAAACATCTGGCACAACTGTCACAAAATATCTGCAAAAGACATTGGGGACCGGCCAGCCATCACTGGTTGCCGGTAGCCAAAAGTGATGGCTGGCAGCCTCTAGCAGTGGTTGGCAGGCCACCAGAGGTTTCAGGCTTGAAGATCACTTGGTTTGGTCCAAAATAAGGCAACAGGGGTACAAGGTTTGGAAGACTCAAAGCTGTGGCATTCCATTGAGGACTTCGAGCACTTGACAAGCATATAGACTCATCATTGGGTGTGCAAGCGATGACGTCCAAGTTGTAAGGGCGATCAAAAATGGGGTGTCTACAGCCTACTATAAATTCCTTCGCCGTCATTTCAAACTCAGTTTTTCCTTTCTTTTCGCGATTCTCTCTCTCTCCCCCCTAGGGCTTCGATTGTGACTTGCTTGGGCTTTGATTTGGTCATCCCTCTTCTTTTTCCTCCTCTTATTCATTTCAAGTTAGTTTTCTCACCCCAGTTTTTTTTTATTTCTCTTTTCTCTCTCTCTCTCTCTCTCTCTCTCTCTCTCTCTCTCTCGGTATATTTTTTGGGGTTTGTTTCATACTTGTGTTTTTATTTATTTTTTCTGCCGTGTGTGACTTGATCATGTTGGTTTTGTGTCTCATTCGCTTGATTCACACACATTCACAAAGGTTCCTAGGCTTGTTGGTGATTCACACACTTTATTCACTTGGTTCGATTCTCTCTCAATTGTGGCATTAATTTTTTTTTTTACCTGTGTGTATCTCTCATACTACTGTAGTGTGCTACATTTGTCGGTCTCTTGTTTTGGGTATTGATTTTATCTCATTGAAGTTTTGTGCTTAGTCCTTGGTTTGTTCACTTGTTCACACTTTTACACAGTAGGTTTTTGGGCATGTGGTTGTCATTCTATGCTCTATCGGTAGATTGGGCATATTTTTTTTTTTCCATGTTAAACTATTCAAATACTTGTTTATCTGTCCAGTTTGTTTATCTGTATGCTCCTTTGCTACTACTGTGTAATTTTGTTTTGGCACTTGCCCTATGACTAGTTGACTAATGGATTATGCATTGTTTGGTTTTTGTTAGTATTGGTTTTGTTCCTACTCATTTGTGCTACTAATGTTTTTTTTGTTTTGCTCTTACTTTTTTTTTTTTTAAAATATGGTTTTGGGGGTTTGTCTAACTTGGTTTAGGTGTTCTTGGGTTAGCCATGTCTACTGTCAAACGTAGGAAGTCCACTGCCTCTCGCCCTTCATATAACACCGACAGATTTCCATCCGCCGATAAAGCCAAGTCTTTTCGAGAGTCTCTCTTCTAGGACAATTCATCTAGAGCGTCATGTCCAACCCAACACTTTTGAGTCCATTCCCATTTGCCCTTTGTTTGATCCGTTAGGGTGTGACTTAGTTCTGTCTTTCTCTAGCTGTCAAAACCTTGATTGGGTCCGCAAGTTTTATTGTAACATTGAGGGTATTGATGATATTAGCTCTTCCTTCTAGACCTGGGTTTGGTCTAAGTCTATCGTTGTTACCCTTGATCTTATTAGAGAGCTCTTAGGCATCAACCGTGTTTTTTCGGAGCACTATCCTTTCCCTGTTCGACCCACGTGTGACTTTAACGAGGTGGCCACTGCCTTGTGTGGTACACCCGTAGTTGGATCAAGGGCGCTCTGATTAAACAGTTTGAACTCCTTCTCTAGTTCCGTCTACTCAATCTTATTGTCTGTGAAAATATCATCGTCACCACTCATTGTTTTGAAATCAATCAAGAACAAGGTTTTGTTCTCTTCTGCATAGCTCACCGTCTCTCCATTAACCTTGCCACCCTTATCCTTCGCAAGATGATTGTCGTTATTGGGAACAAACAGTTAGGGTTGCTCTATGGTTGTCTTATCAACCGTCTTCTGTCTAGACTTGAGGTTCTAGTTTATGAGCATGATGAGTTTGCCTTCCCTACCAAACCTTTCACCAAAAAGACCGTCTCCCAAAGTCGGACACATGTTAAGGGGGAGTCTTCTAGGGCAAGTCCATCTTCTACAGGTGATGATGATCTTTTGCCTGAGGAGGCCAAGTTTGATGCTGCCGCAGCAGGAGTAGAGGAGCCAGCTATACCACCCTGGACTACGTGTGACTAGCTTCACCGCTTTGAGCAGTCCATGACTCAGCGGTTGGTTCACATGGATGCCCGTCTGGATACTTTCGATGGTCGGCTTGGCCAGCATGAGTAGTTGGCTGCACAAACCACTCTACAGCTGGATCAAATTATTTCTTTGCCTCAGTTGTAGCTGCCTCGTCCACCACCAACTGATCCTTGATTGTGGTCTTTCTTAGGCCATTTTGTTTTTTTGTTTATATTTGTCTCCCGGCCAAAAAGGGGGATAATTTTTGGATACATTGTTTATTTATTTTTATTTTTTTTGTGGCTACATTGTTTAATTTTTTGGGTACTTGTTTCATTTGGTTTAGAACTGCTACAATTGGATTTTTGCATTTTCATATCTCCTATACATTGGTTGTTTTTTATTATCTTATTGAGTTCCACAATTTTGGTTTTTGTGGTATGTTGATTGGTATTTCACAGGTGGATGGTTCTACATTGTTCAACATGTTTCTAAATCAAAAAATTGGCTTTTGTGGCTTTACGAATTTTATTTTGTGTTTGTGTTATTTAGTGTGTCTAGTGCGTGTGTTTTTTAAGAAAAATTGTTAGAAAAGTTTTGTCCGGGAATTGACAAAGAGGGAGATTGTTAGGTCCCTAGTTGCCAATTCCGTGAACAAACTCAGTTTAATGGAGTTGTAATTTCCTTGGTTTTGGTCTTCTCGCTCGAGCGAGAACATTTGTGCTCGAGCGAAGATTGCACCTTCTCAGTAGTTTGGCTTGTCTACACAAATACTGGGAGGCGTGTTTTTCGCTTGAGCAGAGACCTATTTTAGTCGCATGCGTTTTAGTGACTCCACTCAAGCGGCAAGTCCTACGCTCGAGCAGGGTATGCGGCCCCTATTTTCTATATGTGTTTATTTTTTTTTTAGGGTTAAGACTTTTAGATCTGTTTTGGGAGCTCTAGGGTTTTCTTTAGAAGCCATTTTACTAATTTTCCTTTGACATTTTCTTGAGTATTAAACTCACATTGTGATACCCCTGTTCTGTATTATGTTAATTGGTTCTTAATACGTATGTGATTATATGTTTTGATATGATTTTGTGTACCATGAGGTGAATATATGTGATTTTGGAATTCTATCTGTTCACCGTAGGAATATCTGTTTGAATAATCTGCTTTGGAAATTAAATTGAGAGCCTTATCGGCCATAGAACCCAAAATTGATTGCGCCATGGTGATTAGCATAACTTTTAGAGCCTACAGTGAAATTTAATTGAAAAATTGATTCGGACCAGATTAAGTTGATTAAATTGGTAAATTAGTGCCCAATTGTTTATTACTATTAAATTGAATTAGTGGGTCTGTTGAATAAAGGCACTACACTCTCTATTCTTCTCATTTTATTACATTTTGGCTGATCATAAACATTAAGGAAGAGAGGAGGGGTCGGCTAAGAGAGGGAGAGAGTGAAGAAATTGGAGTTTTGGCCTCAAAGCTTGATAATTTGTAGACCAACTCAAGAATTAAGCTGAAGTTTGGAAAATCAAAGCTTCTAGGTGAGTAATTCTTGGATTATAGTTTGTAATTTTGTGTGTGTTCAAGCTAATTGAGTGATCAAGAGCAAAATTGAATGAAATTGGGTTGGCTTTGTTGAATTAAAGCTTGATATATACATGCATGTAAGAGATTGTTTTGAAATAGCATGTATAAGTTTGAAATACATGATTCAAGTAAAGTTTTGGGTTGAAACTCATGTTTTGATCACCATTTGTGTTGTCTAAGTTGAGAATGTGGCTAGTTCATCACATGCATGTACAATTTATGAAGATATGAGCTTGAATGTTTGAATTTGAGCATGTTGGTGATGAGTTGTGATATTTTGGGACATGCATGCAAATAAATTATGAAATTGAGCTTCAATAGGTTGTAATTTATGCTTGTACCATGTTAGTACATGACTATGAGTAATTTGAGCCATAATATGCATGAATTGTTGGTTGGAATTCGAATTGGAGCTCAAGAACTCAATCTGGAAAACCCAGATTTTTGATGTCCGCTCGAGCGGGGAAAGAGCCGCTCGAGCGGGAAAATCGTGCTCCCAGCACTTTTTGCAGAGTTGGATGTTCGCTCGAGCGGGCTATCTCACGCTCGAGCGGGGAGTTTTTTGTAGACAGGCCTTCCACTCGAGCTCTCTATTCCACGCTTGAGCGTATTTTTCATGCAACTAGTACTTTTGCAGGCCTTAAGGGTCCGCTCGAGCGGGGAAGTTGACGCTCGAGCGGGGACCCTGTTCTCTGAAACTTTGTATGCTCGTTCTGTGTCTCGTTTTCCGTTCTCTTTCACTTGTAAGCACTCTTAGGCATATGTTAAGCATTGTAAATGAGTTAATGAGATAAGAATAAAGCCTAAAGAGGAATGTGTAAATCAAAGAACGGATTGAACTATTAGTGACCCCTTTTGTGTTCATGAAATGTGTAGGGTCAAGCTCCAGGGCAAATCCACAAGCCGATCACTATGAGTAATATCGATATTTGAAAGCTTGTCAATGTCCAATTGTTTATTTCCCTTATAAGCTTTATGAGTTGCTAATTGGGATTGTGGACCAAAGGTCGTTTTGATAGAAATGAATGGACCGAAGGTCGTTTTGATAGAAATGAAAGGACCGAAGGTCGTTTTGATAGAAATGAATGGACCGAAGGTCGTTTTGATATAAATAAATGGACCGAAGGTCGTTTTGACATGAATGAGTGGGCCGAAGGCCGTTTTGACATAAATGAATGGACCTAAGGTCGTTTTGACACGAATGTATGAGCCGAAGGCTGTTTTGACGTAAATGAATGGGCCGAAGGCCATTTTGACAAAAATGAATGGGCCGAAGGCCGTTCTGACCTAAATGAATGGGCCGAAGGCCGTTTTGATAAAAATGAATAGGCCGAAGGCCGTTCTGACATAGATGAATGGGCCAAAGGCCGTTTTGACATGAATAGAAATCTGATTGGGCCAAAGGCCAGTATGTTTGGAACTACAGTCATTTGATCTAAATTTTGTATAAGTGTATAAATGTTAAGCAGAAATATGCATTGGGCCCAAGGCCGTTCGGAGCATGTTGTTCTTCATATTGCTTATGTAACTTGTGTATTCGATATTATTCACTGGGCTATCGCTCACGCTCATTCATGTGTTTGTAGGTGAGCCGAGGGAAGTCCAAACCCAGCCCCAGTGAAGTCTGCCAGGAACAACATGAGTTTTGGAGAGTCAGCCTTGAGTCTCACGTACGAGACCCATCCTTGCCATTTTGTTATGTATTTATATTTGTCTTGTTGGCAAGGACTTTGTGTACATCTGTATATAGTTTTGATATGGGTTGACTCAGTTTAGATGATCCTGTCTGTAAAGGATTTTATGGTATTGTATTTTGCTGTGGGTTATTAACGTATATGTGCATGGTTTGTTTTGAGTGCATATAAGCACGGCTCTATGGACAAAGTTTTAAATTTTTGCTTCCGTTTGGCCCCTTTACTCTGATGAGTTATGTCTGTTAAGGTTTGAGGCCGTAGGTAATCTCAGGATTACTGGCCGGTTATGTCCTTAACCTATAGGGGCGGGTTCGGGTCATGACAGAGTGGTATCAGAGCACGAGTTAATAACTTACACACTTGTCCAAAAAGAACAATAAGCGTCTAGATAAGATCTAGGATGCATTCATGTGATAAATGTGAATTTGGAAGCATTGATTATATGCTTAAATGTTTAATATGAACGATTATATGTTATAAGTTGTGAACTACTTGCATTGCAAATTATCTGAATGTAAGTACTTCTTAGTATATGCACGCTTGTGTATCTTTTGTATGAAATATAATGCAAGTTTAATCAGATGGTGAGAACCAGAGGTGATGAGATTGAGGAATCTTCTACTGCCAGACTGGACAGAATGGAAAGACTGATTCAAGAAATGGCAGAGGCTTTGAGACAGCAACAACAGTGGCAACAACAGTGGCAGCAACCACACCCGCCACCTCCACCTCCGGCACCACCCGTGCTAGATAATCAAAATGATGATCGGATAATAGCTCTCACCAAGGAATTCAAGAAAATGAAACCACCACAGTTCCACAGGGGATTAGATCCGTTGAAAGCCGAAGCGTGGGTCCTCGGCATTGAGAAATTATTTGAAGTGTTCCCCTGTTCAGAGACACAGAAGGTGCTTCTAGCCACTTTTATGCTAGAAGACGAGGCAAGAAGGTGGTGGATGCTAATGCGAGAAAACCATAAAGATGTTAACTGGGTGAAATTTCTGGAGATCTTTTACGACAAGTACTTTTCGCAGTGTGTTCGGGATAGGAAAGTTGCTGAGTTCATGGAACTCAAGCAAGACAGCATGACTGTAGCCGAGTATGAGGCCAAATTCACTGAATTGGCCAGGTTTGCACCACATGTAATTGACACTGATTATAAGAAGGCAAGACATTTTGAAGGTGGGCTCCGAAGTGACATCCTAGAGAGAGTGAATGTCCTGAAGTTGGAGACCTACATTGGGGTGCTTGACAGGGCCATCATATCAGAGGCTAACATAGCTAGACAAACTAAACCAACAACAGAATGGAAAGGCAACAAAAGACAGGGCTTCTTCTCGAAGAAGAAATTTCTGAAAAAGCAAAACACGGGCTCCTCAATTACTTCAAGTTCTTCCCGAGACACAGCTCCCATGTGCAACATTTGTAGCAAAAGGCACCGTGGAGTCTGTTACCGTGCATCAGGAGCCTGCTTTGAATGTAGGAAGCAAGGGCACATAGCCTGAGAATGTAATCAGAACAGTGGGAAACTCGCAGCTAGTTCAACTACATCAGTTCCAAAGCCGGGAAACACTTTGAGGTCTGCTACTACTGGGGATACAGTGAGACAGGGGAGAGTTTTTGCGCTTGTTCCGGGCGATACACGGAATGCTAATGTCGTTGTCTCAGGTACTATTTCAATATGTAATCAGGATGCCTTTGTATTAATTGATTCTGGATCAACACACTCATTTGTGACATATACATTTACATCTAGACTGAATAGACCCCTAGAGTTATTGCCATATTTGTTATGTGTGTCTGCTCCATCGGGGGAATCTGTGTTATGTGACTATATATATATCGGTTTTGTGACATGCATATCGAGGATACTACCCTATATGTAGATTTGTTGCCCTTGAACTTTAGACATTTCGATGTAATTTTGGGCATGGATTGGTTGACCAAATACTGTGCCACCATAGATTGTGTGACAAAAAGGGTTGTATTTAAACCACCAGAACAGAAAGAGATTGTGTTTGTGGGTAATGGGGTAGTGCCTCCACCTTATTTGATATCTGCAATGAAAGCATGTAAACTGATCAGGAAAGGGTGCCAGGGTTATCTGTGCTATGTGTTGACTGAACAATCTGTGAATGTTGAATTGAATGATATTCCTATTGTTAGAGAATTTCCAGATGTGTTTCCGAATGAATTACCAGAGGAATTGGTAGACAGGGAGATAAAGTTCACCATTGAAACTGTGCCAGGCACCCAGCCCATTTCTAAGACTCCCTACAGAATGGCTACTGCTGAAATGAAGGAATTGAAAGAACAGTTGCAAGACCTGCTTGATAAGGGGTTTATCTGACCTAGCACTTCGCCTTGGGGTGCACCAGTGCTGTTTGTGAAAAAGAAGGATGGTACTTTGCGCCTGTGCATCGACTATCGGGAATTGAATAAGGTAACAGTAAAGAACAAATACCCTTTACCCCGTATTGATGATTTATTTGACCAACTACAGGGATCACAAGTGTTTTCTAAGATTGATTTGAGATCCGGGTATCACCAGCTAAAGGTTAAGGCAGAAGATGTTGAGAAAACCGCATTCAGAACGAGGTATGGTCATTTTGAGTTTCTCGTTATGCCGTTTGGAGTGACTAATGCTCCGGTAGCATTTATGGACTTGATGAATATAATTTTTAAAACCTACCTTGATGAGTTTGTTGTAGTCTTCATCGATGATATTTTGATATACTCTAAAGATAGACTTGAACATGAACATCACTTGAGAACTGTTTTACAAATACTTCGGGAAAGGAAGTTATTTGCTAAGCTAAAGAAATGTGAGTTTTGGTTGGATGAAGTTGTTTTCTTAGGGCATGTGATCAACAAGGAAGGAATTTCAGTGGACCCGCAGAAAATAAAGGCAATCGTGAATTGGCCTACACCGACCAATGTAACAGAAGTTCGCAGTTTTATGGGTTTAGCTGGGTACTACAGGAGGTTTGTGAAGGACTTTTTGAAATTAGCTGTGCCTCTCACCCAATTGACACGTAAAGGGCAACCATTTGAGTGGAATAGTGAAAGAGAATCAGCCTTTCATGAATTGAAAACAAAATTGACCACGGCACCAATTTTGACACTACCTTCAGGTACGAAAAATTTTGTAATTTTCAGTGATGCATCTTATAAAGGTTTGGGTTGTGTGTTAATGCAGAACGGGAAAGTTATTGCTTACGCCTCCCGATAGTTGAGGCCACATGAGAAGAATTATCCAACACATGACCTAGAATTAGCCGCAGTTGTTTTTGCTTTGAAAATCTGGCGGCATTATTTGTATGGGGCAAAGTGTGAAGTTTACACGGATCACAAGAGCCTGAAATACTTCTTCATGCAGAAAGAGTTGAACATGCGTCAGAGAAGATGGCTGGAACTGATAAAAGATTACGATCTAGAAATTCAGTATCACCCTGGGAAAGCTAATACAGTGGCTGATGCCTTGAGCAGAAAATCAACAGGGGGTATGGCTTGTTTGCTTACCGAACAAAGGGAGATTTTACAAGACTTTGAGAAGTCTGAAATTGAAGTGGTGGTATGTGAACAGGGCGAATTGATAGCCGCTATTACAGCCGAGCCGGCAATTGTTGATGAAATCAAGCAGAAACAGAAAGAGGATGAGTTCCTCAAGAAAGTAATTGATGAATTTGAGACGAGCCCAAAAGCAGAATTTAGCATTGAAAATGAAATGTTGAAATTCCGGAACCGAATATGTGTCCCTGATATCCCAGAACTAAAGAAGAGGGTCTTAGATGAAGCCCATAGATCCGTATTTGCTATGCATCCGGGCAACAATAAAATGTACCGGGATTTGAAACAGACCTATTGGTGGCCTAAAATGAAGAAAGAGATTGCAGAATATGTGTCCAAGTGCCTTCAGTGTCAGCAAGTTAAGGCCGAACATCAGAAACCAGGCGGTCTACTTCAACCTCTCCCTATTCCTGAATGGAAGTGGAAACATGTGACTATGGATTTCGTTGTTGGCCTACCTCAGACTTCTCGAGGTATGGATTCTGTTTGGGTTGTAGTTGATAGACTAACTAAATTACATTTACTGCTTATAGATTGGCTACTATTTATATTGATGAGATTGTCCGTTTACACGGACTTCCGGTGTCTATTGTGTCGGATAGAGATCCGAAATTTGTATCTAGATTGTGGAAGAGTTTGCAGGAAGCTATGGGAACAGAACTAAGATTCAGTACTGCATTCCACCCACAGACAGACGGGCAGTCAGAACGAACGATACAAACGTTGGAAGATATGCTTCGCATGTGTGCTTTGGATTTTCAGGGGAGTTGGGAAGATTATTTGCCGCTAGCAGAATTTGCTTATAATAACAGCTTCCACTCCAGCATCAGTATGGCACCATATGAGGCTTTGTATGGTAGGAGGTGTAGATCACCTGTCTGTTGGACAGAGGTCGGGGATAAAGCTTTGCTTGGGCCAGAAATTGTGCAAGACACCTCTGAGAAAATCAAAACTATTCAGCAAAGGCTCAAAACCGCTCAAGACCGACAAAAGAATTACGCAGACGTTCAGAGAAGACCTCTTGAGTACGAGGTTGGTGACCATGTGTTCATCCGTGTTTCTCCGATGAAAGGCCAAGTCAGATTTGGGAAAAAGGGCAAGTTGTCGCCCCGTTACATTAGGCCGTTTCAGATTCTAGAGAGGCTTAGTCCAGTTGCTTATAGAGTTGCTTTGCCACCGGGATTTGAACAAATTCATAAAGTGTTTCACGTGTCGATGTTGAGGGGTTACCTCCGAGACCCGTTCCATGTGATTGATTATCACCGGGTAGCTATTGACGAGAATATGGAATATGTCGAATGGCCGGAAAGAGTTGTTGATCGGCAAGTGAAACAGTTGAGAAACAAGACCATCTTGATGGTGAAAGTTGAATGGAAGGAACACTATGGTACAAATGCCACGTGGGAAAAAGAGGAGGAAATGTGACTACGCTATCCACATTTGTTTCCCGACGAAAGTAACTTAAGTTTAGAGGACCAAACTTCCTAAAGGGGGGAAGACTGTGATACCCCTGTTCTGTATTATGTTAATTGGTTCCTAATACGTATGTGATTATATGTTTTGATATGATTTTGTGTACCATTATATGAATATATGTGATTTTGGAATTCTATCTGTTCACCGTAGGAATATCTGTTTGAATAATCTGCTTTGGAAATTAAATTGAGAGCCTTATTGGCCACAGAACCCAAAATTGATTGCGCCATGGTGATTAGCATAACTTTTAGAGCCTACGGTGAAATTTAATTGAAAAATTGATTCGGACCAGATTAAGTTGATTAAATTGGTAAATTAGTGCCCAATTGTTTATTACTATTAAATTGAATTAGTGGGTCTGTTGAATAAAGGCACTACACTCTCTATTCTTCTCCTTTTATTACATTTTGGCTGATCATAAACATTAAGGAAGAGAGGAGGGGTCGGCTAAGAGAGGGAGAGAGTGAAGAAATTGGAGTTTTGGCCTCAAAGCTTGATAATTTGTAGACCAACTCAAGAATTAAGCTTAAGTTTGGAAAATCAAAACTTCTAGGTGAGTAATTATTGGATTATAGTTTGTAATTTTGTGTGTGTTCAAGCTAATTGAGTGATCAAGAGCAAAATTGAATGAAATTGGGTTGGCTTTGTTGAATTAAAGCTTGATATATACATGCATGTAAGAGATTGTTTTGAAATAGCATGTATAAGTTTGAAATACATGATTCAAGTAAAGTTTTGGGTTAAAACTCATGTTTTGATCACCATTTGTGTTGTCTAAGTTGAGAATGTGGCTAGTTCATCACATGCATGTACAATTTATGAAGATATGAGCTTGAATGTTTGAATTTGAGCATGTTGGTGATGAGTTGTGATATTTTGGGACATGCATGCAAATAAATTATGAAATTGAGCTTCAATAGGTTGTAATTTATGCTTGTACCATGTTAGTACATGACTATGAGTAATTTGAGCCATAATATGCATAAATTGTTGGTTGGAATTCGAATTGGAGCTCAAGAACTCAATCTGGAAAACCCAGATTTTTGATGTCCGCTCGAGCGGGGGAAGAGCCGCTCGAGCGGGAAAATCGTGCTCCCAGCACTTTTTGCAGAGTTGGATGTCCGCTCGAGCGGGCTATCTCACGCTCGAGCGGGGAGTTTTTGTAGACAGGCCTTCCGCTCGAGCTCTCTATTCCACGCTCGAGCGTATTTTTCATGCAACCAGTACTTTTGTAGGCCTTAAGGGTCCGCTCGAGCGGGGAAGTTGACGCTCGAGCGGGGACCCTGTTCTCTGAAACTTTGTATGCTCGTTCTGTGTCTCGTTTTCCGTTCTCTTTCACTTGTAAGCACTCTTAGGCATATGTTAAGCATTGTAAATGAGTTAATGAGATAAGAATAAAGCCTAAAGAGGAATGTGTGAATCAAAGAACGGATTGAACTGTTAGTGACCCCTTTTGTGTTCATGAAATGTGTAGGGTCAAGCTCCAGGGCAAATCCACAAGCCGATCACTGTGAGTAATATCGATATTTGAAAGCTTGTCAATGTCTAATTGTTTATTTCCCTTATAAGCTTTATGAGTTACTAATTGGGATTGTGGACCAAAGGTCGTTTTGATAGAAATGAATGGTCCGAAGGTCGTTTTGATAGAAATGAAAGGACCGAAGGTCGTTTTGATAGAAATGAATGGACCGAAGGTCGTTTTGATATAAATAAATGGACCGAAGGTCGTTTTGACATGAATGAGTGGGCCGAAGGCCGTTTTGACATAAATGAATGGACCTAAGGTCGTTCTGACACGAATGTATGGGCCGAAGGCCGTTTTGATGTAAATGAATGGGCCGAAGGCTGTTTTGACGAAAATGAATGGGCCAAAGGCCGTTCTGACCTAAATGAATGGGCCGAAGGCCGTTTTGATAAAAATGAATGGGCCGAAGGCCGTTCTGACATAGATGAATGGGCCAAAGGCCGTTTTGACATGAATGGAAATCTGATTGGGCCAAAGGCCAGTATGTTTGGAACTACAGTCATTTGATCTGAATTTTGTATAAGTGTATATATGTTTAGCAGAAATATGCATTGGGCCCAAGGCCGTTCGGAGCATGTTGTTCTTCATATTGCTTATGTAACTTGTGTATTCGATATTATTCACTGGGCTATCGCTCACGCTCATTCATGTGTTTGTAGGTGAGCCGAGGGAAGTCCAAACCCAGCCCCAGTGAAGTCTGCCAGGAACAACATGAGTTTTGGAGAGTCAGCCTTGAGTCTCACGTACGAGACCCATCCTTGCCATTTTGTTATGTATTTATATCTTGTCTTGTTGGCAAGGACTTTGTGTACATCTGTATATAGTTTTGATATGGGTTGACTCAGTTTAGATGATCCTGTCTGTAAAGGATTTTATGGTATTGTATTTTGCTGTGGGTTATTAACGTATATGTGCATGGTTTGTTTTGAGTGTATATAAGCACGGCTCTATGGACAAAGTTTTAAATTTTTGCTTCCGTTTGGCCCCTTTACTCTGATGAGTTATGTCTGTTAAGGTTTGAGGCCGTAGGTAATCTCAGGATTACTGGCCGGTTATGTCCTTAACCCATAGGGGCGGGTTCGGGTCATGACACACATGGTTTGATAATTCACATCAAAGGGTTGTTTGAGTGATCATCTTCAAGAGCGTTCTTCTTTGGTGGAATCTGGAGATTTAAGCATGGAGTGTTCGAAGGTGTTCGAAGTGGTGTGCAGTCGTTAAGTTGACGTGGATGTTGTGGAATCAACATCAATCTAATCAATCCTAAGACGAAGGTTGCGGTGGAAGATATACAAATCGTTGAAGACAAATTGACAGGTTTTGGGTAATTTGTTTGGGTATTTTGTATTCATTATTTCCTTCATAGTGGATTGATTTGTGGCGTTTCGCCCGTGATTTTTTAATCACAATTGGAGGTGCTCCAATAGTGATTTTTTCTACGTAAAAATCGTTTTTGTCTATTTATTATTTCTGAAACAACAATCTAAATCACTTTTGTACATGCTTGATGATTTAGATTGTTAGTTTTAATCGTTTGGGAATTAGTACAATTAAATCTTGATCTAATCACAAATCACTGAGGTTTTTCAGTCCTAAAGAATTAACAAGTCCTAAAAGTAAAATTAGTGATTTCAAATGGCTTCCTTTACCATATAGCCAAACAAAACATTACAGAAATTCTAGTCCCACCAAAATGGAATCAATAAAAAATATTTCAATGTAAGAATATATACAATTGTAACAGTTTCTCTATTCATAAAAAAATTTCATCGAACCACTCGAAGAAGAAGAAAGAGTAACCGGTTTCCTCTGCTCTGCGAGAATCCAAATCAAGTTCTCTAGATTGAATCCGGTGCTGCTGAAGAACATCCTCCACCACAAACGCCACAGAGAACGACAAGGCACCTTCCGTAGCCATTCCAAAACCTCACCCAAAAAAAAAAAAATGTTTTTCCCAAAGCAAAAGCTCAAACCTCCATAATCAAAGCTCCAATTCTCACAAAAGACACGAATTGTAACAACATTTCTCAATCTCTAGACCAATCAGAGATTTTCAGAGAAAAATAATACTAACGAAAACAAAATGATTATTTAGGATCTTCAGAGTCTTGAAGAGCAGTGAAGGAGAGTGATAAATATTTATTTGTAGGATCAATAGTAAATGTTAAAAATTTATTAAAAATATACATGTACAAATATTATTTGATATCAAATAATCTCTTTTATTTTTAGTAATTCGATAATAAATGTCACTATTAAGAGCGTTTAAAGGATCACTTTAACTTCTTACCAAAATTAAACAAAAAGATAACTTTGATCCTTTAAATCATTTGAATTAATTTAAATAGTATGATTTGATTCAGAATTTTTAAGGTATAGAGCTAAATAAGTCACTTTTTTTTATTGACTTTTTAAAAAAATTATGTCAAATTTTTGACTTTTTGGCTTTTGTAGTAGATCCCAAACACCTACTAAATGTTTTATATAGGTGTGGAACCCACATTCATGTAAGATTTTGATAAAATTTTTGATAAAATATTTGGGGTCTCTAATATTACTCAATAGTAAATGTTAGAAATTTATTAAAAATATACATGTACAAATATTGTTTGATATCAAATAATCTCTTTTATTTTTAGTTATTCGATAATAAATGTCACTATTAAGAGCGTTTAAAGGATCACTTTAACTTCTTACCAAATTAAACAAAAAGATAACTTTGATCTAGAAATTCGAATCATTTAAACCCATTTAGGATTAACAAGTGTCTTTTGGTAACCCGATTATAACTCATTTACATAAAATGATAGCCAGAACTCATTTATTATGGGTAGATCATGGATTCGGGTTTAAATTGCCACTTTTACTTGAGCAACACTTGTCTTGTTCATTCAGGGTGACAAGCTTTATGTTTGCCTGAGATCTTACCTCTGTTTTGTTTTGAATTAATCCAAGCTTGAAAAATTATTTGCTAATTAAGGTAGGTTTTAATGTGATTTATGATTTTTAATAATGTTAGGATAATTATATATATATATATATATTTATTTATTTATTTTAGGGGAAATGGTATTTAGTGGAGAAATAATTGTATTTCCATGATAATACAAGTGTCTTGTATACATGGTATAAGTCAATTCCTATACTTGATGCAAGTATTTCCTATTTATCATAATTGCACTAAAAAATATTCTTACTTGTAGTGCAATTATTTTGTGATTGTCCCATTTATTTATAATTCCCCCTCCCCCCTTTTTAATTGTGTTTATGATTTTATATTGTTAACAATGATACTCTTTAATGTCATTAAAAATATTTAAGATTTTTGAGGACAAAAATATTTATGATAGTGTTGATTGAAACTTCAAAAAATGCCTTTGTCAGTGGAAGTGACCAAATAATTGTTGAAACCTCTGTCATCTTCTCTTCAGTTATGAGGGCAATGTAATCAACAGTATGAGCAATTAATTTTTTTTTTTTGGAAAACGTTTGAGATTCTTAAAATAGGAATCATAAATTTACAATGATATGGATTGATTGGTTTAAAAATTAACAACTCTACATCATTAGATATGAATTTAGGGGTCTCTAGCCTTTCTCTCTTTTTTATTTTTTATTTTTTTTATTCAGTTATATTTTGTCCAATGTTTTTAATTATCCACTCTGACCTCTTTTTTCGGGTCCGGCTGCCTCCGGTCCAGATCTAGGACAGTTCGGTCCATTTCGGCCTCTAGGGTCCATTTTTGGGCTCTTTTTCGATAATCAAAACCGTTCACATTTTAAGATTTGTTGAGTATATTATTCGTGTAGACAATCACGTCGATCGGATAACGAATACTATATATTCCGATCACTTTTGCCTAGAAAAAAATGGACAGTTAAAAAATTAACTGTTCATAAAACGTTATTCGAATACATAGTATCCGTTATCTGATCGATATGATTTTTTACAGAGATAATGTACTCAACAAACCATAAAATGTGAACAGTTCAAATTATCGAAAAATGGCCCAAAAATAGGCCCAATGGGCCGGACTAAACCCTTCAATCCAGATGGTGGACTGGAGAGCCCCTTTTTTTTCAAAGTTATAGAGAAACAATTCCTTAAATTAAAAACAAAAAACTTAGAAGCAAGCCTGCAAAATTTGTATATAATTAATAAATAATACTATTATATTATTATTATTTTTTTTCCTTTTTTGATAGAGAGGTGCTCGCCTCCTTTTAATCCCATCTAAGTCCATTCTTAAGTAGTAAAGGATAGTGAACCCCACAATTATGGGTTTTACTTTCTCTCACAACCAATGGACTTGATGGTGCATTGCATTAAAGAAAAGTCATTCTCAAACAGTTTAATTTCCTATTTTTTAGCACCATAATTATTATCGATGAGTCCCATATATATATATACTATATATATATAGTATATATTTTAAAAGATTGTTACTGAGGCGCTTATTGGTAAAACTAATATTAAAAATTAGCTTTCCATAATATCAAGAATAAAATTTCACATAAAAACGATAAATAAAAATGTTAAATTTGACAATTAGATGTTAATTTACCATTACTATTTCACTGCAATTCAAATATTGTATGAGTGGGTTTTAGGAGACATCACTAATCTATAAATAAATAAATAATAGGATAAATTACACTTTGTCTTTTTTATATTTGATTACTTTCTCACTTTGATGGTTAAAATTTATTTTTTCTCATTTTGACCCTTCATATTTTAAGTTTTTCTCATCTTTAAAGTTAATTTTTGTTAAAAATTAGACAGAAAATGGCACATTAACAATCACGTGGCATAAAAATTGTAACGCCCCAAAATTTACAATAAATACACCCAAAAACATATATAAATGACAGCATAAATCAGAGTATTAGTCCTTTCATTACATAAAGTTAATGAATACAAAGAGTTTAACATAAATAAATGCCTTTTAGGCTTACACCTTTTCAAGCCTTAACTTGGTTACGACAAAAGTGAGACTTGCTCTTACAATCAAAAGCCCTAGGCTATACAAGTAATGAAACAAAAGATAGAAGCTCTTGCTCCCCAAAAGTCCCACCAATGCTATTGCCTTCGAGGAGGCATTTCATCGATACCTGAAAATGTTTTTCCCAAATAAGGTGAGCCACAGCCCAACAGGAATAATCTAACACAATATATGATGTTTAACAAAGGTACATATGCAATGTGCATATACAATGCTAGGGATAAAACGTTCACATTTTATATAGTCATCAAATATCAAGTCCATGTTCCATTTCATTTTTTCTTCAATTTATTTCAATACATGAGCCAACTTCATTATTTTTCAATAACCCAAATGAGACTACAACTCAATGGTTCAACAATTTCACAATCAACACATAAACTGTCACGCCCCAAATTTTAATTACTCGAAAACATTACCAAGAGCCTGAAATTTAGGTCTTTTTTTTTTTTAAAAAAAAAAGATTTATTACCCTTGAGTAATAGAAACATGATAGTACATGTTCTCTCTCATGATGAATACAACAATAGTAATAATACATGTCAAGCTCCCGCTACGTAGTTACAAATAAATAATTACAAATATCAGGGTACAAAGAGATTACACACAAGATATACATGAACTACCTAATCCTTCAACCGATCAATCCGAATTCTCTTCCTGTAAAAAATAATAAAAAAAAAAAAAAAAATGAAACAATAAGGGGTGAGCACAATTGCCTAGTAGGAATCTCATAGTTCTAAAACAATAACCATTCTATAGATAGAAATGATCATGCATGTAGGGTGATAGCATATAGTAGGTGACGTTTTGTAATTTCAAGATATCATACGTAGAGTACCTTTGTCTCAAAATTTATTTGAATATTTAGGAAAACCTTTGACCATCAAAACTATCCTTTTTATCAGAAAACCAAAAATTCTTTTGGAAACAAACATGTTTAAGGAACCACATCATTTTATATTTATTAACCCATTCCAAAATATTCTTTATTAAATTTCTATCTTAACATTCTTCTTTTTTATTCCCATTCTCCCCTTTTACTAGTTACATTTATTATAACTCCATACCTCACGTTCATGTTCCCTTAATACTTAAAACAACCCTCATACATTCCATTCTTACTTGTCAATCCTTTAGTACTATAACTCTTTAACGTAGAAGTCCAATAACAATTACATCACATCCACATTTGCATTATCAACTATAATTCAACATATCACAACTACATCAATCATAATTCAACATATCCCTAGGATAATAAATGCTTTTAATTCAATTTCTCAATTAATCATAAAACAAAACTCTTAATTTTTCCTTATAGATACAAATAACCCGGTAAGTTCTTTATCACCAATCCCTTACCCAATTACCATTTCATTATCCATTCGTTTCAAATAATTTCCATAAGCATTTCCATTCCATACCAATTTACACATCAAATGGTAATTTCACAAGTTCATCACCAGTCACATACATCATCACTGACCTCAACACACTTCACAACACATTCTACCTTTTGTCGGCTTGATACGACGGGATAGCGGGCACCCAATTCATAGCACATTCCACCTTTTGCCGGCTATTATACGGCGGGAAGTGAACTCCCAAAAATCTTTTTCTCAAAAACCATATCTTTTTCCGAAAACCATTTTCAACTTTTTTAAAAACCATCCCCCACATTTGCCTGCTATTATACGACAGGACGTGGGCACCCAAAACATTTTTGAAAACCATCCGCTTTTTCACTTTTGCCGGCTACAATACTGCAGGACTGTGTGGACACCCAAACATTTTTCCCACATTCGTCCAGTGATAAGCCTAAGCAGGGCAATTGGGCACCTTGAATTCAAACCACCCCTACATTTACCGACTATTATACAAATGGTTGTGAGCATCGAAAAACCATTTTTCAATTTTTAAAACAATCCCCCACATTTACCGGCTATTATATGGACGGTTGTGGGCATCGAAAAACCATTTTTCAACTCTCCACGCGGGTACCAACCACAACACAACACAACCCAACACAACTCAACTCAACCCAACACAACTCAATTCTACACAACACAATTCAACCAACTCAACATAACATAACCCAATACGATTCACATAGCACACGACAAGATTCAACACAACCATTTCCACACAAAGCTCATATCATGCATACCATTAGTAATTTCTTTTCCCCCAAGTTTGGTTTCATATTATAACACAATTTAAAATATCAACATTATGAGTTCAATCGCAACTTTTACATAAATTTTTCAAATTCTTTAAAATTTCAATTAAATTTGTACATGTGCAATTTAACACCTCAATTTCATGATTCTACTATTAATTGAAGCAAAACCATTAACCATCTTCATGAGCCAAACAAGGGTTTTTAAGCGAAATTAAAGCTTTTCACAAAAACACATTTTATTCTAACCCTTCTATTACTTTTACACCCAAACTCATGACCCAAGATCTTAACCCAACAAGTGAATCCAACTCCCTTCAAACCCTAACCATCAATCTCATGATTCATTACAATATGCGTAAAAATATCAACTTTTGTATTTATATAAAGAAAATACCACAACTCTATCCATAAACGAGGGTATTGAAAGAGAATTAGAAACCCCTACCTCTTGAAGCCAAGAGATGACAACCCAAAAATCAAAGGCGATGAAACCACGAACCATTTGGACCAAAAGGATGCCCTTGACAAGATCTACACTTTTTCTCAAAGGACCATGGTGAAAAGATCACTCTAGATGAGTAGATCCAGAGGTCTTAGTGCCAAAAGCTTGAGTTTAGAGAGAGAGGGGAGAACTCATGGTTTAAGAGAGAGGGAAGAGAAGAAAAAGTGAAATGAAACTATGCTTGGAGCCTACTTATAGTAGTAGAAAAGTAGCCCTAAGGTCAATAAAAATAATAGGCCTAAAATCCCCCAAAGGTAGGGCCCATTCGGACCCCCAAAAATCTGAAAAAAACACACAGGGGTCGACTCTTCGGGAAAGGGGGCCGACCCTTTAGGCAGAAAGGACAATCTGGCAACAAGCAAGGGAGTCAACCCTTAGACAGGAGGGGGTCGACCCTATTTTCCAGCAACTAACACACAAATTTTGCAATATAAGAGGGTCGACCCTCCCCAAACTAGTGTCAACCCTATATTCCAGCAACACTTCCAGAAATTTCACCAACAGGTAAGGGTCGACCCTAAGGAAGGCTGGTGTCGACCCTAGAATAGAATTTTTAAGTTCCCAAATAACTTTTTGACAAGAACAAGCACAAACAAACAAACCCAACAAGTTTAAATCGAATCATACTCCTCCAAAACCAACATTCAACAACTCCAAAGACTACCAAAAATGAAAATAAGGGAATTAAATACACTCTCCAATGGATTAAAGGATGCGGGTGTTACATAAATACTTCCAATTGCCATTTTACAGATATTTCATCGGCGGGATCAACACCCATCTATAAATTTTAGGACTTTCACCCAGGACACTCCGGCTAACTTAATTACAATGGAGTCCATCCCCTTTCTCCTCCCAAACAATCATACATATGTAATGTATATAAACAAATAATCACACATGGAGTATATCTCCTTTCTTCTCCCAAATAATCATACATATACAATGTATATAATCATAGTCATATTCAATGACAATCAACAAGAGATTAGTTTCAATTCACTTAATCCACATGCAATTTCTATAACAATCAAAGCTATCCTCTATCGATAGCACAATACAGATATTTCTAAACAGATATACAATCTCAAGACAGATAAATTATCCAAAATTTCCAAAGATGCGAAGTATTACATACTCGATTCCACCATCTATTCCAATACTCGCTCAATTTCATGTTTACAATACCAATTTCAATTATTTATATAAAATAATTATGATAATCATTTTAGGGCAAAATCCCCCTTTTTCAAAATATCAATCCAAGTACCAAAATCAACCATTTTGACACCACATGACTTCATTCTCAAACTCCATGTTCATTTATTTTACTTTTACCTAAAAACCCCTATTTTCATTTCACCCAAATCCTAGGTTTGTTCAAACTATTCCCAAATCCCACCATTATTACACAATCGACAAATAACTGAGTTAAAAACCATATTAAAGTGTAAAAAATCTCTACCTCAAAGAGAGAAGATGAGCCAAGCAAGAGAGAAATCCCAAAGATGCCAAAATCCAACTCTAGTCGGATCAAAGTGAAGATTTTGAGAAGTTCTACCTTTTTATCAAAGGAATTAGAGGGGAGAAATCACTAGATCTAAATGAAAATGTAGAGAGAATGTGAGTTTTAGAGAGAGAGGTTCTTAACTTTAGGGTTTAGGATGAAAAGATATGAAAAGGTGATGTAAAAAAAAGATTTTCGTGATCTGATATACTTTCAGTCCGCTCAAGTGGAAGAGTTGACGCTTGAGCGTCAGACACAATAAATTGTTCCACTCGAGCGCAAGAAGTGGCCCGCATGAGCACCAAATACACACCCCCAAAACTTTTGCAGATGACAAACCAACCGCTCGAGCTCAACAAATGACGCTCAAGCTCTCACCCGCTTGAGAGTAGGAAATGTCGTTCGAGTGTGAAAGACACCCCTTCAGCGCTTTTGCAGACGTGCAAAGTACTGAGAGTTTTCAAATCCCGCTCGAGCGCAAGAAAGGCTGTTCGAGCGGAGGACCAAAATATACACAACCCGCTCGAGTGCAAGAATAGTCGCTCGAGCAGAGGAGCAAAAATCTGGACAACAAGGTTTGGGAAAAACAAACAACCAACCTGTTCCAAACGCAACCACAACAACCCAAAGGCCAATTTCAAAGAGACACAAGGGAAGGAAGAGGTAAACAACAATATGAAAGCATTAAACCCGAGTCCAAAATACCACAAGAGTCAGGTCAAAATTGAGATCATTATAAAAATATTTTATTATATATAACTCATATCTCTAACATAAACTTAAAATCCAGTATAATAATGTAATTTTTAGAGTTAATTACCTAAAAGTGTTATTTACAAATGTTATGGTAGCTCAGGTCCTATTTAAGATTTTTTGAACCAATAAGTCCTATTTAGTAAAACTGAGAATATTATCCGTTTTTTTCAATTTTTAAAACTAAGAACATTATCAATTTTGCATAGTAATGTTCCAGATAATTATTTTACTAACTGATGAAAAAAAAAAGCATGAGATTAAACGTTTTTTCCTTTATACTTATTGATTTGATTCAACTAGTTTTAAAACTGAGAATATTATCAGTTTTTTCATGTGAAAATGAGAAATTAATATAAATTTTAAAAAATAAGTACAGAAAAGTGATTAATTTTATTAATAATTATAATTATAATTTTTTTCATAAATGTGAAATAATTTTTTAAGAATTTCACATAGTGGTAATTTCTTCTTTTACCAATCGATGGCTAAAATGTCATATGCAGAACTATTATAAATAATTAGAAGTATCAAAAATAATAATTAATATATCAATAAACATATCAATTAAGATATAAAGTATACTTGTGAAATTCATCACTTAACGTGGAACTAATAGCGGACTAGGTAAGAGTAGAAGGGTGCCTCAACCCCAAAAATTTTTAAAATATATTTTTTTAATTTCAATTATTAGTGTTCCAAACTAACTCAAATTTTTTTTAGACACGTATCTTGCTCCCCTCTAAACAGAATTTTTGGTTCCGCCCATGTGTGGTACCCATCTGACATTATCTCTAGTAAATAATGTTTATTGATATATCAATTGGTATTTTTAATATTATTAAAAAAATAATTTTAACTACTTTTGTTATTATTTTCATTTCTATCAAGCCGTAATGTAACTATTAAGTCAATAAACTTATCCGCTAATATATCGCTTATACTTGTGAAGTTTAGTGTCATGAAATTGAGAGTGTTACTAGCATGATTGTTAATGGTACTTCACTTCAACTCCTCTATGAGGTTTTAATTGTTGTTGCATTGAATATGTATTTTGTGATGTGTTAAATATTTTTATTTGTCCTTTTTATAATATTTATATAGTATTTCATGGTAACAAAGGTTTATTTTGATAATTAAAAAAAAAATAGCTTATTAACTTATTAAATTATTTAGGTTATATCATTTCTTTATTTTTTTTTGTACGTTCTTTCAAAAAATACTAAAAAAATTTAAAAATTGACATTTTTCCTACTTTTGAAAATAGGCCTAAAAAACACAACACAACTATGATATAATAAACTAAATAATGAATTATTTAGTACATTTGTTTTTTCTACAAATATTACTATCACTTTTCTGATCAGCCAATATATCTCCATTCTGTGGCCTAGTGTAGCTCAACTTTTTCGCGCACCCTTTTGGAGGTTTGAAAGAAGCCCTACAGTTCGGACTCCCGTGGTTCTGAATCTAATCTCACAAGTGCAATGTGAAATTGATAATCACTAAAGAGTCCAAATCCGGAAAATCTTTTGGAAACTTGATTTTGAATCAAATTGTCAAAAATGGATTGTTTTGCCAAATACAGAGTTGTCACCTAAATATTTTATTTTGAAAAAATTTAGGAAACTCATGACTCGTGCCAAAGGCCACGTGTCCGCCATCACCAAAGTTGCCTCGGCTCGGGAACTTAGGTAGGAGAGGGGAAGGTCATGAATTGAGCACCCCCGCTCGCCCGATCAAAGATTGGCCTCTACTAACCATGATATGAGTCTTATCAACATTGTATGCTCTTGCTACGATTGATTAGGCTAGCATTACTAAGTGATGCGCACAAGCAAGTATAGACTAAAATTGCAAGAATTGGAACAATTCAATTTCATGTTTATTTTTCGAAAAAGGTTTTGAATTTGACAGCTCAAGTGGGCTTAAAGTTTGTGAATTTGCCACTCAACAAAGTGGGCTTAAAACGTACATTCGTTGAATCATTCCAATTCAAGCAACAAGCCTTCATCCACAGGCATTCAAGCAGTTATAGCAATTAAGCACTTAGCCTCATGGCAAGCATGCTAGACATGGCAATTACTGACATTCATGCAAGTATGCTAAAGCACTAAAAACTCACTCAGTACTCCAAGCCAAAAGAAGACAAAGTTAGAAAAAATGTATGATTTTTAACTATGCAAGATGACTAATGCAACACATGCAATATGCAACTAAAATAGGCTCGGCTATTAAACATGGCATATGAAACAACTCAAGGCATGCGGTCTAAGCACGTATTCAACTAAGTATTTAAACAACAATGCAGTTAGAATGATGTACTGAGCCTCGGTGCATGCAATACAAGAAGAATGGATGTAAGCATAAGGTATGCTAATTGAAACATGTCCCTGAACTAACCATCATAAGCGGTTAAGTAAAAGGGAGAAAGACGTGGGGTTGGAAGAAATACACATTATTACATTACGCTCTCACGAAGGAAAGTCCAAGTGAATAAAACTAACTAGCTACTAAGTTAAGCTAATTAAGCTAACTATTACAAACCGAATAAATAGCTAAACTAATTAACTAATTATTACAACGCTTGAATTAATTAGCTAACTAACTATTTAAATAATTACAAAACAATTGCAACTAATAATTAAACTAAGTAACTAAACTAAGGCAATTAGCTACTCTACCTCGGGAAACGAAAGATGTACACGTGCATGCTCGATTTCCACTCAAAAAGACCTCCGTTTTGCTATCAAAAGCCTCTATTTGCACAGTTGAACACTTTCAAAACCATTTTGCTCCACCTTACCAAAATTTTGCGAAGACTTGCATCAGTGACCAGCTGAATATTGCCAGCCACCTGCCGACCACAAAAGTGGCCTGCCGGCCACCTGCCGGCCATGGAAAGTGGCATGCCGACCACTGATGCACTGGTTCATCTTATTGTAATAGAGGACAAACAAAGCATATACAGGGTATTTTCAAGGGTTGTTTGCAGAACTCACCCCTCCTTTTCATAAGCAAATCCAAGGAAAGGTGAACTTAAGCCACCAACCACCAACTCAAGCAATTTCATTGCATGATGGCTTGTGACTCAAGATGTGCAATTTAATAAATGCAAAACAAGACAAAACCTCCTCCCTTTCATGAAAAATCAAGGGAAGAAGTTGACCATGGAGACTTGGATCCTTTCATCGCTAGTAAGTATGAAATGGCCTAAGCTTCCTTGTGTTCAATTAACGTCTGATTGAACACACAAGTTATTATCTTGCTCATTTTTAATCCCAAGTTTTAGTTTCTCATTTTAACTTACCAATCATCCTTTAATCCAATTAAGTCCATTAGGAGAATTAAAGTCCTCTAATGGAAAGAGGGCTCAAAACACAAGTTGCTTTGGATATGAAAGAAGCTTCATACCGTTGGTAATGAACCCCCTAAGGGATTAAACCATTAAGTATGAAACCTCAATTTCAGACTTAGGCAAACAAATGACTTGAAACCACTTTCAACGAAAAAATAAAAGCCAAGAAAGGATAGAGCTTGCAGAGATTATTAGTGCTGAAATTAAGTGAGAAAAACACTAAAACAATGCAATCAACTCAAACAAAAGGTGTCTAAAGGTCTAAAACACCAAGCTTATGAAGACTATTACACAAGAAGCATGCAAAACATGACTCAAATGACTTAAACAACCCCAAACAGACTTAAAACAGTTTAAATCAGAGGCTAAAACATGTTGGACTTAAGCTAGAACAAGCTAGAAAAATAAGCTAAAGCATGGCACCAACTAGGCAAGCAAACAAGACACAAGGAGGGGAGGCTAACCCCTCCAAATTTGGACTTCAAAATATGATTTTCACCACTAAAAATACTCTGAAATTCAGTGTTTAAAGGCCCAAAAGAGATGGTTTGAAAATGGGAAACAAAGGTGAAAAGGCTTTACAACCAAGGAATCAAGAAGGGCGAGCCACCCCCCTTAACCTTACATAGCTTAAAACACCAATTTCAGCCCCAAAAATAGAGTTTTTTATAGCCCAAAAAGAGCCCAAAAATAGTAGGAAAAGATAGAAAACCAAGTATGCAAAACAAGCTAACCACACTAGTATTATACCTCTTGAAGAGAAGAGTGATTCTAGGCAACAATTCAAGCCAAAACCAACTTCAAGAGCTCCAAGAAGGCCTCAAGGAACCTCAGCTCAAAGGTGATCAACTTTGGTTAAGGAAGTATAGGCAAGAGTGTAGTGTAAGTACGCAAAAATGTAGAGAATTTATAGAGAGAGGAAAATTTTTGAGTCTAAAATTTTCAAACCTTTCTACAAGAGAGAAGGGGTCCCCATATATAGAAAACATGAAATTTCTACAAGGAGATCTAGCCCTCCACGTGTGGACAGATGCAAGCATCTGTGCAAACAGCTGGCATAAAATATTTTCAAAAACACTAGTGGTTGGCCGGCCATCAGTGGTGGCCGGCAGGGCATCATTAATGGTCGGCAAGGCACATCAATGGCCGACAGACCAAAAATGATGGCCGGCAACCTCCAGGGATGGTCGACAGGGCACCAAAGGTTGCAGGCTGGAAAGACCAAGGCATGGTCCAAAAATGAGACAAAAAGGATGCAGGGTTTGAAAGGCTCAAAGCTTTTCCGCTGAGGACTTCGAGCGCTTGGTGAGCAAACAGACTCATCATTGGGTGTACCTACAAAGACGTCCAAGTCGTAAAGGCTGTCAAAAATGGGGTGTCTACAATTGCCCCTCTTTGACAGAACTCAGAGTCATGAAATGACGTAAGTAAATGTCAAAGTCCAGAGACAACCCATTTTGACAAAGCCGTAAGACTTGGACAAACAAATAAAACAGACAAAAAAATAGTTGCGCCCGCAGGCTGCCTACGTATCCCTTTGCAACGAATCGAGCCAGCGTAGTTCTGGGGCAAGATGCAAACAAATGATGCAAGAACATAACTTATGATCATGCAATGAGGCTGTGCAATGAAACATTTGAATGCAAATACAATGCAAAGAAAATGCCATTGTAAAACAAACTGAAACAAGGCACAACAATTCCAATCATGAAAAAAAGTGAGTAAATAAACACACCTTGCGCGGGACTCATAAGCCAAACCACATTTCATGCAGAAATGATGTAAGAAAATTATGCAAGCTTAAGTACGCACGCGCAGGAAAGGCGAAAAACCACATAACCATCAGGCACACCAGAGGTCTTAACCGAGATCCTAACGCGTCGCATGCGAGAAGAGAAAGAGTGGTGTGAACACCGGGTGCACCCGAATGTTTTTAACTGATGCAAACAATCCTAACACGTCTCACATTATAGGAGAGGAGGTGGTGTGAACACCGGGCGCACCTGAATGTTTTTAACTGATTTGCAATCCGAACGCATCTCACATGATAGGAGGAAGGAGTGGTGTGAACACCAGGCGCACCCAAATGTTTTTAACCAATTTGCAATCCTAACGCGTCTCACGCGAGAGGAGGAATGAGTGGTGTGAACACCGAGCGCACCCGAATATTTTTAACCGATTTGAAATCCTAACGCGTCTCAAGCGAGAGGAGGAAGGAGTGGTGTGAACACCAGGCGCACCCAAATGTTTTTAACCGATTTGCAAAAGCATGGGATCCGAACGTAGCACAAATGATTTTATTTGGAACTCCTCTAAATGAACCGTACATACAATACCATGCATGCATGAGAAAGAAACTTAACAAGTTACGATATAGTAAGAATGCATGTTCCAACCGAGATACAATGTTAAAGGCATGTTCTATGCGAGAAACAAAAGCAGAAGCATATCTTATGCGTGATTCAAGAGAAGATGCACATTCTACGCATGATTCAAAAGCAAATGCATATTCCATGCATGATTCAAGAGAAGATGCATATTCTATGCAAGAAACAAGAGTGAGAGCATATTCTATGCATGAAACATAACGGATGTAAGACGCGCATGCAATTCCCGTGAAATGCACATCGTATGCAAGGAAGCGAAATGCATATCAATGCAACAACGTGAAATACATGTTTAATGCAACAAAATGAAACGCATATACAATGCAACAACGTGAAATACATGTACAAAAGCATGATTTGATAAACAACTTCCAATTTACCTCTCGAAAGAGTTACAATATGTTTAAATGATACACCTCGTTCATGTTGACAAGTGACAAACATCGCATACCGAAAATATAGTTTTGAGCTTTCGTAGAGACAATCTGAACCAAACAGTGAACCCTCCCTATACTTCTTGGGAACCAAGGACACAAAACAGCATCAGAACTCTAAGGGAAGCCACCGGCCACCGGCCAGCCACAAGAGGAGGCCGCCGGCCAGGTGCTAGCCACTGGTGAGCCTTGCCGGCCACTTTCCGACCATCGATGGTAGTGCGGGGGCAAATTTGACCTTTTGGCTCGGGTCTTTAAATACACACCTCCACACTTCATTTCCTCACTTCTCTAGGGCCAAAGTCTTTCTCCCTCTCTCTCTAGGCACTCCTTTTCTCTAGATCTGCGCTTTCTACGCGTTTTCCAATGCTCCACGCGAAGTTGATTCGCTAAACCCTCTTTGTTTCCTTCACTTTGAACCGATTGAAATTTGATTTCGGTGCTTCTTTCCTCATTTCCACCATTCCAAGCTTGTTCCCCCCGAGTTTCTCTTGACTTTGGTGCACTTTTCTGGGCTTTGACTTTTTCGTCCATTTTCTCTCTTCTAGGGTTGACTTTTTCCAAGTTTACCCTCTTTTCGGCATTTTTCTTCATTTTTTCACCTACTTCATACCCATTTTTAGATGGCGGACAAGATTCCTTATGACGGGGCTCCTTCCGAGATTCCCCCAGTAATTCCACCTGTTCCCAAGGTAGAGAAGCTAGTAGCTGACCAACCTAGAGGCAGAGTTCAAGCCTAAGGCCGAGCCAGAGCCGCTACCGCCGAGGGTACGGCCTTTCGACCCGGAGAGGTATCATCCCCAAACACACATATTGCCTATTTCCAGAGGCATCAGACGCTTTACTGAGTTTGCTCGCAGCACACTAGAGGACCTCCTGCTAAGGGAGCCGGCTTCTCACTTGTCAGCCATTGCCATTAAGGTACGACTACTGTTTTCATGCATTTCTGCCTCTCTTTACTTGCATTTCTTGCACTGCCTTTTATTCGAATATACTATCATCACTGCTTTACCTGACTGCACTTTATCTATTCACTGATCTGATTCAACTATTCTTTGCCACAGGGCAAGGCTTATGCCTTTTGAGGCTACGGTGCTACAACCGCTCGAGACTGGTATGACGAGCTCCCCGTTGAAGTTCGCGACATCATTGACGAGGCTAGCTTCGGCCTCTTCTGCTTTGGCTTGACTCTGGTCGTTGCGAGCCGTCCTGTCCTAGGAGCGCTCATGGAGAGGTGGTGGGACACCACCAACTCCTTCTATTTTTTCACCACAGGGGAGATGACGATGACTCCCTACGACTTTTCCATGATCACCGGCTTAAACATAGGGGGCGATCCGATCCCTCTCGATATAGATATGGAGGAGTGGGAGGCGGCCTGGCTTGAGCTGCTAGGAGCACATCCATTTATATATCGAACAGGCATAGTCAGATACACCTGGTTTGTCGAGCGATTCAGAGGGACCGAGCTTGAGACGATAGAGGAGACTGAGCAGTACGCCAAGGACTTCCTGATGTTCGTCTTCGGTACCACCTTGTTTTCAAACTAGTGGAACACCGTAGGTCTGCATTTGCTGAGTGCCCTGGTGACCATTCCTCCGGTTTGCTTATACGATTAGGGCAGAGCTGGCCTCGTCACTTTATACGGATACATGAGCTCGACCTCCAGTCTGCGGGGTGACTTGATCGGAGGCTACTGGCGAGCCTGGAAAGTACACATCTCAGTTCCCTCTTAGCACTTTACATTTTTTACTTTACAACTGTTCAACACACGTGCTTTCTGCCTTGCACTTCTGTATCTGTTCAAACTGCATGCCTTCTGCTTTGCATTTTCTATATCTACTCATACTGCATGCTTTCTGCTTTGCATTTTCTATATCTACTCATACACTGATCACATATCACTATGTTTTCTCCACAGCTCTGGGTGTACGCATATTTTCCGACTCTGGCACCAGAGCCTATAGAAAAACTTCCATTGGCAGTTCCCTATTCACAGAGGTATGACGGCCGGCTCCAGCATTGGACCCGCGAGCCCTTCACATTCTTCAGGCAGTATTTTGACACAGTAGTTGCCCATAAGGTAACCCGAAACATAATCATTACTGCTTTATCACTGTTCTGATTCATATTTAGCAACTGACAGCAACTAATCATCTATACAACCTCTATTTGTAGATCACGTGGTAGCCATGGGTGATAATGCCAGTAGGGGTCCAAGACCAATATGCTGGGGCCTGGGCCACTCCCCGCTACCGTATTCTGCTCGAGGGTCTAGTTTGCTAGGTCTAGTTCTTGGGTGAGCGCATCATGCGCTAGATTATGGGCTTGCCTGACTCGATCATTGAGATGGCTCCGCCAGAGTCCATGCGATCCGCAGATGGCCTATCCATTGAGGAGGTCATTCAGTTTATGATGGGCCTAGATGCCGACTACTTCCGAGCAGCGGGTGATTATGCAGTGTTCATCTAGACACATCTGATTACGTAAAGTCCATGCGAGAGCTCCTGCTGTGAGAGAGAGACGTAGAGTGACCGGGCGAGTAGGGCTCATAGTAGAAGGGCTTCTTGAGTGAGGCAGAGGACTGATTGGCTAGAGCTTCCGACTGCACTGACTTGCTGGTGGCATACTGGGGAGCCTTATCAGGTCCCAATTGGACCTGCAGCGGTTGGTCATAAGCTTGTTGGGGTTCGAGGCCTGGTTCAGGTATGAACCATTCTTTACATTTGCATCCTACATTTTATTTTAGACACTAATCATTCAAAATGCATTTGCAGGCCTCCATCGAGTACACATGAGGCACCCTCGAGCTGATAGCCTCGCTGATGGGTATGGTACAGAGGAGAAAGGCACTGCTCAGCCTCTACGATATTTAGGTAATTTCTTCAATTTACATTCCAGGCATCAAATTTCCACTGACACACTTACATTTCAACTGAAAACTTCCCAAACTGCACTGATATATCGCATCTGACATATTGCACTTACATACTGTATTCACACACTATATCTGACTTCTGTATATACTCATTCTGCATATCATGCTTGCATCTCATTTTGCACACCATGCTTGTATCTAATACACATACTGTAACTGATATGTGACAACGGTCTTTTCATATCCCATCCATGTCGATGGCACCAGGGGCAACTGCAGCACCTGCGCCGGTAGTACCTCCTCCAGCAACAAGGAGAAGAGAGAGACAAGCTCCGGCACACGGTCGTGGCAGAGCTAGGGGCACTCGAACCGAGAGCGGTTCTTCAAACCCATTCTGAGTAACGATGATGTTGAGACGAGCAATTCAGAGGAGGCAGCGAGTCAGCATTCAAATTCATCTGAAAGTGGAGGTGATGACGCCGGCTTGGGTTCCGATAGTAGAGGCAATGTCGAGGCGAGCTTTGAGAAGGAGAGTGGTGATGATGCCAACTCGGGCTCTAGTTCAGATTCAGACAACGGCGCTGACAGAGACAGTGCCCTAGAGTCCTCTCCTCCGCGAAAGAGGACGAAGAGGGCCTCTAGAGCATGAGACGACTAGCGCTGTTTTTTTTGTATTTTTGCTTAGTTTCTTTCTTTTTTTTTTATAGTATTAGCACATTGTAGTTTCAGACATGTTTATTTTTTGTTAAAACTTGTACTCCTCTTTTGTAAAAACCATGATCGGAATGAAAACTAGTTTTTATGAAAAAAAAAAAGTGTTGTATTTTGCATCCTGAGCACCGTACTTGCATGAAAATGTGATTGAATTGGCCAAGATAACACCCTTGATTGAAACCTTAATCGGGTAATGAACCGACCAATAATCAAAATGTGAAATATAACATACAAACTCGATAAACAACACAAAAATAGCTTAATAAACAAAATGACAACAACTCAATAAACAAAACAACACACAACTCGATAAGCAAAACAACACAACAACAACTAAAACACAAAATAACAAACTTGCTAAAGCTGAAAAGACTCAAAACAAGACCTTAAAATACACAAAGAGCAGAACAAAAACATGCTTTCAACATTGTTTAGCACAAAGGAGGACAGCAGGCCTAAGAGGAAGGTTGTTGGCCACAAATAGGGGTTTTCGGCCACATGCCGACTATGAAATGTGGCCTGCCGACCATCAATGCCTCTTGCCAGCCATCAATGCAGCTTGTCGGTTACCTGCCGGCCACCTACCGGCCATCAACGTGAAGGACCTCTAGATTGTTGACACTTGGCTTCCACTCACTGCCTTATCTTCTACAAAAGGTTGAGCTTCGTGATTTCTTCAATTCAGCTACAAATTCTTCACAAATGGAGCCATTTTTTGCCAAAAAACTCTCGGATTGGATTGCAAGTTTAGATGGCTCGGAAAAGGTGAATTTCTGGGGTTTCGGCATAAATGCACTTTTCCCGCTGAGCCGTTCTCTGCTTTGTTTTCCGTTCCTTCATGCTGCGGCTAGATGTTAGAACCCGATTACACATGTCTTTAGCTTCGAGGGACAACAGATATGCCCGGCAATCTAAGAATTTCAGGCGCTAATGGAATCTCGGCGCGATAAGAAAATCATACCTCAGCCTCATTTCGGCCACGTCCAAGCTTTGGGACGAATGTGCGGGCTCACTTTACATGAGGCTCGATCTTTGATTCACAATGGAGTGCTGGACATTCCCAGTCTGATTCATCGATTTTCTACTGTTGGTGAACGTGGAAACCTTCTTTGGCAGGGTTTCCGGCAACACGCTCTTTGCTTGCGTATGCTAGCACATTTCCTTCTTGCCCCTAATTTCAACGGGTCTAGCATTCGGCTAGTTGAAGTGGCCCAAGGTTTGAAAGAGGGCAAAAGTTGCATTGGCTTGACATTGGCCGAGACTTTGATGCGCCTTCCATCGCCGAGAGACAAGAAAATTTGCAGAAAGTCCACTATTTCTTTAGGTAATCTTCCCACCATTTCTAATATGTGTTTCTCACATCTCTCGGCACTCATGCTTTGTTTTTCTCTCAAAGCCCTTTTCTTACTTTTCTCTCAACATACATATCTTTATTCTTTAATCTCTCTTTTCTTTCATCCCTCCCAGGTGTGGCTTATGGACAAGTTGAAGATAATGGATTCTTGCCCTGAGTAGTCAGCTCGAGGATATTTCTTTCGCCAACAGCTGGTGGATTTCCCAAATGAGGGATGGTGGTGCCACTGGATGTGCAACAGGTCTGCTGCCGGCATTGCTTGGCGTTACCCCTGGCTTAACCTTACCGAAATGAGCTACAGCATGACTCGAAAACCTGGTATTCAACTGATTGGTCTTACACACTATGTATTCTACTTCCCTTTCCGGTTCAGACGTCAGCTTTGACATGATCAGACTCGCCGAGAGAAGGAGGCAGTGTACCTGACTTCATTCCCCACCCTAGGTTCACATTTGGCTAGGTACCTCACTGCTTGGAGAACAAGAGAACTTTTGGCTCCTGCCCTAAATTTCAGCTGCGCCCTTTCTGGCGAGTGCCTGACTTGGATCGAGGATGAGGCACAATCCGGGCTTACCTTAGCATCAAAAGCTTCCACAAGCACGAGCGGGGAACGCAAGATCACCTGACTCATCTATACCCCTAGTTTATTGCTTTGATCTTTCTTTTCAAGTTTTTTGAATATAATAAAAGCAACTTTGATTTGTATCGAGAGTTTGGAGAACTTTGTATTGAAATCAATGAAATTAAAGTTGTGAGCACTGAAGATTTTTCTTTTGGTTCAAAACTGGTCTAAGTTGTAAAAGGTAAAATTTGAGCAAAAATCAACTTTTATCAAAACTTTCAAAACCATTTTCGATAAGGATCACCGCTTGACACACACAGAATCTATCCTCAAGATGTACAACCCCAAATCCAAAGATCAAAAGTTGCCCCTTAAGTAAACGCCACACTGCTCAGCACTGTAACCAGCTCTTAGAATGAGGATCACAACCGAACTTTCAGATAAAGAACAGACGAAGATGACCTGAGCAGACACACGGACAGGATAGTTGATTTGGAGTTGTTTATGGCCGGACTTCAAGAAAAAGTTGCGTACGTATCCCAAAAATGGGAATCAGGCCTTACATAGTTCGGTTCAGGTTCACTCGAGTATTAACGCTCTCCTTTTGCGCTCTAACTTTTGCCAAGGCCGCCCTTTAGGGTTTTCAACCTTGCGAGCTCAGTTTTTCTTTATTTTCAATTTTTTGTGCTCTAACTTTTGCCTAGGTCGCCCTTCCAGGTTTTCGGCCAAGCGAGCCTCTCAGGAATAGTATTTCTTCAACTTGTCCATGTTGATCGATTGGGAAAATTCTAGGCCATCCAGGTCCATGAGAATAACAGCTCCACCTGACTAGATAGTTTTGATGATATAAGGACCAGTCCAATTGGGTCTGAACTTGCCCTTAGGGTCATTGATGGGAGCTCGGTTGTCTTTCAGCACCAAATCCCCCTCTTTGAGATTTCGGGACTTAACCTTCTTGTTAAAAGCCTAGCAATCCTACGTTGATAACCCTGAACATGGTACAATGCTTTCAGCCTTCTCTCATCAAACAACATTAGTTCTTTGAACCTGCTCTGCTGCCAGTCTGCCTCTGCTATTTGACACTCGGCCATAACCCGCAGGGATGGGACTTCTATTTCAATTGGCAGAACAACTTCCACCCCATAGATAAGAGAGTAAGGAGTTGCCCCTGTAGACGTCCGGATTGTAGTTCTGTAGCCCCAGAGTGCAAATGGCAATTTATCTGGCCAGTCCCTGTAGGTCTCAACCATCTTCTGCAGAATATGCTTGATGTTCTTGTTGGTGGCCTCAACAGCTCCGTTAGTTTGCAGCCAGTATATAGATGACTTGTGAAAAACCACATTGTATTTCTCCAACAAGTCGATCACTTCTTTTTTGAAATAGGGGACATTATCTGAAATGATCTCGTTTAGGACTCCATAACGGCAAATGATGTTGTTTCGGATGAACTTAGCCACATACGCTGCTTTCAACACTGCATAAGACTGAGCTTCAACCCACTTTGTCAAGTAATCAATTGCCACCAGAATGTTTTCATGCCCATTCGACCCTTTTGGTGTAACTGAGCCGATGACATCAATTCCCCAGACTGAGAAAGGCCATGGTGAAGTCATGTTGTACAACTTTGACGACAGGATATTCATGCGATTAGTATGAATTTGGCACTTGTGGCATTGCCGAACAAAACCAATACAATCCTCCTCTATAGTAGACCAGTAGTAACCCTACTTAAGAATCTTTCAGACTAACATTACTCCGTTTATGTGCGCTCCACACTCTCCCCCATGGATCGCCTCCATTAGGCGCTTTGCTTCCTCTTTTTCAACATACAACTTGTTCATTCCCAAATGACCTCTCTTGTACAGTTTACCTCTGCAGATAATAAATTGAACAACCATCTGCCGTACTGCCCTTTTATCTTTGGCATTTGCCCCTGGTAGATAAACCTCATTTTCAAGAAGTTCCAGATATCATAGAACCAAGTGTTTTGATCTTGCACTTCATCTATTGTGGCGATAGTCTCGTAGATTGGCGTATATCTCTACTCAATGATGATCGGACGCATCCGGACTCCGAACGGGATGTCTATCTTGGATGATAGAGTTGATAAGGCATCAGCGAACCTATTGTTCTCTCTTAGTAGATGTGTGAAAGTCAACTTTTTAAACCTAGGAATCAGAACGTCTAGGGTCTGGTGATAGATTTTCATCTTTTCTTCTTTGACCTTCTAGTCTCCATTTGCTTGAGACACAACTAGGTTCGAGTCCTCGATTACGTCCAACCATTTTGCCCCTAGTTCCAAGGTGGCTTCCAAACCAGCGATGCACAACTCATACTCTGCTTCGTTATTGGATACCTTGAACTGGAGTTTAAAGGCTAAAGGTATATGGAAATTGTCGAGTGCTATCAGCAACACACCTATCCCATAACCATATTGATTAGACGCTCCGTCAAAGTACACTGTCCAAATCTCTTCCTCGACTTGCAGAATAGCTTCATCTGGGAATAGGTATTCTACCACTTCATCCCCTTCTATTGGGTGATCTACCAGGAACTCCGCTACTGCTCTCCCCTTGATCGACTTGCGAGTGACATACTTAAGATCAAATTCAGAAAGGAGAAGCAACCAACGAGCTAGCTTACCTGTAAGCGCTGGTTTCTCAAAGAGATATTTGATGGAATCTAATCTTCAAACCAGAATTACGGAGTGAGCTAACAAGTAGTGCCTCAACTTCCTGGTAGCCCATACCAAGGCTAAGCAAGCTTTCTCCAATGGGGTGTAACGAGTCTCATAATCCAGCATTTTCTTGCTCAAGTAGTAGATGGCTTTCTTCACCCTATCCTCAGATTCCTGAGCAAGCATGCATCCCATTGTTGTGTCCGTTACTGACAGATAAAAAATCAAGGGCTTCCCCGGCTCTAGTGATGACAACATAGGCGGATTCTGAAGGTACTGCTTAATCTGCTCAAAAGCGAATTGACATCGATCGTCTCATCAGAATTTCTTTCCTTTCTTCTAGAGACCAAATAGTGGTTCACAAGTCAAGGTTAGTTTTGAAATAAACCGTCTTATGAATTGCACTTTACCCAGAAAGCCTCGCACCTCCTTTTCAGTCCTTGGTGGTGGCATTTCTAGGATGTCCTTGATTTTGGAAGGATCTACCTCGATGCCCCTCTGTGTGATCAAGAAACCTAGCATTTCCCTACTATTACACTGAAAGTACATTTCTGTGGATTCAACCTCAGTCTATATTCTCTAATCCATTGGAAGAATTTCTTCAAGGTGGCATAGTGGCCCTCTCTTTCTTTGGACTTGACAATCATATCGTCCACTTACACCTCGACCTCTTTATGGATCATATCATGCAGAATAGTGGTTGTAGCCCTTTGATAGGTAGCCCCGGTACTCTTCAGCCAAACGGTATCACTCTGTAGCAGTAGGTTCCCCACGGCGTAGTGAAGGCAGTTTTCTCTCTGTTCTCGGGCGCCATCAGAATCTGGTTATACTCAGAAAATCCATCCATGAAGGAGAGCAATGCATGACCCGCAGTGAAGTCCACTAACTCATCGATGTGCAATAGAGGAAAGTCGTCCTTCGGACTGGCTCTGTTCAGATCTCTGAAATCCAGACACACCCGAATTCTGCATTCTTTCTTTAGGACTGGGATGATGTTGGCCAACCAAGTGGGATACTCAAATACTAGCAAGAACCTTGCATCTATCTGTATGGTGACCTCCTCCTTAATCTTCAAAGCCCAATCTGAGCGTATTCTCCGCAATTTCTGTTTGACGGGTTGGGTCTCAGGGTTGAGAGGGATCCGATGCTATACAATCTCAGGATCGATTCCAGGCATGTCTTCATAGGACTACGTAAAAACATCTTTGAAATCTTTTAATAAAGCGACTAAACGCTCGCACACTTCCGAAGACAACATGGACCCGATCAGGACCAAACGCGAATTCTTCTCAATACCCACATTAAAAGCAATGATTTCATCAGCAAGGGGTTTTGCAAACCTCTCTTCTTCTCGATTAATCAAAATTTTCAAAACTAGAGGAATTCCTTCCTCATCGTTTTCATTAAAATTTTGAAAGTCCTGATCAATGCAATAAACAAGCAGCACAGAGAAATACTCATAATCTGCAGCAGCATTCTCATTCAAAAGGTCAAGCTCATCTAGCTCTTCGGTTACAACTGACTCAAAAGCAAAAGAAAATAATGAATTGGACAAGACCTTGGCATCCGAGTTATCAACCCCAGGAATACCGAACTCTGACTCAAAAGAACCGGAATGTGATTCCGACTCCACGGACTCTGTGGAATCAAATTCAAGCTCGCTACCCAACTCAGAACTACTAGATAGGTAGCCCTTCTCCAGCTGCCCAACGAGGGATGGTGCGTCAGATGCATCTAAAATGCTACTAGAAGGGTTCACTCCCAGCTAGTCCCCGATCATGGAAATGGTCAGGTTATCCCCCAAGCTCTCTAAGTTGGCCGGAGTATCCGAAATGAGACATGCCAGTGCTACCCCTACTTCAAGCTCGCCACTATCCGAGTCATTTTCTATGCTCCACTTAGCTTTGGCAGTCAGTTCAGCCTTTTCTTCTATATCACTGTCTTGCAGCTGCAAGTCAAAGAAAATTTCAAAGCCAGGAACCCGCTGCTTCTCAGAGTTGAACCAAGGTTCGGGGAAACCACAAAATGGGAAGTCTTCACCCTCCCGAACAAAATGACCATTCAGGGTTCCCAGGATTAGTCTGTGCACAAGCTCATAGCACTTTCCGGTTTTCTTAGCTTTGGCTTTGCCTGCCATCCATTTTCCTTTCCTAACCCAATCTTCTTTTGTGGGCGTATAGCCAAGACCAAAGGCATGCGGATTATGTGGCATATCGGCCAATGCAGTAACGCCCTTCCAGCCATTTCTCCCCAACCCCATTCCTGGTACATTTTGGAGCTTGTTTATAAAATAGATTGGTTGGGCACTAACATACAAGCCTTCATCGGCTACCAAGATGGTTTGCAATGTTCGGGCCTCTGCTAGAGTGAACCCGGAAAGAAAAACATCCTCCTCACCATGAACAATTTCCAGTAAAGGTGTAGTTACCTTCGGCGGAGGATGTATAGATGAATTTTCGAACACAATAGCCACCCCTTTCCTGTGGGGGCATTTCAGCATTTGATAGAGGGTGGAGGAGACAATTTTTACTTGGTGTAGCCACAGCCTTCCTAGCAGTAGATTGAAAGTGGCCGGCACATCCAGGACATGGAACTCAATATCCTGTTGAGCTGGGCCCGCATGAACTCTGATCTGTACTGTGCCCATTGCCTCCCTGCTTGTGTTGTCATACGCCCGAATCACCTGGGCTGTAGGCACGAAATCCACTGGTTTCAGACCGATGGCATAGGCTGTGCGCAATGGACAGACGTTGATAACCGATCCTGTATCAACCAATACCACTGGCACCCATTTTGCTCTTCACTCTACAGATATGTATAGAGATTTGTTGGTTGCTTAGTGTAGACACCCCATTTTTGACCGTCCTCAAGACTTGGACGTCACCGTTTGAACACCCGGTGATCATCCATGTTTGTGTTCGTTTGGAGTTCCCGGAGGTCTCGGCTACGCGCCTTGCCCCAGGATCTCCGAACCCGACAGTTTAGTGTCTGGTTTTGCACCAAACACTTGTTTTGCCTTGGAAGGGCAGGGAATGCCTTGTGAGGCATCCCCACACATCACCGGCCATGGCTAGAGGCCACCGGCTGGTGTTTTGTTGCCATCGGCAATGTATATTGCCGGTCGGCATTATTTGTTGCCGGTCGGCAGTCCATTTTGTCAAAATGGCAATTTTGAGCAGCCGACTACTGTTCATCTGCTTTTGCAGATATTTTAAGACAGCTGTCTTGCTTTTTGTTCCCCTCCATACACGTGTATGGAGGGATAGCCTTCTTGTTAGCTTCCTTGGTAAGCTTTACAAGATTGATTGCCTATAAGAAGAGGGCTCCTCTCTTGGCATTAGGGTTAGAAAAAGTTGGAGAAGAGAGTGAGAAGACTCTGGTTTTAGGGTTTAAGTTAGTGTATCTAACCTATATCTATACCTCTTCCTCTCTTGCCATTGTGTGTGTTTTAGGCTTAGTTTTGTGCACAAACACCTACCATCACACCATCCTCTTGGAACTGAGGTTCTTGAGGCTTGTTTTTGGAGCTTTGAAGCTGGTTTGGAGCTCAAGGGGCTGCTGGTCCACCATTTTTGAAGGTGGTCTACAAGGGTAAGACACTAGTCCCTTTTTACCCCACTTTTGCATTGTATTTTTGACCATCTTAGAACTGTTTTCAAGCTTAGTGTTTAATACATAAAAGTTCTGTTTTTGGGCCCTCTAAATAGTTTATTTAGAGTGTTTTGTGGTTTGGAGGTGTTTGACCCCTCTTAAGCCTTGAGAGGCCCCATTTTGTGCCATTTTGAGTGAGCTTCGGGACTTTGGTGTTTGGGTCTCCTCACCACTGAAATCTTGAGGGATTTCAGTGGTAAGGATGATGCCTTGAAGTCCCAAGAAGGAGAGGGCCACCCCCTCTCCTTATTGTCCTTGAAAAGGACCATTTTTGGCCTCTTGAGGGAGCATCATGTTTGAGTGTTTGTTGATCATGCCATGGCTGTTTTTCATGCTTATTATGCCATGATATAACATTGTTGTGTGTTGGTTTTGGTACACCATGCATGCCTTGCATATATGCCTTGTAATGCCATGTTTAGGCCTTGACATGCCTTAGGTTGTAAGCCCTTGTTTTAGCATGTTTTAGGCTTAGCCTTGTGAAGGTTTTATGTTTATTTTGCCATGTTTAAGGTCTGTCCTAGGTTGCTTTGGTCGACCGTGGCAGTTTGTATAGCTACCTTACATTTTGGCTTGATTGGCCTTGGATATGTGAGCATTGTTGCATGCTTTGTTTGGTTTATTTAGTTGGTTTGGTACCTTCTATAACATGATTTCAGAGCTTTACAATGCATGCCATATGTCCATACTTAGCCTCTTTCAAGTGTGCTTGAGAGTTGCTTGTTTATGCTTAAGTGTTAGGCCTTGACATGTGCATGTGTGTATGTGTGTTTGGTCTCACCTCTTGAACTTTTGGCCACTGTTTTAGGCCTATTTAGAGCTACCTAAATCATGTTTAAGCCCATCCCTTTGTTGGTTGCACATGCTCCTCGTGTGTTGTAGCATATTGGTAAGTTGTTGCATGTTAGAACTTACATGATTGAATGAAGTCACATGTTTGTTTGCATGCTTGGACATTCACATCGCATCTTGCATGCTTGATGATTAACATTGATGTTTCATGTCTTGTATGCTTGTTAGCTTGTATGCTTATTTGCATTGCCATGATTGCATACTAGTTAACATGCCTAGGTTGCATTCCATCTAGCATGCATGCCTTGTCCCTTGATTAAGTGATAGGGAGTGGGCCTTTGTTTGTTTGATTTGCATTGCATTTGAAATCAATGTGCACAACTTGGTTCTTTGGGCCATCATGCATGGAAATGCTTGATTGGTGGTCCAAGAACCAAGGACCATGTCCCTTTGAGTCATAAGCATGATAAGAGGCTTGGTTGGTGCATACATGGCTTGAATTGCATTGCCATGCAAGATTCTGTCCTCTGCTGCTGTCAAACAGGTTCTGCAGGAATTTATTGCCGATCGATTGCACAGAGTGCCGACCGGCAATCAATTGGTGGCCGATAGCTTCACTCTCTGCCACTGACCACATCCCACTGTCGGTGGCAATTCTACTCAGCCGGTGGTGTCTTCCAATGTCCAGGGAAGCAGTTCTGAGACTTTGACAATCTTCAGAGAGGCAGAGCAGGGAAAACAGAGGCAGTCTATGCATGGCAGTGCACTTCCGAGCAGGACCCGAGCATGCATTGCATTGGGCACTCTTCTCGAGGCGGTTTACTGTTTTTCCTAGCTTAGTTAGTTTGTTAACTACTCAGGCAATTTGTAATAATTAATTAGCTCGTAGTTAATTAATTTATATTATTCTTTTGGTCCCCCCGGGCGAGGGCGAATCTGTAATAAGTGTGGGTGCGTGTGCGTGTGTGTGCATGTCTTCCAATCCCCACTTCTTTCTTCCCTTTTATTTACCTGCTTTGATGGTAGATTAGGGCATGTTTAAAATTAGCATACCTTATGCTATGCATGCGTGCATCCATACATTTGTCTTGCATGCACCGGGCTCGGTACATCATGCTAACTGCATTTGTACTTCAATTCCAAATTGAATACGTGCATCAATTGATTGCATTCCACATGCCATGTTTAGGATAGCCGAGCCTGTCTAGATTGCATCCTGTATGTGTTGCATTAGTCAAACTTAACATGAACTAAGACCATGCATGTTTGCTAACTAGTTTATTGTTTGGCACGGAGTACGATGTAAGTATTTTCATGCTTTAGCATACCGCATGTGTGTGAATGCTATCATGACAGCATGTTTACCATGTGGCTAGTTGCTTATGTGTTATAAACTGCTTGAATGCCTGTGGGTGAAGGTTGGATTGTCTGAGTTGGAAAAACTCGTTGAAATCCGTATTTTAGCCTACTTGCGAGTAGCAAAATCCAAAGTTTTTTTTTAAGACAAACGGATATGCAATGCTTATTTCCAAATTAGGCAATCTAGTCTATACTTGTTTGTTGTGCGCATAACATAGTAATTCTAGGCTAATAACTGGAATAAGAACACATAACGTTTTCAAAATCAGATATCACGGTTAGTAGAGGCCGGTCTTCGGACCGGGCGAGAGGGGGTGCTCATAGCTGACCTTCCCCAATCGTACCCAAGCTCCCGAGCCGAGGCAACTTTGGTGATGACGGACACGTGGCCTTTGGCACCGAGTCAGGGTTTCCTAAATTTTCCCATTAAAAAATATTTAGGTGGCGACTCTGTATCTGGCAAAGCAGTCCATGTTTGGCACTTCTTTTCAAAAATCTATTTCTCAAAACGATTTGCCGGATTTGGACTCTTTGGTTCAAGATTAAGAACCGTGACAATTTGAGTCCGAACTGTAGTAAACCCAATATGAACAGAACGGGACTCATCCTCCCGGGGCGTTCGGGGACGTCTACACTGAGCCTTCTAGCTGTAACTTGTTGTCTGAGAAGGTTAGAGTTAGCGCAGCACCTCCAGGGAAGACCAACCCCACAAGCTGTTCAGGAGTCATGTTAATGGACAATTTAGCTTTATCCATCGCCGATAGCATAGCCTGTTGGTGTACACGAGAAGCTATGAGGAGACCCCAGATTGAAATATCAGCCTGAATCTTCTTTAGCTGTTTCAGCACCGCCTTTTCTTCCAACTATTTTTGCTTCTACTTCTCAACCTCTTTATCTTTCCCAGAGGCTTCAGCTTGGTCCAAGTGTGGGGGCTTGAAATACCTCCCACTCCTCGTCATATAGTCAATCTCTTCAGAGTACCAAGTGTTGTCTGGCAGGTTTTCACCCCAATCTTCATCGGTGTGAGCCAAAATTAGATCATCATCCTTCCACCATGCACCTTCAGCAGCCGACAAGTAGTTTTCTGACTCCGTTTTGATTGCTCCCTCATCAGAAGTATCCCCCGCAGGGTGTTGGGCTTTTCCAGCTTCCTATTTGTCTTGATTCCTTTCTTTTGCAAACCACTTCAACGTGGCTTCTTGCTCTGTATCAGTGGTACTCACGACGCCTAGTTCCTTAGCTAAATTCTTGATGCCGGTGCTCTCCGGCGGTTTCCCTTTTTCTTCAACCATTCCGGCCACTGCAACTATTCTTGCTCCCTGTTCCTCAGGTTTTGTTTCAGTTTCTTCCTCTTTGTCAGGCTCATCTCTAAGCCACCCGGAGTTGTCTATTGACCCATTCAGATCAAACTAATCAATCTGTACATCCCCTTGATCTTGTTCGTCATAGAAATGCAAATTGTCTAAGTCCTCCTCCAGCTCCGCTAGATCATGTTGTCCCTGACTTGGGTCGTCCTCTCTAACCATACTGACCTCTACTGTTGTTGGCAACACCACTTCGGGTTTTGTTTGATCAGCTAGCACAATGTAATAGCACGAGTTATACTGCCCCTCAGATAACTCTGCAAAGTTCTCAGGTGATGGACTGACATGTTCCTCCAAGGCCAACCTCCCTCCTTCTGCTGTCGTCACCATCATGGGTTCAGATTAAAGAGTGGAAATGTCCATCATGCACAAGTCCGTGCTTTTAGGAATGAACACAGCCAGTTTGGGTAGGTGGGAAGGGGTAATGTATACGCTAGGGTCATATGGGATGGACAGTGTATGTATTAGGTTTAGGTTCCGGGGTAGGGGAACTTGGTTGTGGGTCGGGAGAGGATTGGTGGTTACATTTGGCTTTTGGAGTGGTGCTATCACCTTGTTTTCAATGAGATCTTGAATCTTATGACGCAACCTGTAGCATTGGTTGGTGTTGTGACCGTGCTACTGGTGAAAAGCACAGTGTTTGGCTGGATTGTGTTTTGGTGGGAGAGGGTCGGGTAGTGGGCATTGTTCTAACAACTTAAGATGCCCATTTTTTATCAGCACCCTCAAGACTTGGGATAAAGGCATATAGAGTGAGGTAAAGACCCTTTGAGATCGGCCTGGTTGTTTGAGGTTTGTGGATTTATACTGGCAAAAGGGTTGGTGATTTTGGCTGTAGTGGTAACTACATTCACATCAGATGGCCGCATAGATGTGCTACCACTCGTGGTTGCATTGGAACTGCATGTAAAAGGCCTCTTGGGCTGCTCCTTCTCATCGGTGATCACCCCCTGTTTCATTGCATCTTCAATCTGAACCCCTATCTTATGGAGCTCATTGAATATGAACAATGGCAAGACAATCATCTTTTACAATAATTTCCCTTGCAGATTGTGGACCACCATTCTAATTTGATCATTTTCTGATGGCCTAGTAGTCATCATGGAAGCCTTGGCCCTCCACCTCATTACAAAGTCTGAGAAGCCCTCCTTTGGCTCCTGACGGATTGCCTCAAGATCATGGGTTATGACCTCAATCTGGGTATTGTAGGAGTATTGTGCAATGAAGGCCTCGACCATTTCCTCTCAGCTCTGTTTCACAGAGTCTTCCAGCTTTGCATACCAGATAGCCGCTATTCCTGCCAAGGTTCGGCTAAAAAACGACAGCTTTTGAAGTCTAGTAAGGCCCATCGGCCACAGAATATTAGAGAACAACTACAAATGGACCATGGGATTGCCAGAGCCATCAAACCGATCTATGTATGGCATTTTGAATCGGTCTGGTAGAGTTACGGCAGAGTCAGTATATCTGTCTTCGATGTCGGAGATTGAGTTCTCACCTTGTGACCGCTTGAGAAGCTTCTCTAGCTTGTTGACCTTTAGTACAGTTGGGTCAACTTCAAATTCAAATGGTGCCTCAGTTTCGTACATTGGTGCCTTGGAAGCTTGCGGTGGGATGGGGTCTATCGGATTGCCCTGATTCTCAGCCTGGGCATTAACAGTAATTCCGAGTGCTAGGATACCCGTGGGAGGTGCATGAGATGCAGAAGCTATTGCCGGCTATGGTTGCTGTCACTGTAGCCCGTTTATCACTTTAGCTTGATGGGCTGTAACTTTAGCTTGGCGGGCAGCATCTTGTTGCATGGTTTCAATAGTTTGCTGGAGATAACGGATCAAGTCCTCCATGCTGGTTGCAGGGTACTGAGTCATCTGAATATGCAAGTGGTCTCTTGCTGGCCTAGATGTAGAAGATTGACCTTAACTAGATGCAGGTGATTGTTGAACTGGTGAATTGTGCCTAACTCTCCTCCGTCTCGTAACTGGTGGTAGCGAAGCAAACACAGGTTGTCCCCTAACAAGATCCCCGGATCTGTAAAGCCTCCTCACACGGGTCTAGAGTGCTTGGGGGGTAACTGAACTGTCTAAAGCAATTGTGATAAACTACCTAGCAAAAAGAAATAAAGCAAAAGGAAAATAAAAATCAGAAATCGCACAGCACCTTAGCTCAGATGTGAACAACGCACAGTTGTAATCAAAAGCTGTAGAACTGCACTCAACACTGACTACTGCCCCCAAATCTGATACCCAAACTTACAACTGAAATTTACGTCCCTGTAGAGTTTCACTCTAAAAGCACATAACAGTTAGGTGAGAACCAAAACACCCCTATAAGGGGGTAGGGTTACCCTATCCTAGTTTCGTCAGGAGCTAGGGTTCTCTATTCAAGCAATGCGATTTCACACAATCCTATATTCGGGTAAGCATCCTATCCTAGTTTGGAACAGTCTCTATGGCTTTCGATATGCCACTAGGCTGATTGGTCAAAAGGGGTACCTCAGCAAGACTACCTAATATACCTTTCACACCTAACACCGAGAAGTGAAAGGAGGATCAAAAGGTACAACGGCAGTCCAGATCCAAGGGTTGTGTTCCCATCGTGGCAGAGCCCGTGACCGGTTAGCCTTCGGCAAACCGTCTAGGAATAGCAGATGGCAAACACAGTGACTTAACTGCACTAATGCAAATGCAATGCAAAGAAACACATAAGTGTAGATAAATTTCATATCATGAGTTTGAGTTAAGGTCTCTAAATCCCCAGCGGAGTCGCCAGATACTGTAGCTTGACTTTTTCGTGCCTCATTTCAGAGGTTTGAAAGAAGTCCTCAGACTCCCACAGTTCTGAATCTAATCTCCCAAGTACAATGTAAAATTGACAATCACCAAAGAGTCCAAATTCGGCAAATCTTTTGGAAAATCAATTTTGAATCAAATTGCCAAAAATGGATTGTTTTGCCAGATACAGAGTCGCTACCTAAATATTTTATTTTTGGGAAATTTAGTAAACCCATGACTTCTGCCAAAGGCCACGTGTCCGTCATCACCAAAGTTGCCTCAGCTCGAGAACTTAGGTATGAGAGGGGAAGGTCATGAATTGAGCACCCACACTCGCCTGATCAAAGATCGACCTCTACTAATCATGATATGAGTTTTATCAACATTATATGCTCTTGTTCCGATTTATTAGGCTAGCATTACTAAGTGATGCGCACAAGCAAGTACAAACTAAAATTGTAAGAATTGGAACAATTCAATTTCATGTTTATTTTTCGGAAAAGGTTTTGAATTTGCCACCTCAAGTGGGCTTATAGTTTGTGAATTTGCCACTCAACAAAGTGAGCTTAAAACGTACATTCGTTGAATCGTTCCAATTCAAGCAACAAGCCTTCATCCACAAGCATTCAAGCAGTTATAGCAATTAAGCACTTAGCCTCATGGCAAGCATGCTAGACATGGCAACCACTAACACTCATGCAAGTATGCTAAAGCACTAAAAACTCACTTAGTACTCCAAGCCAAAAAAAGACAAAGTTAGAAAAAAAAAAAAATGCATGATTCCTAACTATGCGAGATGACTAATGCAACGCATGCAATATGCAACTAAAATAGGCTCGGCTATTAAACATGGCATATGAAACAACTTAAGGCACGCGGTCTAAGGACGTATTCAACTAAGTATTTAAACAACAATGCAGTTAGAATGATGAACTGAGCCTCGGTGCATGCAATACAAGAGGAATGGATGTAAGCATAAGGTATGCTAATTGAAACATGTCCCTAAACTAACCATCGTAAGCGGTTAAGTAAAATGGAGAAAGATGTGGGGTTGGAAGACATACACATTATTACGTTGCGCTCTCACGAAGGAGAGTCCGAATGAATAAAACTAACTAACTACTAAGCTAAGCTAAGCTAATTACCTAACTATTACAAACCGAATAAATAGCCAAACTAATTAACTAAATATTACAACACTTGAATTAATTAGCTAACTAACTAATTAAATAATTACAAAATAATTGCAACTAATAATTAAACTAAGTAACTAAACTAAGGCAATTAGCTACTCTACCTCAGGAAACGAAAGATGAACACGTGCGTGCTCAATTTCCACCCGAAAAGACCTTCGTTTTGCTCTCAAAAGCCTCTATTTGCACGGTTGAACAATTCTAGAACCATTTTGCTCCACCTTACCAAAATTCTGCTAAGACTTGCATCAGTGGCCAACCGGGCACTAGTGAATATTGCCAGCCACCTGTCGGCCATGAAAGTGGCCTGACAACCATCAATGGTGCTCTGCTGGCCACTTGTCGGCCACTGATGCACTGGTTCATCTTGCTACAACAGAGGACAAACAGAGCATATACAGGGAATTTTCAAGGGTTTTTTGCACAACTCACCCCTCCTTTTCATGAGCAAATCCAAGGAAAGGTGAACTTGAGCCATAAACCACCAACTCAAGCAATTTCATTGCATTATGGCTTGTGACTCAAGATGTGCAATTCAATAAATGCAAAACAAAACACAAACCTCCTCCCTTTCATGAAAGATCAAGGGAAGAAGTTGACCTTGGAGACTTGGATCGTTTCATCATTAGTAAGTATGAAATGGCCCAAGCTTCCTTGTGTTCAATTAACGTCCGATTGAACAAACAAGTTATTATCTTGCTCATTTTTAATCCCAAGTTTTAGTTACTCATTTTAACTTACCAATCATCCTTTAATCCAATTAAGTCCATAAGATGAATTAAAGTCCTCTAATGGAAAGAGGGCTCGAAACACAAGTTGCCTTGGGTATGAAAAAAGCATCATTCCATTGGTAATAAACCCCCTAAGGGATTAAACCATTAATTTTGAAACCTCAATTTCACACTTAGGCAAGCAAGTGACTTGAAACCACTTTCAAAGCAAAATTAAAAGCCAAGAAAGGGGGGAGGTTGCAGAGATTATTAGTGCTAAAATTAAGTGAGGAAAACACTAAAACAATGCAATCAACTTAAACAAAAGCTGTCTAAAGGCCTAAAACACCAAGCTTGCGAAGACTATTACACTAGAAGCATGCAAAACAAGACTCAAATGAATTAACCAACCCCAAACAGAGTTAAAACAATCTAAATCAGAGGCTAAAACAAGTTGGACTTAAGCTACAACAAGCTAGAAAAATAAGCTAAAGCATGGCACCAACTAGGCTAACAAACAAGACATAAGGAGGGGAGGCTAACCCTTCCAAATTTGGACTTCAAAACATGATTTTGACCACTGAAAATACCCTAAAATTCAGTGTTTAAAGGCCCAAAAAAGATGGTTTGAAAATGGAAAACAAAGGTGAAAAGGCTTTACAAATAAGGAATCAAGAAGGGTGAGCCACCCCCCTATTTCGGCCCATAAAAACAGAGTTTTTTATAGCCCAAAAAGAGCCCTAAAATAGTAGTAAAGATAGAAAACTAAGTATGCAAAACAAGCTAACCAAGCTAGTATTATACCTCTTGAAGAGAAGAGTGATTCTAGGCAACAATTCAAGCCAAAACCAACTTCAAGAGCTCCAAGAAGGCCTCAAGGAACCTCAGCTCAAAGGTGATCAGCTTTGGTTAAGGAAGTATAGGCAAGAGTGTAGTGTAAGTAGGCAAAAGTGTATAGAATTTGTTAAGAGAGAGAGAGAGAATTGTAGAGAGAGGAAAATTTTTGAGTCTAAATTTTTTTAACCTTTCTACAGGAGAGAGGGGGTCCTTATATATAGAAAACATGAAATTTCTACAAGGAGATCTAGCCCTCCACGTGTGGACAGATGCAAGCATCTGTGCAAACAGCTGGCACAACTGGCATAAAATATCTATAGAAAACACAAGTGGTCGGCGAGGCATCATTGGTGGCCAGCAGACAAAAAATGATAGGTGGCAGCCTCTATGGATGGCCGGCAAGCCACCAGAGGTTGCAAGCTGGAAAGACCAAGGCATGGTCTAAAAATGAGACAAAAATGATGTAGAGTTTGAAAGGCTCAAAGCTGTGGCATTCTACTGAGGACTTCGAGCGCTTGGTGAGCAAACAAACTCATCATTGGGTGTACCTGCAAAGACATCCAAGTCGTAAGGGCCGTCAAAAATGAGGTATCTACAGTTGCTCCTCTTTAACAGAACTCGGAGTCATGAAATGACGTGAGTGAATGTCAAAGCCTAGAGACGACCCATTTTGACAAGGCCGTAAGACTTGGACAAACAAACAAGACAGACAACAAAATGGTTACGCCCGCAGGCTGCCTACGTATCCTTTTGCAAGGAATCAAACCAATGTAGTTCTGGGGCAAGATGCAAACAAATGATGCAAGAACATAATTTATGATCATGCAATGACGCTGTGTAATGAAACATTTCAATGCAAATGCAATGCAAAGAAAATGCCACAGTTAAACAAACTGAAACAAGGCACAGCAATTCTAATCATGAAAAGAAATTAGTAAATAAACACGCCTCACGTGGGACTCACGAGCCAAACCACATTTCATGCAGAAATGATGTAAGAAAATTATGCAAGCTTAAGTACGCGCGCACAAGAATGGCGAAGGGCGACATAGCTATCGGGCGCACTCGAGGTCTCAACCGAGATCCTAACGCGTCACATGCGAGACGAGGAAGGGTGGTGTGAACACCGGGCACACCCAAATGTTTTTAACTAACGTAAACAATCCTAACACGTCTCATGTGATAGGAGGAGAGGTGGTGTAAACACCGGGTACACTCGAATGTTTTTAACCGATTTGCAATCCTAACGCATCTCACGCGAGAGGAAGAAAGAGTGGTGTGAACTCCGGGCGCACCCGAATGTTTTTCACTGAAGGGTGGTGTGAACACCGGATACACCTAAATGTTTTTAATCGAAGGGTGGTGTGAACACCAAGCACACTCGAATGTTTTTAACCGAAGGATGGTGTGAACACCGGGCGCACCCAAATGTTTTTAACCGAAGGTTGGTGTGAACACCAGGTGTACCCGAATGTTTTTAACCGAAGGGTGGTGTGAACATCGGGTGTACCCGAATGTTTTTAACCGAAGGATGGTGTGAACACCGAGCGTACCCGAATATTTTTAACCGAAGGGTGGTGTGAACATCAGGCATACCCGGATGTTTTTAACTGAAGGGTGGTGTGAACACCCGGCGTACCCGAATGTTTTTAATCGAAGGGTGGTGTGAACACATGGTGTACCCAAATGTTTTTAACTGAAGGGTGGTGTGAAAACCGGGTGTACCTGAATGTTTTTAACCGATTTGAAATCCTAACGCGTCTCACACGAGAGGAGGAAAGAGTGGTGTGAACACCGAGCGCACCCGAATGTTTTTAACCGATTTGCAAAAGGATGTGATCCGAACATAGCAAATTTTTGTTTAACATCTACACTATTTTTAGTTACACGGGTAACACCAAGTTAACCGATGGCAACACACTAGGCAAATTTAAGTGTACTTATTGTTTCTCAAACAGCATCGTGCTTGGGGATTATGTGAACAAACATTAGTGTCTTGGCCTAGCCCCCTAAAATGAAAATACAACCACAAAACATAAATAAAAGACAATCAAACAAGAGTGAAGGTTGTGGTAAATGCATTTGTCTAGGCTTACCAAGTGAGTCTTGGAGCAATTGTGTGAGTTTGTTGTTCCTGAAAGGGACGTATGAATTCTTCTGAGCAAGGGAAGAGATCACATCACCCAAAGCAGAAAGAGATTTGTTTTCATGTTGCGCCTTTTTTAGCCTGTCTCGTGTAACTTCAGATTTGTCTACCCTCTCACTTCTTGCCAGATCAACTAAATGCATATAGCCATGAAGAATAGTTCCAGATGTCAAGTCCCTTCCTTGGACATGAACAGTCAAGCAACTGCAAATTGATTAGTAGTAGAAGTCAGCAATACCAAAAGAGATATGCTTAGAGGCATGCATAAGAGGAATAAATCCACACACACCTATGAGAGCGACTACTACGGTCATTGAGGGCTATTGCACCCACCGCACGATTCTTTTGTCCTAAGTTCATCAAATCAATAACACCAGATGTTGATGTCACTCGAACAAGGCTTGCATCTAGTACATTGAGTCCAGTTTGAGAATTGTTGCGGATTTTTAATGTGTTAATAGATTATGGAAATCTTGTGAGCTGCAGACAATGGTGTGAAGAGACTAAAACAAAATCCGATTCTTAAATGCTAGTTAGTTTTTTAATATCAATAGTTTACTTTAAAGGATATGTTTCGTCAAGATTCATATGTTTGAATGACGATCTAAAAATGCATGGAACAAACCCAATATTAAAGGATATCTTTTGTTAAGACCATCAGTAATGAGTAGATCTCTAACTTGCTCATTATATATCTCAATCATCTGAACAGAAACATCATAGTTAACGGTTTTCTTTATTTGTTCTGCCAGAAGAAACAAATCACCCAATGTCCTGTAATTTACACCTTGATTTTGCTCTGTAAGATCTGTGGGTCCACTCTGTGTATTAAAAAAAACAAACCATCAATTATTTGTTTGGCTACACAAATACCTCATGATATAGATGTTTCAGAAATAATTGTTAGCATATCTTACCATTGTGTAAGTTTTTCCTAATCCAATTTGGCCATATGCAAATATACATACATTATACCCATCAAGAACAAATCGATTCAATGGTTGGGTATCTGAAAAAACCTCTGCTAAAATACAAGGCAAAGGGATAGAGTTAAAGAAATTCTAAAAAGTAAGGATCCATAAAAGCCCAAAGTTAAAACCTCACAAACCTTGGGTTGCAGATGGCCCAAAAACTTTGTTGAAGTTGAAGGACCTATGCCCTTTTCTGTACTTTGATGGTGTAGTAATAGTAATTGTTCCCTCTTCTATATGTTCCACAGTATTTAAATACTTTGATTGTCCACCCAAGAAGCGTCTAACTCGACAATAAGCCCTAATACTTCCTGAGTAAGTTAAAACAAACATGTATTCAATCCATTTGATGACTTGGATAGAATTTAAAAGCGAGTGCAAGTGCTAGACTTTTAGGAAACTAGTAAAGTTACCCTTAAGGTCCTGCACTTGATTATAAAGTTTGCGGTTTTCCTCAAGAAGTTTGTGATATCCAGAAGCTGCATAGGCAAGGCCATGAATGTGAAGACCTATGAAGGCAAGAAATTATAATGAGATAAAAAAAAAAAAAATCCTCTGAAGGTTGAAGAAACCCAACTCCACCCCGCATAAAATAAATAAATAAATATTTAATAACCTATTAAAACCAGCAACGATCACAAGAATCAATCTAAATTCTTACCAACATTGTGGATGTCCTCGTGAAACTTCATTTGCATGAACTGCATACCAGCTTTTGTAGTGTGAAGAGTTTGCTTCAGCTCCTACAGAAAAGCAAATTAACATTAATGCACATACATAAAAGACAATAAACAAAAACTAATGAAAAATACAATGCAACTAGGTCATACTATAATATCTCTATTTTGTTGTTCAAATATCATCTTCTATTTCAGAAATTGTTTTTCTGATTCCTCATCAGGGACATGGTTTCTATGAAAGCATTCCTCTTTCTTTACTCGCATGAAACTTCTCTTCTACCTACAACATTCCAAAAACGAGAGAAAAAAATCATACTATAAATTGAATTTTAATTAAAAAAATTGTCAAAGAAATGCATCAAATATGTGCCCGAACAAAATAGCTAAATTTTTTGCATAATTCTGACGATCAACAAACGTAGATATCACCAGAACCATGCTTCAAAAGGAATTTGTTGCCCAGAGAAACTATCACATCTTTTGAAGTTTTTTTCTTCTGTTAAAATACATTATACAAAAATAATTAACTAATAAATTTAATAATTAGCTAGAATTTTTTTTATTTAAAACATGCTTCTAAATGGTTCTTACACACATCAATTCTACATCAACTGTTTAATGTCAATAAACACCTCCCTAAGCACTTCGATATCTTCTTTAAAACTAAAACAAGTGGTACTAATAACAACATACCAACTCGGTTTGGCTTGCAATGCGAAGCTCAAACTCTTCCACAGCCTTACTTAGCATAGACTCCACTAGCTGTTTTGCAATTTATGTGGTGTAATGCCCCCAAAATATAATCATAAGTTCAACCCAAATATATACGAATTATTGTGTGAATTAGAATGTAAAGTTCTTTCATTTCATAATGTTAATAATACAAAAGAGTTCAGCATAAATAAATGCCCTATAGGCTTACACCTTTCCAAGTCTTGGCTTGGTTACAACAAAAGTGAGACTAGCTCATACAATTTAAGCCCTAGGCTATACAAAAAGTGAAACAAGGCAACGAAGCTCTTGCTTCCCAAAAGTCCCTTCAATGCTATTGCCTTGGTGGAGGCATGCCATCATTGCCTGAAAATGCTTTTTCCAAATAGGGTGAGCCCCAGCCTAGTAGGAATAATCTAACACAATATATGAGATTTAACAAAGGTATAAGTACAATATGCATAAACAATGCCTGTGATTAAACATTCACATATTATATAGTCACAAGGTACCAAATCCAAATATTAATCCATTTCCATTCAATTCATTTCAATACATGAGCCAATTTCATTAATTCTCAATAACCCAAATAAGACTACAACTCAATTGTTCTACAATCACATCATTAACACACAAACACTTCAATCTGCCATTTTACGAAAATTTCCTCTACGGGATCGGCACCCATGTATAAATTTCAGGACATTCACCCAGGACACTCTGGCCAACTTAATTATAATGGAGTCCATCCCCTTTCTCCTCCCAAACAATCATACATATGCAATGTATTTAAACACATAATCATACATGGAGTACATCGCCTTTCTCCTCCCAAACAATCATAAAGATACAATGTATTTACAACATGATCATATTCAATAATAACCAACCCTGGATTAGTTTTAATTCACCTAATCCTCATGCAATTTTCTACAACAATCATAGCTATCCTCCACCGATAGCCCAAGACAGTTATTTTTAGACAGATAACCGATCTCAAGATATATGTATATGTTTAAAATTTTCAAAGATGAGGCGTATCATCTACTCAATTCCACCATGTATGTCAATACTCGTTCAATTTCATGTTTACGACACCAATTTCATATATTTATACAAAATAAATATCATAATCATTTTAGGGCAAACTCCCACTTTTCCCAAATATCAACCAAGTATCAAAATCAACCATTTTGACACCATACAACATCATTTTCAAACCCCACAATCATTTTCTTCGCATTCACCAAAAACCCCTCTTTCCATTTTACACCCAAACCCTAAGTTTGTTCACATTACCCCTAAATCCCACCATTGTTACACAACGACAAATAATTAAGTTAAAAACCATATTAAAATGTAGAAAATCCTTACCTCAAGAAGAGAAGACCAAGCAAAGCAAAGTAGAATCCTCAACAACGCCGAGACCATGTTCCAATCAAATCAAAATGAAGCTCTTGGAGTGCTCTAACTTTTTCTCAAAGACACTAGGGTAGAGAATCCAAAGGATCTAGGCCAAAATATATATATATATATATAGAGAGAGAGAGAGTCAAGATTTAGGTTTTTGGAAAGTTTTAGAGAGAAAAGAATGAAAAAGTGATATAAAATGTCACTTTCGAGATCTGATATACGCACGGTCCGCTCGAGCGGAAAAGTTGAAGCTCGAGAATTAGACACAAAAAGTTATTCCGCTCGAGCGCAATAAAGGCCGCTCGAGCCAACGAACGCCCACCGCTCAAGTGCAAGAATTTTCCGCTCAAGCGTGGAAAACACACATCCAGAAATTTTGCAGACAACAAAACAATGCTCGAGCTCTAGAAAGGCCACTCGAGCTCCTACCCGCTCGAGCGTAGGAAACGCCGCTCGAGCGTAGAAATCACTCTCCCAGTAGTTTTTTAGACTTGCAAAGCATTGAGAGTTTGTAAAGCCCGCTCGAGCAGAGGAGCAAAAATCTGGGCAACAAAGGTTTGGAACAACAAGCAACCAACCTGTTTCAATGACACAACCCCAACCCAATAACCAAAAAATAGAGGGGAGACAAGGGGAACAAAATATGAATCACCATTCAAAACTATACAAACCCAAGTTTGGAATACAACAAGTGACAGGTCAAAACCGGAATTGCTATATGTGGATTAGACACTCGGCATCCCATGATAGAGCACCATAGTATAGATTATAGAAGACTATAGATAGTTCCCTCACCTCCCCAAGCCTGATTGCATGATTGATTTTCTCATTAAATAATCTAATTAAGGCACTGAGGACATTAACAACTTACTGTTGGCACTTCTTCAGGCTTCTTCTCTAACAGAATTGCCCAAACAAGCATACTCAAAGAAGAACTACACTGAAAATAAGCACTTACAAAAATAAGTCAATTCTTTTCGCTCAAACATAACAAAATAATCATGGATATATATCACTAGCATCAATTCCTAACCTTATTATTAGAATTGAGGTCAACGGTTATAGCATTCAAAGATTTTTCGCCCATTGACAAGTTCCTCGTTAAGGAACCTGTGAATGGTTCTGAATTCTTTTGCATAAAATGCGTTCCAGATGTCACAGTTTCTAAATTTCTCCCAAATTTCCATACTCCATTTGCACTTGTCTATTTCCAATCACTATACGATTTTAGTGCTAGAACACAAATCACAACCTTTGCAGATTTCCCTCCTTGAAAAAATTAATAGAGGATTTATTAATGACCAATTTCTAAGTTGTGAGATTGTTTCTTAAAACAACTATTCATACAAGATCCTAATCTCATCGCTCCAGCAGATAAGACACCTACTTGTTCCAGATCAGATGCCTCAAAAGTAAGAAGCCCCAACTTTTGTTCAGCCACAAGAAAAATTCTCACATTTTCAAAATATTGACATGTAGACAAAGCTGCTCCATCAGGTATTAGAGCCGAAACCCAAGGACTCTCCACTACCTAAATCAATTATGCAAATATAAATATAAAAGAAATTATAAAATAGGGAAATTACAAAAATGCTAATTGAAACAAATTTGAAAAAGAATTACAGATCGCCATTGGCACAGCTTCAATTTGAACTTTATTGAGAACATTGTAGAGAATCAAACCGCTTCTCAAACCAAGCCTGAACTCTTCCTTAGAAGGTTCAACTGGCAAATCTTTTGCTCCAACAACTCCAACCATCTTTCTTAACCACCCAGCTGCTTCATACCGTCTCGTTGCTAGAGGTCATAGATGAGAACAATTAGCACTCTTAAAAGAAGGTATGAAAAATAGAAATTTTATGTAACAAAATTGAAAAGGAAAAAGACTGAAATTTGTTAATATTCAATGATCAACTACAACATCAAATTACAAAAAAGAAACAGATTCCAAGAATCCACAAATATCACAAACCAGACAGATATTAAAAATGAGACAAACTGTGCCATCAGAAATTAGAATGACACTTGGACACTACTAAGATAATAAAAGAAAAAAGAAAAGGCACAGAGAGAGAAAGAGAGAGAGATCCTGACTTCCCAATTTCAAGATGTTTTGAATTTCGGAAGATAGAAATGCCATCTCAACTAAGCCAAATACCCTGCTCTAGCTTTGTAGCCTTGTGGATTTGTTTCTTGAGATGATCCAAAAACAAAAACAAAAACAAAAATGAAAAGACAAAAAAAAAAATGATTTGCAAGAGCATCTCTAATCGTTACTCTCTCGTTCTCAATCAAAACCTGAGTGAAAATTTGGTTAAAAGCTTGATATGATGGAACTCAAAACCTTACTAATTTTTTCATCATACATTTTGAAAAATTCCAAACTTATCCTAAAACATGTTTTAACCATAAAAAAAAAAAAAAAAAAAAAAAATCATCTCCAATCCAATACTTAAATCTTTTTCAAATTTCATCAAATTTTAGTAAAAATATAATTGTTGGAAATTTGATGAAGGATTTTGATCAACCTTCTCTTAATTTGATATGAGTTTGATGAAATGATTAAAACTCAGTTTCAGCTCTTTATTCATAAAAAATCAATGAAATAATTGGTGAAAGAATAGAGATGCTCTAAAGTCCTAAAGATTACATGATTGATTTTCTCATTAAATAATCTAATTAAGGCACTAAGGACATTAACAACTTCAAGCTTCTTATCTAACAAAATTGCTCGAACAAGCATACTCAAAGAAGAACTACACTGAAAATAAGCACTTATAAAAATAAGTCAATTCTTTTCGCTCAAACATAACAAAATAATCATGGATATATATCACTATCATCAATTCCTGACCTTATTATTAGAATTAAGGTCAGCGGTTATAGCATTCAAAGATTTTTTTGCCCATTGACAAGTTCCTTGTCAAGGAACCTGTGAATGGTTCAAAATTCTTTTGCATAAAATGCATTCGAGATGTCACAGTCTTTAAATTTCCCCCAAATTTCCATACTCCATTTGCACCTAGCTATTTCCAGTCACTGTAGGATTTTAGTGCTAGAACACAAATCACAACCCTTGCAGATTTCCCTCCCTGAAAAAATTAATAGAGGGTATATTAATGACCAATTTCTAAGTTGTGAGATTGTTTCTTAAAACAACTATTCATGCAAGATCATAATCACATCGCTCCAGTAGATAAGACACCTACTTGTTCCAGATCAGATGCCTCAAAAGTAGGAAGCCCCAACTCTTGCCCAGCTACAAGAAAAATTCTCACTTTTTAAAAATATTGATATGCAAACAAAGCTGCTCCATCAGGTATTAGAGCCGAATCCCAAGGACTCTCCACCACCTAAATCAATTATTCAAATATAAATATAAAAGAAATTGTAAAATAGGAAAATTACAAAAATGCTAATTGAAACAAATTTGAAAGAGAATTAAAGATCACCTTTGGCACAGCTCTAGGTTGAACTTTATTGAGGACATTGCAAAGAATCATACCGCTTCTCAAACCAAGCTTGAACTCTTCCTCAGAAGGTTCAACTGGCAAATCTTTTGCTCCAACAACTCCAACCATCTTTCTTAACCACCCAGCTGCTTCATACCGTCTCGTTGCTAGAGGTCATAAATGAGAACAATTAGCACTCTTAAAAGAAAGTATGAAAAATAGAAATTCTATGTAACAAAATTGAAAAGGAAAAAGACTAAAATTTGTTAATATTCAATGATCAACTACAACATCAAATTACAAAAAAGAAGCAGATTGCAAGAATCTGCAAATATCACAAACCAAGCAAATATTAAAAATGAGACAAGTTGTTCCATCAAAAATTAGAATGACACTTGGATACTACTAAGATAATAAAAAAAAAAAAGAAAAGGCACAGAGAGAGAGATAGATCCTGACTTCCTAGTTTCAAGTTGTTTTGGATTTCAAAAGATGGAAATGCCATCTCAACTAAGCCAAATACCCTGCTCAAGCTTTGTAACCTTGTGAATTTGTTTCTTGAGATGATCCAAAAAAAAAAACAAAACAAAACAAAAATTAAAAGACAAAAAAAAAATTGATTTGCAAGAGCATCTCCAATCCTTACTCTCTTGTTCTCAATCAAAACCTGAGTGAAAATTTGGTTAAAACTTGATATGATAGAACTCAAAACCTTACTAATTTTTTCATCATATCATTTTTTTATGAAGAAAAAAAAAAAAAAAGAATCATCTCCAATCCAATGCTTAAATCTTTTTCAAATTTCATCAAATTTTAGTAAAACTATAATTGTTGGAAATTTGATAAAGGATTTTGATCAACCTTCCCTTAATTTGATACGAGTTTGATGAAATGATTAAAACTCCCTTTTAGCTCTTTATTTATAAAAAATCAATGAAATAATTGGCAAAGGATTGGAGATGCTCTAAAGTCCTAAAGAATTAACAAGTCCTAAAAGTAAAATTAGTGATTTCAAATGGCTTCCTTTACCATATAGCCAAACAAAACATTATAGAAATTCTAGTCCCACCAAAATGGAATCAATAAACAAGATTTCAATGCAAGAATATATACAATTGTAACAGTTTCTCTATTCAATTTCTCTATTCATAAAAAAATTTCATCGAATCGCTTGAAGAAGAAGAAAGAGTTATCGGCTTCCTCTGCTCTGCGAGAATCCAAATCAAGTTTTCTGGATCGAATCCTGTGCTGCTGAAGAACATCCTCCACCACAAACGCTATAGAGAAAAACAAGGCACCTTCTGCAGCTATTCCAAAACCTGACCAAAAAAAAAAAATTGCTTTTCCCAAAGCAAAAGCTCAAACCTCCATAATCAAAGCTCTAATTCTCACAAAAGACACGAATTGTAACAACATTTCTCAATCTCTAGACAAATCAGAGATTTTCAAAGAAAAATAATACTAATGAAATATTTATGATCTTTAGAGTCTTGAAGAGCAGTGAAGGAGAGTGATAAATATTTATTTGTAGAATCAATAATAAATGTTAAAAATTTATTTAAAATATACATGTACAAATATTATTTGACATCAAATAATCTCTTTTATATTTAGTAATTCGATAATAAATGTCACTATTAAGAGCGTTTAAAGGATCACTTTAACTTCTTACCAAAATTAAACAAAAAGATAACTTTGATCCTTTAAATCATTTGAATTAATTTAAATAGTATGATTTGATTCAGAATTTTTAAGGTATAGAGCTAAATAAGTCATTTTTTTATTGACATTTTAAAAAAATTATGTCAAATTTTTGAATTTTGTAGTAAATCCCAAACACCTACTAAATATTTTATATAGTTATGGAACTATAGCGATCCCAGTTCTGACCCGTCACTTGTTGCATTCCGGACTCGGGCATGTGGTTTATGAATGTTGTTCATTGTCATTTATCCTTTATTCCTCATTAAATTTGTTATTCGGGCATTTTGAGTGCGTTTGGAATAGGTTGGTTACTTAGTTTTCAAACCTTGTGTTGCCCAAAATTTTGGTCTTCCGCTTGAGCGGGCCTTCTTTCGCTCGAACGGGGTTTGCAAACATTCAGTACTTTGTACGTCTGCAAAATACTGGAGGAGTGTTTTCTACCCTCGAGTGGCGTTTCCCACGCTTGAGCGGGCTTTCTTGCGCTCGAGCGGTTTGTCTGTTGTTTGCAAAGTTCTGGATGTGTGTATTCAATGCTCGAGCGGGCCACTTTCGCGCTCGAGCGAAAAAAAATGTTGTGTCTGACGCTCGAGCATTAACTTCTCCGCACGAGCAGATTGTGCGTATATCAGATCGTGAAAGTGACATTTTATATCACTTTTTCATTCCTTTCTCTCTCTCTCTCTCTAAAACTTTCTAAAAACCTAGATCTAGACTTTCTCACTCTAAAACACAAACTCTTTCTACATTTTGGCCTAGATCTAGTGATCTCACCACCCTACTCCCTTTGATAAAAAGTTAGAGCATCCCAAGGGCTTCCATTTGATCCGAATAAAGACAAGTTTGGGCGCCTTTAAAGTTTCTCCACTTCTCCTTTGAGCTTCTACACTTGAGGTAGGGATATTCTACACCTTGTTATGATTTTTAACATAGATATTTGTTGTTATGTACAAATGGTGAGATTTGGGAGTGATTTGAGAAAAACTAGGGATTGGGATTTAAATTGAAAAGGGGGGTTTTATGATGTGTTACCTAAATGATTATGGGGTTTTGGATATGAGGTTATCATGTGTTTAAATGATTAATTTTGGCCTTTGGGACAATATTTGGGAAATGGGAAAATTTGCCCTAAAATGTTGGGCATAATTATTTTGTAAAAATAATGAAATTGGTATGAAAAATGTGAAATTGAGAGGATGTATGTATGAATGGTATAGTTAGAATTATTGAATCACTCACCTATGGAAATTTGGGGAATTATCTATTTTAAAGATTGTATACCTATTTTGAAATATCTGTGTTGGGCTATCGGTGGAGGATAGCTATGATTATTGTAGAAATTGCATAAGGATTAGATGAATTGAAACTAATCATTTAATTGTGTCATTGAATATGACGATATGTTGAGGCATTGAATATGCATTATTGTAGTCATTGAATGTGATGGTATATTTTAAATACATTGTATATGCATGATGTATTGGGAGGAGAAAGGAGATGTACTCCATGTTTTGGGAGAAGATAGGGGATGGACTCCATTGAAAATTAAGTTGGCTGGAGTGTCTAGGGTGAAAGTCCCGAAATCATATGTATACATGGGTACCGATCCCGCGGACGAAATTTTCGTGAAATGGCAAGGTTGAAGTGCTTGTATAGTAGTTATGTTGATTGAGAACCGCTTAGTTGTAGTCTCAGTTGGATTATTTGAAAATTATAAACTTGATCTATGAATTGAAGCGAAATGTACTAATTTGAAATGAATGTATGGGAATGGAATGAGATGTGAGTGTTGGTACCGTGTGGTCATGGAAAGAATGTGAATTGGTCGTGAATATTGAATATGTTTATATTTGACACCTATATCTTAGTTAAACCTCGTATATTGTGATAGATTGTTTCTACTGGCTTTGGCTCATCCTACTTGGGAAACCATTTTTAGGTACTGGTGATATGCTACCTCCAAGGACATAGCTTGGAGGATCTAAGAGCGGATGGCTCTGTTTTATTGTTTAATTGTTTAAATGTTTATTTAAGCCAAGGCTTTATATGTACAGAGCTTATGACTCTCTTTTGCTATAACCAAGTAATGTCTTGGAAAGATGTAAGCCCGTAGGGCATTTATTTTGTTCTCATTATTTGGTTTTACATGTTATAGATTCAGAATGAACATTTATGAATGTATATTGCATGTATCATCGTTTTTAATATGAACTCTGATGAATAAAAGTACATCAATTCTATTGTGATCACTTCTCTTATGAGTTGGGTTTATTTGTAATATTTTGGGGTCGTTACGACTTGGTATCTGAGCGTACCGGGTTTGAATACTTTTGGTACGTGGGAAGTGGTTAGTACCACATTGGGTTTGTCTCGCTTAGTCGAGACATTAGTATGTATTGTATCCTTATGTGATTATATGGGTATGGGATTTAATTTCTAGGATGTTGATTGAGTCCACGGGTTTCTGGGAGTCCTATTGGAAAGGCACTTGATCACTACTGTTTCTAACTGGAACTCTAGCAATGTCGCGGGACAATCATTATCCGAAAATGAAATTCATATATGTTTATGTAATTATGTACTTATGTGGATTGAGTCAGTGTTGTCCATTGTATTAGGACACGAGTGAGCTAGCTTCGGCACATTTATGAATGTGCTAATCTCTTTGTTACCTTCATTAGAATATCAGGACGTGGACGTGGTGGTGGTAGGCATGGTAGGCCTAGGCGGCAGGAGATGCCGATACCGGATGATATTCCGGTACATGAGGAAGGAGTTGGTCAGGCTAATGTGGCTGAACCAGTAGGTCAACAGACCATAGGAGCTTTAGCTCGTGTAATGGCCGGAGCATTATGGGAGTTCATGGACATTCTCAGGGCTGAGAATCAAGTCCAAGCCCAAGTAACTGAAGCAGGGATGTCTTTCCTGAAGAGAGAGTTCTTCCGATTGGATCCGGACGAGTTTTTGGGTGATTCCAAGGAGCCACTGAAGGCTAATGAGTGGCTACAACAGATGGTGAAAATGTTTGAGATGCTCGGCATCGAAGACGGGGGTTTGAGAGTGACTTTGGCGTCCTTCTAGCTAAAGGGAGATGCGGGTCAATGGTAGAAGTATGCACGAGGGCGCATTGGAGGGACTTTGGAGGCTTTCGTCAACGCCTTCCAGGACAAGTATTTACCGGCTATAGTGAGGGAGAGTTGTGGGATCAATTTTCTCATCTCAAGCAGTTGAACACACCAGTGGCTAAGTTTGAAGCCACATTCACTAGTTTGTCGAGGTTTGCACCGGAGTTAGTGGCATCTGAGGAGCACCAGTGTTTAGAGTTTGAGAAGAGGTTGATGACCGGACTCATGTTTAGAATGGCCGGATCCATGATCAAGGATTATGGGTGCCTCATGGAGGCTCCAGTCTATCTTGAGACTATCATGCACGTAAAGAATAAGAGAATGAGGGGCTGTAGAAGAAGTCGGGATAGTCAGGGAAACGGTAAGAAGCAGAGGGGTTCTAACCCTCAACAGTCCTAGAGAATGCAGTCGAGGTCTACCTTTCCAGTGTCGAGTTTGGGTTCTAGGAGGGGTGATCAGGGAGATGTGACCTATTCCAAATGTGATCAGTTGGGCCACAAGTCTCTAGCTTGCCCACAGAGGGGAGGAGGGCAGCGAGCAGTATCGTCTTCGGCTTGTTCTTAGGGCTAAGGCCAAGAGAGAGGTCAGTCACTCACTTGTTATCAGTGTGGGTAGGCAGGGCATCTGAAGAGATTTTTTCCACAGTTTGGTGGCACGTCTGGTGTGTCTAGTTCAAGGCAAACACAGAGTTACCAGCCAGCACAGTTAGCACAGGCCTCGAGGGCCAGTCAGGGAGCCTTTTCGACTCAATCTGTGCAGCAAGCCTATGCTCCGAGGGGTGAGCAGGTGGATCAGAGGTCGACGGGGTGTGTGTATGCTATTACCATGCCAGATCTTGTACTGGTTCTGTTTGTAGTGAGAGGTACCTTTTTGTTTTGCAATTCAGTTGCTACTGTGTTGATTGATACGGGTGCATCCTATTCATTTATTTCGTCTGCATTTGCATCGATTTTGGGTTTGGAGTTGGCACAACTAGCATCTCTCATTTGTGTAGAGTCACCCATTAGTGGTGAAGTTATTCTGAAACAGGGGTGTCGGGGTTGTGACATCGAGGTTGCAGGTCGTCGATTACCTTTTGCATTTGTTTTGCTTGACATGATTAGTTTTGATGTTATTTTGGGTATAGACTGGTTATCGTCACACCGGACTATTATAGATTGCTACCGTCAGAGGGTTACTGTATGTACCTTAAACGATGACTATTTTCATTTCTTGGGGGACCAGGTACATAGAGTCTTATCGCCGGTAAATAATCCGCGTGGGCGGAGTGAACTTAGTTGTCTTCTTGCTAGCCTTTTGAGTGGTGAGTGTGATGAAGTTCAGGTTGAGTTGCCAAGGGTGGTTTGTGAATATCTCGATGTTTTTCCCGAGGATCTTACTAGTTTGCCACCTCACTGAGAGATTAAGTTCTCTATTGATTTAGTGCCTAGCACAGCACCGATTTCTATGGCACCGTATCGGTGTGCACCTGCTGAGTTAAGTGAGTTGAAGGTTCAACTCTAAGAATTGTTAGATAAGGGTTTTTTCCGCCCTAGTACTTTGCCTTAGGGAGCACCGGCTCTCTTTGCTAAAAAGAAAGATGGAGCGTTACGACTTTGTATTGATTACCAGAAGTTAAACCGGGTAACTGTTAAGAACAAGTACCCAATGCCTCGTATAGATGATCTGTTTGATCAGTTGAAGGGGTCTTGTTGCTTTTCTAAGATAGACCTGAGATCTAGTTATCACAAGTTGAGGGTAAGGGAGGAAGATATTCCGAAGACGGTATTCCATACGCTGTATGGCCACTATGAGTTCCTAGTGATGCCTTTTGGGCTAACCAATGCTCCAGCTGTATTTATGGATTTGATTAATCGAATCTTCCGGGAGTTCCTAGACCGTTTCGTGGTCGTCTTTGTGGACGACATCTTGATTTACTCACCTTCTGAGGAGGAGCACGAGGAACACTTGCGAGTGGTGCTTGAATTACTTAGAGCCCACAAGCTATATACTAAGGCCTCGTTTGGGAACAGGCTAATTTAGTAACTTTTTGGCTATTTGGCTAAAATATGAGCTAAAAAAAACTAGTATATTTGGGATGACTTTTTGGCTTTTTACGAAAAGATGTGCAAAAAGTAGAGAGAAAAGAGAATCTTTGACTTTTTGGTATGGGTTGTTGGCTTTTTGGCTAATTTAGTAACTTTTTAACTTTTTGGCTAAAAAAGAGGGTTCCCAAACGAGGCCTAAATTTGGAAAATGTGAGTTCTGGCTAAGGAAAGTTAAGTTCTTAAGCCATATGGTATTCGGGGAAGGGGTGACTGTAGATTCATCCAAAATAGAGGCAGTGCAAGATTGGGCACATCCTAAGAATGCCTTTGAGATCCGTAGTTTTCTGGGGTTAGCCGGGTATTACCGTTGATTTGTGAAGGATTTCTCTAGATTAGCTTTGCCTTTGACTAAATTGACGAGGAAAGGGATCAAATTTGTGTTGAGTGAGGCTTGTGAAAAGTCGTTCCAAGAACTTAAGGTTTATAGCGACCCCGGTCTTTTCCCATTTGGTGGTTGTATCCGGACTTACATTCCGTAGATTCTATCGTTATATATTTGTTGTTGTCGTCCTTTAATTCCTTATTTTTGAGTTATAGGATGTATTGGTCAGGTTTGTTACAGGTTGGGAGTGTTTGGGAGCAAAGGGTTGCTGCCCAGAATTTTGGTCCTTCACTCGAGCGAGCAGTTTGTCGCTCGAGCGAGCCTTATGTTTTTGGTCCTTCGCTCGAGCCAGGGTTTATTCGCTCGAGCGAGAAATTGCGTCTAGTATAGACCTGAGAGCTGTATTTGTTGGCTCGAGCGAGCTTTCCTTCGCTCGAGCGAGTTTCGAGTTCTTCGCTCGAGCGAGCATTCTGTCGCTCGAGCGTGCTTCTGGGTTACAGACCTGAAGCATTGCATTCTTGGCTCGAGCGAGACTTTCTTCGCTCGAGCGAGTCATTCTTGTGTCTGGTCGCTCGAGCGAGCCTGTCGGGTTTAAATAGGCAGCAGCGGTTTTTAAAACACTTTTTCACCCTCTTTTTGATTCCAGAACCCTAGGTACGACTTCTCTCTCCCTCCACTCACCTTCTCTCTTAGGTATCATCTCTTTTTAGGGTGTTTCTACCCTAGGTGCTTATTTAAAAAGATAGAGTGAGTCGAGAGCTTCGTTTTCATCTGAGAGTTTGGCGGTTTGGAGCACTTTGGATTTTGGGTCGTCATCTCCATCTTCTCCATTCGGGTTATTTACTTCGAGGTAGGGATTTTCCTACTCCATATTATAGGTTTTGTTCTAAGTTCTGGTATTTTGATATGTTGGGAGTTGTTTGGTAATTTTAGAAAAAACCCTAGTGGTTGAAATAAGTTAATTTGTATAATTAATTTAGAGAAAAATGTGGAATTGAGTTTAATTCATGAAATTGGGGAATTTAGTGATTTAATGATGTAGTTGGTTAGTTTAATTACTCACCTATGAAAGTGTTAAATTTACATTTGTTGATACATTTATTTCCTGGTTAGAAATAACTGTTTTGGGCTATCGGTGGAGGATAGTCATGATTGTTGTAGACATTGCATGTGGATTAGGGAAAACTGAAACTAATCTCATTGAATTAAGTCATTGGACATGACGGTTGAATTAATACAGAACATACGTGTATTGGTTGAATATTGTGCATGACAAGTGTTTAATACAGTGCATATGCATATTGTTTGGGAGGAGATAGGGGATGTACTCCACGGTTTGGGAGGAGATAGGAGATGGACTCCTAAATCGGATTTTGTTTGGGAGGAGATAGGGGATGGACTCCATTAGTACCGCTTATATGCGTACTTATTGATTTATGGAAGTGTTTTTACATGTTATTGATACAGCACTAAAATGTGTATCAATTGGGAAGTATGGAAGTGTTTTGGTATGAGCCTTAGTCTCATTTAATTTGTTGATATTGGAAGTAATGTTAATGTGAGATGTAGTCCCACTGTTATATTTGGCCAGGTTCTGAGCCATATTGGTATAAATGAAACTGTATGATAATGAAATCGGTATTTTGTGTTAACCATCTATTGAATGCTATTGCTTTGTTCAGTGCTTATATTTGGTTTAGTATATTTCTACTGGGCTGTGGCTCACCCTATACGGGAACATCATTTTCAGGTCCAGGTGATATGCTACCTCCAAGGACTTAGCTTGGGAGGATTTGGAGTTGAAGACTCTTTCTTTTAGTTAGCTAGTTGTTATTTTGATGTTACATGTAATTACAAGCCAAGGGCTTAACCTGTAGTTGAGTTAATACTCATTTCTTTTATGTCCAAGTTTTGGCTTGGAAAGATGTAAGCCCGTAGGGCATCTACTTTCGTTATTACATGTAATGTTTTTCTTTTAAGAATACTCTGATGAATGGAATAATATTTTATTTTCTTTTAACAATGCATGTTAATATTGTATATATTATGGGTTTATTTTGAGGGCGTTACAAGGTTAGACTCACCACTGCTCCAGTTTTGATTATTCTGAAGAGGGGTTTGGGTTATTCAGTATATTATGATGCTTCACGGGAAGGTTTGGGCTATGTTTTGATGCAAGAGAGAAAAGTGGTAACCTATGGCTCGCGGCAGATAAAAACACACAAGAGAAACTACCCTACCCATGACCTAGAGTTAGCAGCGGTAATATTTTCTTTGAAAATTTGGAGGCATTATCTGTATGGGGAGAGATTTGTGTTTTCTGATCACAAGAGTTTGAAGTATCTGTTTACACAGAAAGACTTGAATTTGAGGCAGAGGAGGTGGATGGAATTCATAGAGGACTATGATTTCGAGTTATATTATCATCCTGGGAAGGCCAATGTTGTGGCTGACGCCTTGAGTAGGAAGTTGATTAGCAGTCTGGCTAGTATTGCCATTCAGGAATGGGAGATATTGGGAGCTCTTAGGGAGTTTGACTTGCATCTGGGCGAGTCTGTTGAGTCTGCAGCCTTATTTTCAGTGGTTGCACAGCCTACACTTGTGAACCAAGTAATGGAGGCACAAAAGGGCGACCTCAAAGTAGAATTCCTTCGGGAGAAGATTTCCAATGGGAAAGTAGAAAGAGGCTTGAATGTGTATCCTAACCTGAGTGTGAGATACTGTGATCGTTTGTTCATGTTGGAGTCTTGCCGAGAGAAAGTACTCTGAGAGTTTCACCATTCACACCTTGCGGTGCATCCGGGAGGCACAAAGATGTATAATGACCTGAGTCACCAGTTTTGGTGGAGAGGTATGAAGAAGGATGTAGCTGTGTTTGTATCGAAATGCCTTACTTGTCAACAAGTGAAGGCCGAGCATCAGATACAAGTGAGTTTGTTGCAACCCTTGCCTATAGCCGAGTGAAAGTGAGAGCATGTTACGATGGATTTTGTTGTGGGCCTTCCGAGGACTCAACGGGGTAGTGATGCCATATGGGTAGTAGTTGACCGGTTGACCAAGTCCGCGCACTTCTTACCTATGCGCATGAGTGATTCGGTAGACTATCTTGCCAACTTGTATATCAGGGACATAGTGAGATTGCACAAGGTCCCTGTGACGATCATTTCAGATAGAGATTCGTGTTTTACGGCTCGGTTGTGGCAGAGTTTGTAGAGTGTCCTGGGTTCTAAATTGACTTTTAGCACCGCGTATCACCCTCAGACTGATGGACAGTCCGAGCGTACCATTCAAATCCTTGAGGATATGCTTCGAGGTTGTGTGATTGATTTTAAGGGTTCGTGGGAGAGACACCTACCCTTAGTGGAGTTTGCCTATAACAATAGTTTCTAGTCGAGTATCGATATGGCACCATTTGAGGCCTTGTATGGTCGACCATGTAGATCTCCAGTGTGTTGGGCCGAGGTGGGTGATGCACCTTTGTTGGGCCTAGAGTTGGTTTGGGAAACGATGAAGAAAGTTTCCCTTATCCATAAGAGGTTGGTTACAGCTCAGAGTCGCCAGAAAATTATGCCAACCGTAGGAGGAGACCTTTGTCTTTTGAGGTGGATGATCACGTCTTTTTGAAAATATCACCTAGGTGGGGTTTGATGAGATTTGGGAAGAGTGGGAAGTTATCCCCTCAGTTTATTGGCCCTTTTGAGATCCTTGAGCGGATTGGAGAGGTTGCCTACCATTTGGCATTGCCGCCACAACTTTCTGGAGTGCATGACGTGTTTCATATTAGTATGCTTCAGAAGTATGAGCCGGACCCATCACATGTATTGGATTGGACCAACTTAGAGGTAGATGAGGATGCCTTGTATGAGAAGAGGCCGGTGAGAATCTTGGATAGAAAGGACCCAGTCTTGCAAAAACAAGACAATTCCCTTGGTTAAAGTTTTGTGGAAACATCACGGGGTTGAAGAAGCAACTTGGGTGCGTGAATTGAAAGTCCGAGAGAAATATCCAGACTTATTTGTTGATGTTTATTTTTGTATTGAGATTTCGATTATGTTGATGAAAAGTATAAGCATTGTATATGTTTTAAATTATGAGAACATTGTATATGTTATGGACATTTTGGAAACATAGATTATTACAAACATTGCATATGTTTGAGAATGTGGAATATCATATGTGTCATATAACTTTTGGAAGCATTGTATAAGCTATGTAAGTTCCTTGAAAATTTGGATTTTGGTCAAGCATTGTAAATGTTTTGGAAAGGTTGTAAATTTCATTTTAATCTAGGACTTGTGTATCTAGTCAGTGAAGGTGAATGACGGAAGAATGGGTCATGATGATGAACTTGTAAGAATAACATTATTATGAATGATCTATGTTGTTTTTTAACTTAATTTGAAATTTCGGGGACGAAATTTTTTAAGGAGGGGAGGTTATAGCGATCCCGGTTCTGACTCGTCACTTGTTGCATTCCGGACTCGGGCATGTGGTTTATGAATGTTGTTCATTGTCATTTATTCTTTATTCCTCCTTAAATTTGTTATTCGGGAATTTTGAGTGCATTTGGAACAAGTTGGTTACTTAGTTTTCAAACCTTGTGTTGCCCAGAATTTTAGTCTTCCACTCGAGCAGGCCTTCTTGCGCTCGAGCGGGGTTTGCAAACATTCAGTACTTTGCACGTCTGCAAAATACTGGAAGAGTGTTTTTTACGCTCGAGTGGCGTTTCCTACGCTCGAACGGGCTTTCTAGCGCTCGAGCGGTTTGTCTGTTGTCTGCAAAGTTCTAGATGTGTGTATTCTGCACTCGAGCGGGCCACTTTTGCAGTCGAGCGGAACAAAATGTTGTGTCAGACACTCGAGCATCAACTTCTCCGCTCGAGCAGACTGTGCGTATATCAAATCGTGAAAGTGACATTTTATATCACATTTTCATTCCTCTCTCTCTCTAAAACTTTCTAAAAACCTAGATTTAGACTTTCTCACTCTAAAACACACGCTCTCTCTACATTTTGGCCTAGATCTAGTGACCTCACCACCCTACTCCCTTTGATAAAAAGTTAGAGCATCCCGTGGGCTTCCATTTTATCCGAATAAAGTCAAGTTTAGGCATCTTTGAAGTTTCTCCACTTCTCCTTTGAGCTTCTACACTTGAGGTAGAGATATTCTACACCTTGTTATGATTTTTAACCTAGATATTTGTTGTTATGTACAAATGGTGAGATTTAGGGGTGATTTGAGAAAATCTAGGGATTGGGATTTAAATTGAAAAGAGGGGTTTTATGATGTGTTACCTAAATGATTATGGGGTTTTGGATATGTGGTTATCATGTGTTTAAATGATTAATTTTGGCCTTTGGGACAATATTTGGGAAATGGGAAAATTTGCCCTAAAATGTTAGGAATAATTATTTTGTAAAAATAACGAAATTGGTATGAAAAATGTAAAATTGAGAGGTTGTATTTATGAATGGTGTAATTAGAATTATTGAATCACTCACCTATGGAAATCTGGGGAATTATCTATTTTAAAGATTGTATATCTGTTTAGAAATATCTATCTTGGGCTATCGGTGGAGGATAGTTATGATTGTTGTAGAAATTGCATGAGGATTAGGTGAATTGAAACTAATCATTTAATTGTGTCATTGAATATAACGATATGTTGAGGCATTGAATATGCATTATTGTAGTCATTGAATGTGACGGTATATTTTAAATACATTGTATATGCATGATGTGTTGGGAGGAGAAATGTGATGTACTCCATGTTTTGGGAGGAGATAGGGGATGGACTCCATTGAAAATTAAGTTGGCCGGAGTGTCTAGGGTGAAAGTCCCGAAATCATATGTATACATGGGTGCCGATCCCGTGGACGAAATTTCCGTGAAATGGCAAAATTGAAATGCTTGTATAGTAGTTATGTTGATTGAGAACCACTTAGTTGTAGTCTTAGTTGGATTATTTGAAAATTATAAAGTTGATCTATGAATTGAAACGAAATGTACTAATTTGAAATGAATGTATGGGAATGGATCGAGATGTGAGTATTGGTACCGTGTGGTCATGGAAAGAATGTGAATTGGTCATGAATATTGAATATGTTTATATTTGACACCTATATCTTAGTTAAACCTCATATATTGTGATAGATTGTTTCTACTGGGCTTTGGCTCACCCTACTTGGGAAACCATTTTCAGGTACCGGTGATATGCTACTTCCAAGGATATAGCTTGGGAGGATCTAAGAGCCAGTGGCTCTATTTTATTGTTTAAATGTTTATTTAAGCCAAGGCTTTATGGTCATGTTTGATTCATAAGACTAATAGTGAAGTATTAATAATTCTATTAAATTAGTGTGGTATTCACTATCCAATTGGATTAATATCCATTGGATTAATAATCCCACCCCTACCCCATTACTAATAATCCTACAAATTTGTTGGATTAATTATCCATTGGATTAATAATCCTAAACCAAAATGTTAAAACAAACATAAGATAATTGGGCCCACGGATTAATAATCTCAATCCCATGCTCCAATCCACCCAATCAAACATGCCCTATATGTACAGAGCTTATGACTCTTTTTTTCTATTACCAAGTAATGTCTTAGAAAGATATAAACCCATAGGGCATTTATTTTGTTGTCATTAGTTGGTTTTACATGCTATAAATTCATAATGAACATTTATGAATGTATATTGCATGTATCATCTTTTGTAATACGAACTCTGATGAATGAAAATACATCAATTCTATTATGATCACTTCTCTTATGAGTTGGGTTTATTTGTAATATTTTGGCGGCGTTACAGGAACCCACATTCATGTAAGATTTTGATAAAATATTTGGGTCTCTAATATTACTCAATAGTAAATGTTAGAAATTTATTAAAAATATACATGTACAAATATTATTTGACATCAAATAATCTCTTTTATTTTTAGTAATTCAATAATAAACGTCACTATTAAGAGCGTTTAAAGGATCACTTTAACTTCTTACCAAAATTAAACAAAAAGATAACTTTGATCTAGAAGACTCGATTCAAATTATTTAAACCCATTTAGGATTAACAAGTGTCTTTTGATAACCCGATTACAACTCATTTACATAAAATGATAGCCAGAACTCATTTATTATGGGTAGATCATGGATTTGGGTTTAAATTGCCACTTTTACTTGAGCAACACTTGTCTTGTTCATTCAGGGTGACGAGCTTTATGTTTGCCTAAGATCTTACCTTTGTTTTGTTTTGAATAAATCCAAGCTTGAAGAATTATTTGCTAATTAAGGTAGGTTTTAATGTGATTTACGATTTTTAATAATGTTAGGATAATTTTATATATATATATATATATATATATATTTTAGGGGAAATGGTAATTGTATTTCCATGATGATACAAGTGTCATGTATGCATGGTATAAGTCAATTCCTATACTTGATGCAAGTATTTCCTATTTATCATAATTGCACCGAAAAACATTCTTACTTGTAGTGCAATTATTTTGTGATTGTTCCATTTTTTTATAATTCCCCCTCCCCTCTTTTTAATTGTGTTTATGATTTTATATTGTTAACAATGATACTCTTTAATGTCATTAAAAATATTTATGATTTTTGAGGACAAAAATATTTATGATAGTGTTGATTGAAACTTCAAAAAATGCCTTTGTCAATGGAAGTGACCAAATAATTTGTTGAAACCTCTGTCATCTTCTCTTCTATTCGAATGGCCTATAATCAACAGTATGAGAAATTAATTTATTTTTAGAAAACGTTTGAGATTCTTAAAATAGGAATCATAAATTTACAATGATATGGATTGATTGGTTTAAAAAATAACAACTCTACATCATTAGATATGAATTTAGGGATCTCTAGCCTTCCTCTCCTTTTTATTTATTTATTTATTTATTTTTATTCAGTTATATTTTGTCCAATTTTTTTAATTATTCACTTTGATCCCTTTTTTTGGGTTCGGACTGCCTTCGGTCCAGATCTGGGACAGTCCGGTCCAATTCGGCCTATTGGGTCCATTTTTGGGCTCTTTTTCGATAATGAAAACCGTTCACATTTTAGGATTTGTTGAGTATATTATTCCTATAGAAAATCACGTCGTTATCTGATCGATGTGATTTTTTACAGAGATAATGTACTCAACAAATTCTAAAATGTGAACGGTTCAAATTATCGAAAAGGGGCCCAAAAATAGGCCTAATGGGCCGGACTGGACCCTTCAATCTAGATGATGGGCTGGAGGCAAGCCCCAACCCCTTTTTTTCATAGTTATAGAGAAACAATTCCTTAAATTAAAAACAAAAAACTTAGAAGCAAGCTTGCATAATTTGTATATAATTAATAATATAGCGATCCCGGTTTCCCTTTTTTTTATTTGTTATATCCGGACTTAGGCTCCGTGGAGTTGGTTGTTGTGTATATCTTGTTTACATCCTTTACCCTTTATATTTGAGTCCTGGGTTGTGTTGGGAAGGTTTGGAATAGGTTGGTTGAGCTTAGGAATCAAGTCTAGTTGCCCAAGTTTTGACTTGTCCGCTCGAGCGGGGACCCTTTTGTTTCGGGTACGCTCGAGCGGGTATTTGGGCGCTCGAGCGGGGAATACACCCATCCAGTATTTCCTGTGTAGTGTTGGACGCTCGAGCGGGGAATTGGCCGCTCGAGCGGGAGTTTGTGTGTGCCGCTCGAACGGGAAGTTGAGCGCTCGAGCGGGGAACCTGTCTGCAAAAGTGCTGGGAGTGTGCATCCGACGCTCGAGCGGGAGTCTGTGAGTGCCGCTCAAGCGGGGGTTTGGCCGCTCGAGCGGGGCGACTGGGTTAAAGCTCCGTGTTTTGACTTTTTGAAATCACTTTTTCACTTCTCTTCTCTCTCTTACTTTTCCAAAAACACCATTGTTGAGCTTCTCACTCTAGAGCTCTACCTTCTCTCTAGGTATTGATCTAGTATGAGTGATTTCCTCACCTTTGGCCTTTACAAAAAAGTTGTTGATCGTCGAGGGCTATCTTTTGATCCGAGAAATTTGTGATTTGGAGCACTTTTGTTTTCTTCATCTTCTTCGTTGGGTGTCACCTTTTGAGGTAGGGATAACCTACTCCATCTTATGAGCTTTGTCTTTGAATTTTAGCATTTTGATATGTTGGGGGTTGTTGGGTAATTTTGGAGAAAGTTTGGGCCTTTGTGTAATCTTACAAAAGTTGGGGTTTTAATTATATAAACCTATATGCAAGTTAGGCATAGAGAAATGAAATTAATGTGGGAACATTGATGGAAATAGAACCTTAGGGTTGTTTTGTGAATTATGGTAAGTTGCCCTAATTGGTTTAATTAATTAATGTATGTAATTAATTAAAGAAAATGAGGAATTGAATTGAGAATGTTGAAATTGGGAATGTATGGGACTAAAGAGTGTAGTTGAATCATTTATTGCTCACCCAGTTGAAATGTTGATATATTATCCATTTGTGCATTTATTTCCTGTTTGGAAATAATTGTTTTGGACTACCGATGGAGGGTAGTATTGATTGTTGTAGACAATGCATGATGATTAGGCAAACTAAAACTAATCAAGTGGTTGTGTCATAGAGTATGACGGTTGATAGAATACATTAATTTCATGTATTGATAGATTGTGCATATGACCAATGTGTTTATGTGCATTATGTGTAGACGGTTGATAGAATACATTAACTTTATATATTGATTGATTGCGTATATGATTCTGTGTTTATATGCATTGCTTGTGTATGGGAGGAAATTGGGGATGTACTCCACGGTTTAGGGGAAGATGGGGGATGTACCTCTAAACCGGTTAATGGTTAAGGGAAGATGGGGGATGGACCCAGGGATGCAGCTCATATGCTCTCCCATTGGAGTGATGATACAGCTCATATGCTTGTCTATTGAAGTGTTGATATAGCTCATATGCTTATCTGTGGTAGTGATGATACAGCTCATATGCTTGTCTATTGAAGTGTTGATATAGCTCATATGCTTATCTGTGGTAGTAGTGATATAGCTCATATGCTTATCTATTGAGATGTTTCTTTAATTTGATATAGCACTAAAATGTATATCATTTATAAAGTATGGAAGTGGTTTGTGTGTTATTGATACAACACCAAAATGTGTATTCACCTTGGATTTTGAAAGTGTTCTAGTGATGAACTATAATCTCATCAAAGGTTTTGGCCAGAGTACTGAGCCTTGTTTTCAAACTCAATGTTGAATAAGAAATGGAAAGTGAATTGTAACATAGACTTGATTGTCATGGAATTGTAATAAGAGGTAAATGAATGTATAAGTGTTGACCATCTATTAACTGCTAATCTTTTAGTCATTGTTTATAGTTGGTTTAGTGTATTTCTACTGGGCTGTGGCTCACCCTATATGGGACACCATTTTCAGGTACATGAAGCATGCCACCTCCAAGGACATCGCTTGGGAGGCTAGAGGCAAGCAGACGTTTGTGGTTTTGGTTATCTTTTGCTGTATTACATGTAATTTCAAGCCAAGGGCTTAATGTGTATTTGAGTTAGTACTCTCCTCTTTGTAACCAGGTGTTAGCTTGGAAAGCTGTAAGCCCATAGGGCAATTGATTCTGTGGTTAACATTTTTTTTTTATCAGCAAAGAAAAATTTCATTTAACAGTATGAAATTAAAGGTACAAGAAGATGACATGCATCGAGAGAGATTCGGAAGTATAAAAATACCCCTACTACTGCTACTCGCATCCATACAACCAACCCCTAAGCCTCTCGATTTTTTTTTTTTAAAAAGTTAAGAAGAACTTAACTAGAAAAATAAAATACATGAATCTCCACATAATCAACCCACCAAAACACCGAAACCAAAAAGCAACCCGAACTAGCTACCCATCTAATAAACCCATATATATTAATTTCCTTCACCCACTGGCTGCTGCACTCCCAAAGCCTAGCCATATAATCTCCACATATAATAATCATTTTAATCTCTCAAATGATGCTGCTACATTCCCTAAGCCACATATAATAATCATTATAATCACACCCATCTAATAAACCCACATATAATAATCACTCTCAAACCACACCCACATTCTGCTACATTCCCTAAGCCTAGCCAAGACCCACGCCACCGACCACCCACTGACAACACCCAACACCCAAGGCCACACTCCATGCCACCGAGAACACCCACTGACAACACCCAAGGCCACACTCCATGGGCGGGAACTTCTGATCTGATTCAAACTCCGAGCACCGCCACCGACCAAACCCACTACCCATACCGGCCAAGAAGACCCCAAAGATCCACAGCGCCACGCCGCCATTGCTACTGCTATTCCGGTCAACCACACCCCCTCTGCAGATCCTCACCTCCACAGCCACCACCGGAGAACACCCACTGCAGATCATCGCCCAAGGTCCAGCTGTTGCTACTGCAGATCCTCACCTCCCGAACCCACTTCTACTTCCAATGCCAAATATACTTCTTGCACCCCTCAAACTCTTACACCAAGAGGAACGCGCGAATGAAAACCAGACAGATCTGAATCGACTTCGACACCCAAGTTTCGGCCCAAACCAAGCATCGAAACTTCACCAAAAAACTGAACCAGAGATCACCCCTCAAGCTCCTACTCGTAAAAGAGCGCTCGAGTGAAAACCGCTGCACACCAAACACACCTCCACAGCCACCACAGGAACACCACCCGCTGCCGATCCAAACATCCACCAGCAGTTCTACTTCCAACGCCAGATCTAAGTCGATTCAGATCTGTCTGGTTTTCATTCGCGCGTTCCTCTTGGTGTAAGAGTTTGAGGGGTGCAAGAAGTAGATTTGGCATTGGAAGTAGAAGTGGGTTCGGGAGGTGAGGATCTGCAGTAGCAACAGCTGGACCTTGGGCGATGATCTGCAGTGGGTGTTCTCCGGTGGTGGCTGTGGAGGTGAGGATCTGCAGAGGGGGTGTGGTTGACCGGAATAGCAGTAGCAATGGCGGCGTGGCGCTGTGGATCTTTGGGGTCTTCTTGGCCGGTATGGGTAGTGGGTTTGGTCGGTGGCGGTGCTCGAAGTTTGAATCAGATCAGAAGTTCCCGCCCATGGAGTGTGGCCTTGGGTGTTGTCAGTGGGTGTTCTCGGTGGCATGGAGTGTGGCCTTGGGTGTTGGGTGTTGTCAGTGGGTGGTCGGTGGCGTGGGTCTTGGCTAGGCTTATGTAATGCTTCTTGTAAGGAATTACTCTGTGGAATAGAATGATGCTTGTTTCTCATATCAATGCATGTCTAAATTGATGGGTTTAATGTTATAATTTTGAGGGCGTTACAAATAAATAATACTATTATATTTTTTTTTTTTTTTCCTTTTTGATAGAGAGGTGCTCGCCTCCTTTTAATCCCATCTAAGTCCATTCTTAAGTAGTAAAGGATAGTGAACCCCACAATTATGGGTTTTACTTTCTCTCACAATCAGTGGACTCAGTGGCAGCGCTAAAAAATTAAATTAGATGGGGCACTTATTAATTACAATATCAAAGTTTTTTACAAAAATATTTCACGCAAGTTTCTACGATTGATTTCAAGAAACATCAAAAAAAATAATGTTATTTGTAATTAGTGTATCGTGGACAATACAAAAAAAAAATATGGATATAAGTCTTAAAATAAATTATACAATGATAAAAAAAAAATTTAACAAAATTTGATTAAAAATTCAATATAATAGTAATACCACGTCATCATTGATATGTGATATCACCAACTAATAGTACATAAACACATAGAAAATGAACCTTACATGTCAAACGTAACAAACAATCTAATAAATTTCATATCTTTATAGTAAGATTACTTATACTTGCATGTCAATAATAAATTAATAATGACATCACCATTACATTCAAAAAATTTCATAAATAATATAATTTATAGTAGTGTTTTCATTTTCAATTAAAACAACCATTATTGTTCTCATAATTTTTAAAATGTCATTGACATTTCACTCTAATAATTTTTTTATAATTTTTTTTATTTAAAATATTTTCTTTATGTTTACAAAATTTAAAATAAAAAAAAAAATCTCAAAATCCAGGGGCACATGACCCCCTAGGCCTTCACTCCTCCACCACTAAGTGGACTTGATGGTGCATTGCACTTAAAGAAAAGTCTTCCCTAACAGTTTAATTTCTTATTTTTTAGCACCATAATTATTATTGATGAGTCGCATATATATATATATATATATATATATATATTTAAAGATTGTTATGAGGGGCTTATTGGTAAAACTAATGTTAAAAATTAGCTTTCCATAATATGAAGAATAAAATTTCACACAAAAACGATAAATAAAAATGTTAAATTTGACAAGTAGATGTTAATTTACCATTTATAACTGGTGGGCACTATTTCACTGCAATTCAAATATTGTATGAGTGGGTTGTAGGAGACATCTCCAATCTAAAAATAAATAAATAAGTAATAGGATAAATTACACTTTGTCTTTTTTATATTTGATTACTTTCTCACTTTGATGCTTAAAATTTAACTATTCCCATTTTGACCCTTCATGTTTTAAATTTTTCTCATCTCTAAAGTTAATTTTTGTTAAAAATTAGACAGAAAATGATACATTAACAATCATGTGGTATAAAAATATTTTATTATATATAATTCATATCTCTAACATAAACTTAAAATCCAATATAATAATGAATTTTTTAGAGTTAGTTACCTAAAAGTGTTATTTACAAATGTTATGGTAACTCAGGTCCTATGTAAGATTTTTTGAACCAATAAGTCCTATTTGGTAAAACTAAGAATATTATCCGTGTTTTTTAATTTTTAAAACTAAGAATATTATCAATTTTGCATAATAATATTCCAAAAATTATTTTACTAACTGATAAAAAAAAAAGAGTATGAGATTAAACGTTTTTTCCTTTATACTTTTTGATTTGATTCAACTAGTTTCAAAATTGAGAAAATTATCAATTTTTTCATGTGAAAATTAGAAATTAATATAAATTTTAAAAAACAATTACAGAAAAATGATTAGTTTTATTAATAATTATAATTATAATTTTTTTCATAAATGTGAAATAATTTTTAAGAATATCACATGGTGGTAATTTTCCCTTTTACCAATCAATGGCTGAAATGTCAAACGCAGAACTATTATAAATAATTAGAAGTATCAAAAATAATAATAAATATATCAATAAACATATCAATTAAGATATAAAATATACATGTGAAATTCATCACTTAACGTGGAACTAATAGCGAACTAGGCAAGAGTTGAAGGGTGCCTCAACCCTAAAAATTTTAAAAATATATATATATTTTTTAATTTCAATTATTAGTGTACCAAACTAACTCAAATTTTTTTTTAGACACATATCTTGGTCTCCTCTAAACAGAATTTTTGGTTTTGCCCATGTGTGGAACCCATCTAACATTATGTCTAGTAAATAATGTTTATTGATATATTAATTAGTATTTTTAATATTATTAAAAAATAATTTTAACTACTTTTGTTATTATTTTCATTTCTATCCAGTCGTAATGTAACTATTAAGTCAATAAATTTATCCGCTAATATATCGCTTATACTTGTGTAGTTTAGTGTTATGAAATTGAGAGTGTTACTAGCATGATTGTTAATGGTACTTCACTTCAACTCCTCTATGAGTAACTATTAAGTCAATAAATTTATCCGCTAATATGTCACTTATACTTGTGTAGTTTAGTGTTATGAAATTGAGAGTGTTACTAGCATGATTGTTAATGGTACTTCACTTCAACTCCTCTATGAGGTCTTAATTGTTGTTGAATTGAATATGTATTTTTTGACGTGTTAAATATATTTTTTTTTTTTGTCCTTTTTATAATATTCATATAGTATTTCATGGTAACTAAGGTTTATTTTGATAATTAAAAAAAAATAGCTTATTAACTTATTAAATTATTTAGGTTATATCGTTTCTTTATTTTTTTGTACGTTCTTTCAAAAAATACTAAAAAAAAAATTAAAATTTGACATTTTTCCTACTTCTCAAAATAGGCCTAAAAAACACAACACAACTATGATATAATAAACTAAATAATGAATCATTTAGTACATTTGTTTTTTCTACAAATGTCACTGTCACCTTTCTGATCAGCCAATATATCTCCAATCAGTGGCCTAGGATGATAAGGTGAGGACACTATGCTATATGGGCTACTAGACACTTTCTGCTGTTACATAGGCCCGACTTGCCCTTCTTTCCTTGCCAAGGCTACTTTAAGATTAGCAATCTGAAATTAGAATTCAAAATATTTAGTGAAATGAAAGAACTAAAGAAGAGTCAAGTTTCTTATGCAATCAAAGACAATGTAAGGACCTGCTCTTTGGCCTCTTTAACAACTACACTATTTTTGTTTACACAGGCAGCACCAAGTTCAACAATGGCAACACGCTAGGCAAATTTGAGTGTACTTATTGTTTCTCCAACACATTAGTGTCTTGGCCTGGCCTCCTAAAATGAAAATACAACCACAAAACATAAATAAAAGACAATCGAACAAGAGTGAAGGTTGTGGTAAATGCATTTGTCTAGGCTTACCAAGTGAGTCTTGGAGCAATTGTGTGAGTTTGCTATTCCTGTAAGGGATGTGTGAATTCTTCTGAGCAAGGGAAGAGATCACATCACCCAAATCAGAAAGAGATTTGTTTATATGTTGCGTCTCTTATAGCCTGTCTCCTGTAACTTCAGATTTGTCTACCTCCTCACTTCCTGCTAGATCAACTAAATGCATACAGCCACGAAGAATAGTTCCAGATGTCAAGTCCCTTTCTTGGACATGAACAGTCAAGCAACTAAAAATTGATTAGTAGTAAAAGTCAGCAATACCAAAAGAGATATGCTTAGAGGCATGCATAAGAGGAATAAATCCACACACACCTATGAGAGTGACTACTACGGTCATTGAGGGCTGTTGCACCCACCGCACGATTCTTTTGTCTTAAGTTCATCAAATCAATAACATCAGATGTTGATGTCACTCGAACAAGGCTTGCATCTAGTACATTAAGTCCAGTTTGAGAACTGTTACGGATTTTTAATGTGTTAATAGATTAAGGAAATCCTGTGAGGTGCAAACAATGGTGTGGGGAGACTAAAACAAAATCCGAGTCTTAAATGCTAGTTAGTTTTTTAATATCAATAGTTTATTTTAAAGGATATCTTTTGTCAAGATTCATATGTTTGAATGACAATCTGAAAATGCATGGAGCAAAACAAATATTAAAGGATATCTTTTGTTAAGACCATCAGTAATGAGTAGATCTCTAACTTGCTCATTATATATCTCAATCACCTGAACAGAAACATCATAGCTAATGGTGTTCTTTCTTTATTTTGTCTGAAGAAACAAATCACCCAATGCCTTGTAATTTACACCTTGATTTTGCTATGTAAGATCCATGGGTCCACTCTGTGTCTTAAAAAAAGAAACCATCAATTATTTGTTTGGCTACACAAATATCTCATGATATAGATGTTTTAGAAATAGTTGTTAGCATATCTTACCATTGTGTAAGTTTTTCCTGATCCAATTTGGCCATATGCAAATATACATACATTATACCCATCGAGAACATATCGAATCAGTGGTTGGGTATCTGAAAAAACCTCCACTAAAATACAAGGCAAAGGGATAGAGTTAAAGAAATTCTAAAAAGTAAGGATCCATAAAAGCCCAAAGTCAGAACCTCACAAACCTTGGATTGCAGATGGCCCAAAAACTTTGGTGAAGTTGAAGGAGCTATGCCCTTTTCTATAGTTTGATGGTGTAGTAATAGTAATTGTTCCCTCTTCTATATGTTCCACAGTACTTAAATACTTTGATTGCCCACCCAAGAAGGGTCTAACTCGACAATAAGCCCTAATACTTCCTAAGTAAAAACAAAGATGTATTCCATCCATTTGATGACTTGGATAGAATTTAAAAGTGAGTGTGATTACTAGACCTTTAGGAAACTAGTAAAGTTACCCTTAACGTCCTGCACTTGATTTTATCGTTTGCGGTTTTCCTCAAGAACTTTGTGATATCTAGAAACTGCATAGGCAAGGCCATGAATGTACAGACCTATGAAGGCAAGAAATTAAAATGAGATAAAAAAAATCCTCTGAACGTTAAAGAAACCCGACTCCACCCCGCATAAAATAAATAAATAAATAGTTAATAATCTATTAAAACCAGCAATGATCACAAGAATCAATCTAAATTCCTACCAACATTGTGGATGTCCTCATGAAACTTCATTTGCATGAACTGCATACCAACTTTTGTAGTTGTAAGCACCCCATTTTTTACCGCCCTAACGACTTGGTCACCATCACTTGCACACCCAATGATGAATGTATATTCTTGTCAAGTGCTTGAAAGTTCTCAGCGGAATGCCACAACTCTGAGCCTCAAAACCATGCAAACCTTGTGCATTGTTTTTGCACCAAAACCCTAGCCTTTCAAACCTAACAAACTTGGGACCTATAGGCCCATTTTTGTGGGCTGTCGGCCATCCCTTTTGGCTATTGGCCACCCTTGTGCCTTGCTGGCCAGGTCTGTGGCCTGCCGGCCAGAATTGGTGGCCTGTCAGCCACAAGTGTGTTTTGTAGATATTTTCTGCCAACTGTTTGCACAGATGTTTGCATCTACCTACACGTGTATGGATAGATGTTTCTGAGGGAGTGTGATGTTTTTCTATAAATAAAGGACCTCCCCTTCCATTTTTGAAGGTTAGAAAAATTAGAACAAAATTAATTTTCTCTCTTTACCATTCTCTCTCTCTTGAAATTTCTTGAGCTTTTGCCTATACACTCTTAACCAAACATTGCCATCTTTGAGTTGAGGTACTTTTGAGCCTAACTTGAGCTCTTGAGGGTGTGTATGTGTTGAATTGTTGCTTCAAAGTATTCTTCTCTTTAAGAGGTATAAGGCTTAGCTTGTTTCATTGCTTTGGTTGCTTCTTTTCCAACTGTTTTTCTACTATTTTTGGGCTGTATAAACTCTGTATTTTTGGGCTGAAACTTGTGGTGTAAGGCCTTAAAGGGTGGAGGGGTGGTTCACCTTTCTTTCCACCTTGCTTCTCTAGCTTTTACCCTTGTGTTTCCCACCATTACAATATCTTTTTTTGAGCTTTTAAATACTGAATTTCAGAGTTATTTCAGTAGCTAAAAACATGTTTTGAAGTCCAAAATTGGAGGGGTTAGCCTCCCCTCCTTGTGTCTTGTTCACTAGCTTACATAGCTCCATGTTGAAGTTTAATATTTTAGCTATTTTTGTCTTAATTCAAGAACTTCTTTTGCATGTTTTAAGACTATTTTAGGTATTCATTGCATTTATGCTTTGTTTTGCATGCTTGTAGTTTAGTTGTCCTCATAAGTTTGGTGTTTTAGGCCTTAGCCACCAACCTATTTGAGTTGATAGTGTGGGGAAGTGGTTTGGAAATACTCTTCAGATCCTAGAAAACGCCAATGATCCTCAGCTAGTCACCTGCAAAGATACAAATACTCCGGTCGGGGGTGCCGGAATTAGCACTCCGACGGACAAGTCAGTTCTTCTCCTCAAGAAAGCTTGTTCACTAAGTTTTTTAGAAGTGATTCTTACATACCTTTACAAATCTGAAGCTCTTGTATTTATATCCATTCCCTGGGCCTCGGGGCCAAAGTCTACTTTTTATTTATTATTCTTTCATTTGTCCTGATATGCCTTCTCAAGTCTATTCGGCCTTAAGAACGTATTCGGCGTCCCAGTTGAGCAGAATGGAGCCGTTCAGTTCCCGGCTCCTCGGGTATACCAGATTTCGTTCCTCTATTTATTCGGCTCCCACAATTGCCCCCAAGCGTTCTGTCAATGACAGTTGGGTGAAATGCTTGGTTCCGATTTTCAAATACTCTGAACCGAAGTTTAGGGGTTAGACTTATCACGCGGACGTTTAATTACTCCCCCCTTTAATCGTCGTCTCAACTTCCCGACCCTTCGTACACGCCTATTTATTATGATTTAAAATCTGATGTCATTTCGAATCTGTGTTCTATGACGCTGGTTGCTGGGTTGCTCTTCGAATCGTTCTTGCAATTCTTCCGTCTATGATACTCTCTTCATTTTTGTAAGTTTTCCTCTCCCCTGCTCTGAAGCTTTTCCTAGTTTGTTTATTCCGTCGCATGTTCTTATAGACAGTAGGTTATGGCGAAACATTTGAAAGACCTCCTTTCGTCAGATCGAATTGTTGGCTTTAGACGCCATTTCTCTATTCCTGACGATGTCCACCTGTCGTTTGTGGCGGACGGCACTCTTGACATGGAGAGGGAGGACAAAACCACGATTGTCTTTCCCCTTTTGTCAATCGCAGAGGGTGGAGTCCGCTTTCCCCTTCACCCGTTTTTGAGGGCTGTTCTTCGCCATTGGGATTTGATCCCTTCCCAACCCAATGTGAATTTCTTTAGAATTATAATGGGGGTCGTAGCGCTGAACCGTTGCCTTGGAATTAATCTTGGCATTCCTGCCATTCGGCACTGTTATGCTTTGGCCAAGTCCTCTGGTCGGCATGGGCGTTACTTCCTCAAAGCTAAGGATACAGATCATCAGTTAATCACTATGCTTTCCAGCTCTGGGAAACGAGTTGATGATGTCATGGTCGTTGTCCGTGGCAACTGGGAGTTCGGCAAAGAGGAGGATCGTGTCGATCCTATTCCTAGACGTAGGGGCGAACCAGGTCGCCGAATGCTCTCTTGCTTGTATTGTGTGCTCATATTTGCCATACCCTGTTTTCTTGAGTCTTACGGCTTGTCTTTTGCAGGGAACGATTTGAAAAAAGTCCGAGCTTCAACTGACGACGCCGTTCTTTCGGACATTAGGATTGCTCTTAGTTATTTCGGCCGTCGCAGTCTTCATAAGCAGGGAAGAGCGGCTCACATTCTGCTTTGCTACGAGCCTACATATACAACCTTTTCGGCTACGGAAAATATACCGATTCCGAAGGGGGAAGATTTTCTAGTCGCTCGTATTTTTTCCGACTTCAAAAACTTGAGACAGGTAGGTTTTGAAGGGTCCGATTCGGAGAATACTGAAGTATCCGATACTGCCAAATTAGATCAGTCCGAGGCCGAATCTGAGGAGGTATTGGATTCTGCTCAATGTGCTGATGTTTCCGTAATTTTATGGTGATATTTCTTAATAGATCTATAATCTGTCCTTGCCTTAGCCAGGGCGCGAGCGTGAAGAGCCGAATGGTTCATACTCGTGGGCTGGCCGAGGCATCTTTGAAAAGGTGGCCGAGTAAAACAAGGCCGACTAGATTAATAAATCTGCCCTTGCCTTGGCCAGGGCGCGAGCGTGAAGAGCCGAACGGTTCATACTCGTGGGCTGGCCGAGGCATTCTTAGAAAAGGTGGCCAAGTAAAACGGGGCTGACTAGATTAATAAATCTGCCCTTGCCTTGGCCAGGGCGCGAGCGTGAAAAGCCAAACGGTTCATACTCGTGGGCTGGCCGAGGCATTCTTTGAGAAGGTGGCCGAGTAAAACGGGGCCGACTAAATTAATAAATCTGCCCTTGCCTTGGCTAGGGCGTGAGCGTGAAGAGCCGAATGGTTCATACTCGTGGGCTGGCCGAGGCATTCTTAGAGAAGGTGGCCGAGTAAAACGGGGCGGACTAGATTTAATAAATCTGCCCTTGCTTGGCCAGGGCGCGAGCGTGAAGAGCGAACGGTTCATACTCGTGGGCTGGCCGAGGCATTCTTTGAAAAGGTGGCCGAGTAAAACGGGGCCGACTAGATTAATAAATCTGTCCTTGCCTTGGCCAGGGCGCGAGCGTGAAGAGCCGAACGGTTCATACTCGTTGGCACGCGGATCGTCGTCCGACATTTGGCGTTCGGTCATACTGACGCTGCCTTGGGGGAGCTGTGCGTATCTCAGAATAAATGGGGTAAGTTCGTACCAAGGGTCCTATTTATTTGGGTACAGGTTGAGCCAATACTGGGGAAGGACCAAGATTGGCTGAATTCAAACGTCGAAATGTATCGCAGCAGCGAGCCAACTGGTAGGGGAAGAAGAGCGTCCAAGGATCGGGAAAAACAGCAGCGCCTTAGTCGTCGAAGCAGGTCCCCTCAAAGGGACGGTCAACGGGGAGGTTCCCCATGCCCGCGACCGGGAATCGAGGTGGACGCAACGCCGCGGCCATTGAATTTTGCGGTTTTTGTGAAGAATAAACCAATGACAGAGGCGGATTCCATCATTACAGATCCAGATGTGGCAGTCGAGTTTGCTCGACAGATTTTTCCACCGGAAGTCCAACAATCGATGGTTGGTCGTCGTGATTTCGAAGTGTTTCGGGACGGCATACATGGGGCTGTAAAGGGGTTGTATAATGCTTGTGAAATTGGCATGCGTCTGCGTGAGATGAGACGTGACATGAGAAAAATGACGAAAGGAATCGCGGTCTGGAAGCTCGCGCGGAAAAGGCCGAGAGTGAGCTTCGGGAGCTTAAGAAGGTTCGAATGGCTGAGCCAGCGACGGCCGGTCAACTTAAAGTGGGCGGAAATACGTCCAAGAGGCCCGGGGTTACGAGAAATACGGACGGTTTCAAGGCCGGGGTTGATAAAACCAAGACAGACCTTGCTGAAGAAGTTGTCGATGCGAAAATCGCAGTTTTAAGCATGGCTGGATCAAGGCCCTCAAACCGTGGAAGTTCTTGGGTCCCTAGGCATAGATTCGGCTTCACCCCTATACCATCGACATTACCTTCCCTATTCCGAATTTGGAATGGAGAAGAGCGACGATGAGGAGGCTGATAACCAGAGTAATGCAACAACAGGCTTCACTATGAATAAATAGGCTTTCATTTTCAATGTCCGTCTTTGATCGTAAAATATTTTGATTGTAAAATGTTCTAGTTCAAACGTGTCGATTCATTTTATTGGAATATTTAGATTTGATTAGAATATTTTGCACTGCATGGTATAAACGTTCAGAAATGCATTAGTTGGCCCTAAGGCGTCATACACCAAAGGGGCTCCGTATCCGGAGACTTGTTTGGCCAATCGTGACATCCACGAAGGGCGCTCCGAATCCGGAGACTCATTCGGCCTAAGGCGTCATGCCCCAAACGGCGCTCCGAATCCGGAGACTTATTCGGCCCTAAGGTGTGCACCAAAGGGGGCTCCGAATCCGGAGACTTATTTTGGCCAATCGTGACATCTACGAAGGCGCTCCGAATCCGGAGACTTATTCGGCCCTAAGGTGTGCACCAAAGGGGCTCCGAATCCGGAGACTTGTTGGGCCAATCGTGACATCCACGAAGGGCGCTCCGAATCCGGAGACTTATTCGGCCCTAAGGTGTGCACCAAAGGGCGCTCCGAATCCGGAGACTTATTTTGGCCAATCGTGACATCCACGAAGGGCGCTCCGAATCCGGAGACTTGTTTGGGCCAATCGTGACATCCACGAAGGGCGCTCTGAATCCGGAGACTTATTCGGCCCTAAGGTGTGCACCAATGGGGGCTCCGAATCCGGAGACTTATTTTGGCCAATCGTGACATCCACGAAGGGCGCTCCGAATCCGGAGACTTGTTTGGGCCAATCGTGACATCCACGAAGGGCGTTCCGAATCCGGAGACTTATTCGGCCCTAAGGTGTCGTGCAGCAAAGGGGGCTTCGAATCCGGAGACTTATTCGGCCCTAAGGTGTCGTGCACCAAAGGGGGCTCCGAATCCGGAGACTTATTTTGGCCAATCGTGACATCCACGAAGGGCGCTCCGAATCCGGAGACTTGTTTGGGCCAATCGTGACATCCACGAAGGGCGCTCCGAATCTGGAGACTTATTCGGCCCTAAGGTGTCGTGCACCAAAGGGGCTCCGAATCCGGAGACTTATTTTGGCCAATCGTGACATCCACGAAGGGCGCTCCGAATCCGGAGACTTGTTTGGGCCAATCGTGACATCCACGAAGGGCGCTCCGAATCCGGAGACTTATTCGGCCCTAAGGTGTCGTGCACCAAAGGGGGCTCCGAATCCGGAGACTTGTTTTGGGCCAATCGTGACATCCACGAAGGGCGCTCCGAATCCGGAGACTTATTCGGCCCTAAGGCGTCATGCCCCAAACGGCGCTCCGAATCCAGAGACTTATTCGGCCCTAAGGCGTCATGCCCCAAAGGGCGCTCCGAATCCGGAGACTTATTCGGCCCTAAGGTGTGCACCAAAGGGGGCTCCGAATCCGGAGACTTATTTTGGCCAATCGTGACATCCACGAAGGGCGCTCCGAATCCGGAGACTTATTCGGCCCTAAGGTGTGCACCAAAGGGGGCTCCGAATCCGGAGACTTGTTTGGGCCAATCGTGACATCCACGAAGGGCGCTCCGAATCCGGAGACTTATTCGGCCCTAAGGTGTGCACCAAAGGGCGCTCCGAATCCGGAGACTTATTTTGGCCAATCGTGACATCCACGAAGGGCGCTCCGAATCCGGAGACTTGTTTGGGCCAATCGTGACATCCACGAAGGGCGCTCCGAATCCGGAGACTTATTCGGCCCTAAGGTGTGCACCAAAGGGGGCTCCGAATCCGGAGACTTATTTTGGCCAATCGTGACATCCACGAAGGGCGCTCCGAATCCGGAGACTTGTTTGGGCCAATCGTGACATCCACGAAGGGCGCTCCGAATCCGGAGACTTATTCGGCCCTAAGGTGTCGTGCACCAAAGGGGGCTCCGAATCCGGAGACTTGTTTGGGCCAATCGTGACATCCACGAAGGGCGCTCCGAATCCGGAGACTTATTCGGCCCTAAGGTGTCGTGCACCAAAGGGGGCTCCGAATCCGGAGACTTGTTTTGGGCCAATCGTGACATCCACGAAGGGCGCTCCGAATCCGGAGACTTATTCGGCCCTAAGGTGTCGTGCACCAAAGGGGGCTCCGAATCCGGAGACTTGTTTTGGCCAATCGTGACATCCACGAAGGGCGCTCCGAATCCGGAGACTTGTTTTGGCCCTAGATGTTGAGCTCAAACATGTAAAAACACGAAACCTTGCATTACAACGACATGTGTACAAGTATCAAGCCCACAGGTCGGGTCATTGATAAAATTTACGTAGATGTGTTGAATTCCACGGCCGTGGCAGGCTTCTACCTGACATGTCTGAGAGCCGATATGCCCCTGCGCCTGCAACGGAATCTATCTGATAGGGGCCGTCCCAGTTCGGACCAAGCTTTCCATCGGCCTGGCCTCCGGTCGGCTGGTAGTACCTTCTTTAGGACCAGTTCTCCTGGATTGTAGCGGCGCAACTGAACTCGCCGATTGTATGACTTAGCGAGCTGCTGCTGATAGCGTGCCATGGATGCTAAGGCGCGGTCTCTTCGTTCTTCAATCAGAACCAGGTCCAGGGCGAGCATCATGTCATTTCGGCCTGTGTCAAAGGCTTGCGATCTCAAAGTTGGTAAGCCGATCTCTGGGGGTAAGATTGCCTGGGTTCCGAAGCATAAGGCAAACGGCGTTTCTCCGGTAGATCGTCTTGGCGTTGTACGATGGGCCCACAGTACACTCGGCAACTCTTCAACCCATCTGCCTTTGGCATTTTCCAGTCTCTTTTTGATGCCGTCCAAGATGGATTTGTTTGAAGCTTCCGCTTGACCGTTACTTTGGGGGTAGGCTGGCGTAGAGAAGTAAGGCTCAATACCATATTTGCTGCACAATTCTCGGTATACGCCACAATCGAACTGGGTACCATTATCCGAGATCAATGCTCTTGGAATGCCGAATCGTGTAATGATGTTCCTCCACACAAAGCGCTTAATGTCGGAATCTCGTATATGGGTTAGAGCCTCCGCTTCGACCCACTTTGTGAAGTAATCTGTTGCTACGATTAGAAATCGCTTGTTCCCTGGGGCCCTCGGCAATGGTCCTACGATATCAAGTCCCCACTGAGCAAACGGCCAGGGGCTTGTGATAGAATTCAAAGCTTCTGCCGGCTGATGGGTTAGTGGGGAGAACTTTTGGCATTGTTCGCATTTCTTGACATAATTTTCTGCGTCGGCTCTCATCGTCGGCCAATAATATCCCTGTGTTATCGCCCGATGGGCCAGGGAGCGTCCCCCGAATGGGCACCACAGCTGCCCTCGTGTATCTCAGTGAGCAGCTCCTCTACTCTGTCCGGGTGCACGCATTCCAAGTATGGACCAGAGAGGGACTTTTTGTAAAGCCCTCCTTGTGGATCTAAGTAGTACCGCAGGGCCTTGTTTCGCAGTTTGTGTGCTTCTTTTTTGTCCTCTGGGAGTTGCTCAGAAGAAAGGAATGCAGCAATGGGGTCCTTCCAACTTGGAGCGGATTCTATAATGTTGATGTGGGTTTCCTCCGGAGGGCCGATACTTGGTTTCGGGACGAAACCTACTTCGATGGTACGCTTGAGCTCGGAGTTGATGGTGGAGGCTAAGCAAGCCAGGGCATCCGCGTGTGTATTTTGATCGCGTGTTATTTGGTTTAGTTCATGATGGTCGAATTTCGTCAGCAAGGAGTTAGCCGTTTTCATATAGGCTGCCATACGCTCGTCTCTTGCCGCGTACTCCCCCTTCAGCTGGTTGATTACCAATTTTGAGTCACAAAACACCAACAGCCGCCGCGCGCCGAGCAGATGTGCGTTCCGCAGTCCGGCTAAAAGGGCTTCATATTCGGCTTCGTTATTTGATGCTTCGAAGCCGAGCTTGACGGCCTGCTCAATTACTGCGCCGTCTGGAGACATAATTACGACGCCGGCGCCGCTGCCCCGTTGGTTAGACGATCCATCACAGTATAATTGCCAAATGTCCCCAACATAAATTCTCCAATCTGGCTTTGACCGAACTTCGGCCTTTGGCTGGACGTCATCAGGCTTGAGGTCGGCAAGCCCTCCTGTGAATTCGGCAACAAAGTCGGCAAGCACCTGCCCCTTGATTGCAGTTTTGGGTAAAAACTGAATGTCGTATTGGCCGAGTTCGAGAGCCCACTTCGAAACACGCCCTGATGCTTCTGCATTCCGTAGTACTGATCGAAGGGGATAGTCTGTTAGCACCCTAATGCTGTGTCCTTGGAAGTAATGCATCAGTTTTCTTGCTGCCATGACCAAGGCTAGGACGAGTTTTTCCAGCGGTAGGTAGCGTGTTTCGGCGTCCACCATTGCCTTGCTCACATAATACACTGGCTGTTGCTGCCCTTCCTCCTCTTTTAATAATACGGCGCTGACGGCCCTGTCGGAGACTGCCAGATATAGAATGAGGGGGTCACCGGTGGCGGGTGTTGTTAGAAGAGGTACTGTCCGGAGGTAGGTCTTGAGCCCGTTAAAAGCTGCTTCGCATTCGGCGGACCATTCGAAAGCTCTGCCCTGACGTAGTGTCTGAAAGAATTGTCTGCAGCGGTCTGTAGATCGGCTGATGAACCTGTTGAGTGCAGCAGCCATTCCCATCAACTTTTGGACTTCTTTCACTGAACGGGGGGAACTCAGTTCCAAAATTGCTGTGACTTGCCTCGGGTTGGCTTCGATTCCTCGGTGGTTGACGATATAACCCAGGAATTTGCCGGAGCCGATCCCGAATGCGCATTTGGAAGCGTTTAGCTTCATTCTGTATTTGCGTAGGGTATTGAATGTCTTTTCCAGATCGGCTATATGGTTTTGTTCTTCTTTGGATTTGACCACCATGTCGTCGATGTATACTTCCATAGTGTGTCGAGCTGTTCTTTGAACATCGTGGTGACCAGTCTTTGGTAAGTTGCCCCTGCATTCTTCAGTCCAAAAGGCATAACCCTGTAGCAGTAGGTTCCTCTTGGAGTGAGGAATGCAGTTTTGTCCTGATCATCCGGATTCATGGCGATCTGATGGTAGCCCCTGTAGGCATCGAGGAAACTCATGCGCCGGTGGCGTGCCGTCGCATCGACGAGTTGGTCAATTCTCGGTAAGGGGAAGCAGTCTTTAGGGCAAGCTTTGTTCAGATCCGTGAAATCGACGCACACTCGCCAAGTTCCATTTTTCTTTTTCACCACCACTGTGTTGGAGAGCCACGTGGGGTAGGTGACTTCTCTAATTGCCCCGGCGTCAAGCAATTTGTCAACTTCTTCTACAACGGCGGCGGTGTGTTCTGCGGAGGATCGCCGGCCTTTCTGAATGATCGGCTTGCACCGGGGGTCGACGTTTAGATGGTGTTGTGAGACTGACGGGTCTATTCCCGGCATCTCGTATGGAGTCCACGCAAAGACGTCGAGGTTGCCGAGTAAGAAAGTGATCAGCTGCTGTCTGTCGACCTGGCTCAGAGAGGCGCCAATCATAAAAAACTTTTCCGGGCTTCCATCAATGTCAACCCGGTCTAAACCTTCCGTGGCCTTTTGTTTGGTTGACGCCCGACGTCATCCAGGATCTCTCGACTGGGTACTTCAATGGAGTTTACTTGCAGTTCCTTCGGCGTCTTGGCGGCGAGAAGGTAACATGCTTGCGCTGACTGTTGAGAGCCACGGATCTGCTCAACGCCGTGTTCCGTTGGGAAACGTAGCAGCTGGTGGTAGGTGCTTGGGACGGCCTGCAGGGTATGCAACCATGATCGCCCCATGATGAGATTGTACGGCGACGGAAGCCTGACGACCAAGAATTCCACATCCACCGTTCTGGAGCCAGCTCGAACGCGTAGACTGATCTTTCCCAATGGGTACTCCGGGTTGGCGTTGAAGCCGAATAGTGGATAAGGAGCTGGAGTCAGATCCGAATTGTTGAACCCGAGTTTGATGAAGGTTTTATAGTACATAACCTCTGAAGTGCTTCCCTGGTCGATAAGGATGCGTTCGACGGTGAACCTGTTTACGCGTAGCGCAACAACTAGAGGATCTACGTGAGGGAGTGTTACGCCGCTCAAATCAGAGTCGTCGAAGGTGATGCTTGGCGCTTCTCGGAGCCGGGGTCGCTTTGTTGGTGTGAGCTGATGCTGGGGGTTTGGAAATGACTGGATTGCATGTACAGTCGGGGCTATCGGCAGGCTGTATATCATATGTACGGTGTCAAGTGGGACGCCTCTTGGGCGACGTGCGTCCTCGGTCACCTCCTCAAGGTAATCGGTTAAGGCGCGGCGACCGTCGGCATTGTGCTGTTGGCCTCGAGGTCGTTGAGGACTTGCCCTTGGGAATCGCTCAGGAACCTTGAGCCCTGCCCGTTTGGACTTTGCTTTTTCTAAGGCCAGATCGCGGCGAAGGCGTTCGTTCTCAGCGATGATGTTGTCCAAACTCTGTTGGGTCTGTCTGCCTTGTTCTATGGTCGCTTGCATCGTCTCCTTCGTTGAAGTCGTTGGTGAGTTAGAGTTCGAGGCGCGACGCTGCGCGACGGTTTCCTTTCCGAGCGTATTTGCCGGAGTGAAGTCGTCTCTCTGTGCGGGCTCGTCGGTGGCTATCGGAGGATCTTCAGTCACGTCTTTCATGGATATATTTGAGTATTCCCATAAACGGCGCCAATTGTGGGGAAGTGGTTTGGAAATACTCTTCAGATCCTGGAAGACGCCAATGATCCTCAGCTAGACACCTGCAAAGATACAAATACTCCGGTCGGGGGTGCCGGAATTAGCACTCCGACGGACAAGTCAGTTCTTCTCCTCAAGAAAGCTTGTTCACTAAGTTTTTTAGAAGTGATTCTTACATACCTTTACAAATCTGAAGCTCTTGTATTTATATCCATTCCCTGGGCCTCAGGGCCAGAGTCTACTTTTTATTTATTATTCTTTCATTTGTCCTGATATGCCTTCTCAAGTCTATTCGGCCTTAAGAACGTATTCGGCGTCCCAGTTGAGCAGAATGGAGCCGTTCAGTTCCCGGCTCCTCGGGTATACCAGATTTCGTTCCTCTATTTATTCAGCTCCCACAGATAGCATTTATTTCTTGATTTTCTTACTTGTGATCACCTCTAATCATCTCTGCAACCTCCCTCATTTATTGGCTTTTTATTTGCTTTGAGAGTTGTTTCAAACCAATTGTTCTTGTAAGCTTGAGATAGAGGTTGTCGTACTTAATGGTTTAATCCCTTTTAGGGGTTTATTATCAATGACATGACATCTCTCTCATACCTTAAACTAACCCTTGGTTTGACACTTCCCTCCTTTAGAGGACTTAATCTTCACTTTTGGACTTAATGAATTAAAGAATGGAAAGGTAATTAAAATGGAATAATAAAACTTGGACTAAAATGACGCAAGATAATAACTTGGTTTGGGTTCAATCGCATGTTAATTGAACCCTTGAGTCTTGAGTCGTTTCATACTCATTAGTGATGAAAACAGTTCAAGAGTCATTGTCAACCACCCTTGACCATTCATGATAGGGAGGAGGTTTGAGAGTCTTTATTTGAGCATTTATTGAAAGTGTACCCTTTGGTTCATAGGCCATCATGCAATGAAATTGCTTCAATTGATGGCTTGTGAATCAAGTTTACTACTCCTTTGAGCTATCTAATGGTAAGGAGGAGTAAAGTGTACAAATATCCCTTGAGAATACCCTGTTTTTGCTCTGTTTATCCTCTATTGCAGCAAGAAGGGCCAGACTCCAGTGGCCGACCGGCCACTTTTTCTAACCGGCAGGCCATCTTTTTGTGGATGGCAGGTTATCTTTGTGGCCGGCCGGCCACCACTTTTGGCCTGCCGACCACCTTTACGAAACCAAGCAGTGTACTTTTCTAGTAAAATAGAGCTAATTTTGAAATGAAAAAACATTGAAAATGTTCTACTGTGCAAAAAAGGCATCTGGCAACAAAACAGTGGCCTTTTTTCGAGCGAAAATCCATGCATACATGAGCATTCCACGTTTCCTGAGGCAGAGTAATTAGAATAGCTAGCTTAGCACTTCTTTCGTGTTGTATTCATGTAATTAATTAGTTCGTTTTGATTTGTAATTAATTAATTAGTTAGTTAATTTGTTGTAATAATTAATTAGCTAGTTTAGTTGATTATTTCATTCAGTTTGTAATTCGTAGTAATTAGCTTAGCTAGTTAGTTTATTCGGATCCTCCTGCGTGAGGGCGCAAATGTTGTAATAACGTGTATGTCTTCCAACCCCACGTCTTTCTCCCTTTTATTTACCTGCTTATGATGGTTAGTTTAGAAGCATCATGTTTCATTTAGCATCTCTCATGTTTGCATCCACTTGTATTGCATGCATTGAGGCTCGGCGCATCATTCTAACTTGCATCGTTAGTTAAACGCTTCTTTGAATACGTGCTTAGACCGCATGCTATCAAATTGATTCATATGCCATGTTAGTAACCGTGCCTAGTAATTACACATCGCATGCATTGCATTAGCCATATTGCATTAATTAGGATCATGCATTTTTTTCAACTCTTTTGTTTATTTTGACTTGGAGTACTAGGTGAGCCTTTACTCGCTTTAGCATATCGCATAAGTGTGATTGTTTCCATGTCCAGCATGTTCACCATGAGGCTAACTGCTTAAATTAGATAACTATTTGAATGCCTGTGGATGAAGGCTAGTTGCTTAACTTGGGATAATTTGATTAATGTACATTTAAGCCCACTTTTTCAAGTGGCACATTTACAAACTCTTTTCGGAAAAAAAAACAAACATGAGATCAAATGTTCCAATTCTTGCAAAAATTAGTCTATACTTGTGTGGGTCACAAAGTAATATAGCTAATAATCGGAATAAGAGCATATAATGTAAATATGAATCACATCATGAATAGTAGAGGCCGATCTTTGATCGGGCCTGGGAGGTGCTCAATTCATGACCTTCCCCTTTCGTACCTAAGTTCCCGAGCCGAGGCAACTTTGGTGATGACGGACTAATGGCCTTTGGCACAAGTCTTGGGTTTCTTAGATTTCCCAAAAATATTTAGGTGGCAACTCTGAAATCTGGCAAAACAGTCCATTTTTGGCATTTTATTCAAAACATCAATTTTTCAAAAAGAATTGTCGGATTTGGACTCTTTTTGTGTTTTCACTGTTTCACATTGCACTTATGAAATTAGATTCAGAACCACAAGTAGAGTCTGAACTGTAGGGCTTCTCGTCTTTCGAAAGGAGCGCGAAAAGTCGAGCTACAGTTTCCGGCGACTTTGCTGGGGATTTAGAGAAACTGACTTGAACCTCATGATGTGAACTTTTATCTACATATATATGTTCTTTGCATTGCATTTGCATTGGTGCACTTAAGTCACTGTGTTTGCCGATTGTTATTCCTTAACGATTTGTCGGAGGCTTGCCTAAAAGCTTGCCAAATGGCTGATCGGTTGTGAGCTCTGCCATGTTGGGAACACAACCCTTGCATCTGGACTACCACTGTACCGTTTGATCCTTCTTTCACTTCTCGGTGTTAGGTGTGAGAGGTATATTAGGTAGTCTTGTTGAGGTACCCTTTTTGACCATTTGGCCTAGCTACATGTAGTAAAACCATAATGACTATTCCAACTTAAGACAGGATGCTCACCCGTACAGGATTCCGTGAAACCATTTGTTTGAAATGGTGAAACCCTAGTTCATGACAGAACTAGGACAGGGCAACCCTACCCCCTCATAGGGGTGTATTGGTTCTTTTTTCTTGATATGTGCCTTTTCAATGAAACTGTATAGAATGGTTTATATCAGTATGAGTTTGAGAACAAAGTTCAGTGAGGATTACAATTCAGCTATGTGTTATGACTATTGTAAACTGGGGCCGAAGTGTTGTTCGATTTTGATCATGTTTTTCTTTCTTTCTTTTTGCTAGGTAGTTTACCATCATAGCTTCAAAAAGACCCGATATTTCCCAAGTTGTGTGGACTCGTTTCGGTAGGCTTTGCAAAGCTCAAGACCTTGTTGGTGGCCAGCCAGTGTTAGTCTCACTTCAACCAATCACCCGACGAAGAAGAAACAGACAGTCAGTAGCATCAGTACAAAGCACTTTGCAAACACCAATCCATTCTCACTCAATCAGTTCACCAGTATCTAGTTCACCCAGACCAGCAATGGCACAAAATACAGCACAGAACGCAGAGGAATTTGCTGTCATGATGACGACTTTCCAATGAATCGTGGACACTATAAACCAGAGAATGGTTGCACAAGATGAAATTATTGCTGATCTACGACGTACATCTGGGGCACCAGCATCAACCGTTCATATGATTCTGGCTGCTCCGCCAAACTCGGATCTACTCCCACCAGTTGAAAATCTGCCTATCCCAGATCTTCAGGAAATGTTTCCCCCGACTCCAGCTTATAGGCCTCCGATTCAACCCCCCGTAGGAATTTTTCCTTTTGATATCAATGAAATTGTTCCAGCCTTGGTCAAGATTGCTAGATTGAAGAAAGCATTGAAGAAATCCCAGGGCTTCAACTCTATTCCAGATATCGAAGATGGGTACACTGAGGCTTCAGTCAGATTACTAGAGAAATTTAAGATGCCCCACATTGACAGATTCGATGGGAGCGGGGATCCGATTGTGCATGCTTGGTTATTCTCAGATGTATTAAGGCCCATGGGTTTGTCCAGGGCACAAAAGCTTTCCTTGTTTGGGAGAACCTTGTCTGATATGGTGGCCATCTAGTACGATAAATTGGAAGACTCAACAAAGCGGAATTGGGAGGAGCTATTTGAGGCGTTTGTCAATCAGTATTCATATAACACCCAGATAGAAGTAACTATTAGCAAGCTGGAGACTACTACCCAGAACCCCAAAGAATAATTCATTGATTTTGTCGCTCGGTAGAGAGCCAAGGCAACCCGAATGACAAATAGACCTGCCGAAAAAGAACAAGTCCGGCTAGTGGTCCAGAACCTTAAGCCAGACATGTTGCATAGAATGGTAGTAGCACCATTGTCCACATTTGCTTCCTTACATGAGATGGGGTCCAGATTGAGAGTGCATTCAAAAAGGGTATTATCCATAGAACAAGCGAACCCGTAAGAAGGTCGTTCCCCCGAAGTACCAATGCTAGCAGTTGTACTATTCCACGAATGTCAATACTATTGTTGCAACGGCCAAGATGGCTGATCCCTTTGCTACTGCCACAACCTCACAACCTTCACAAAGTACCGGTTCACCCCAGAATCGAAAAGTTTTTACTCCCCTCCATATGAGCCCAACCTACGCCATCAAGCTATTAATGTAAAAGGGACATCTCAAGCCTCTCGATCCTCGTCCACTTCCAGACCCATATCCATCCAAACATGACCTTACCCAGTATTGTATCTTTCACTAACAACATGGTCATCCCACTGACATGTGCTATCGTTTACGTCATGAGATCCAGGATCTCATTGACAACAAAGTCATCACCCCACCTTCCAAACCCAATGTAACAACCAACCCACTTCCTGGACACAACCAAGTCCCCCCGCCTAGAAAAATTAACCACATCCACACACTACCACCCACCTCCAACCCTAACATATACATTACCTCATCTCACCTACCAAAACCGGAGGTAGTTATTCTGGAAGGCACAGACATGTGCATGATGGATCTAACACCATAAACCCAATCCAAGCTCGTGGCAGTAGAAATAGAGAGAGAGAAGAATACACTGAAGACAGGGTCGTCTGATACCCATGTCATAAAGAATGAGGTCTCACTCGCGGAGGAGTACGATCCCAATTTATATATCGTGGCCGTCGATCAGCCGAAGCCGGTAGTCATACTACTGGACTTTCTCAGCATTAATGCTATTGGGGAAGACCAACAGGTGCAGAATCAAAAGAAGTGGCCCGAGCAAGGTCTAAATGACTTGGCAAACCTAAAGGAGGATCTGGCAAAATTGGAAGAGGATCTGGAATGATTTACTTCTTCGAGGATCTTTACGTCTTTCAGAAAGAAGATACAAGCTGTGTGTAGATGGGATGGTGGAACTCGAGCCAGCCAGAAACAAGCAATGGATGGTTAAGTGAGGAAGATTCAAATGTGGAAGAACAGATAGGAGAGACTAAGAAGGAAGAGGAAATTGCTGTTAAGGGCAAAGCTGAAGCTAAACCTCTAACTGAGAAAGAACAGGCACTGAAATAATTTCAAAGGGAAAGGATAGAGGAGATCCAGGCGAAGATAGCTCTGGAACAGAAAATGAAAAAAGAGAAAAAAGAAGCTGAATCCACAACCGGTAGTGTTCAAAATGCCAAGAAAATCGATTGGGAACCTAGTGATCAGGAGAGAATGTTAAGAAAACTCAAAAAGTACCGGGATGCTGAAACCCAAGCTGTAGTGGAGGAAGAATGGTATGATGATGAGGCACGTGGTGTCAACATGCTCAAAATAAAACTTGATAGCAGCCTAGTAATGACCACAAGGGAGTGATGGAAAGATAGTGATCTAAGCCATGCATACACAGATGCAGGGTGGAATGATGATACCCCTAATGATATATGGTATACTGATGAGGTTGATCGTCTGACCCACAGTGATCGGTACTTTAAACCCTTGACTTTAGATCAACTAGAATCTTCTAACAAAGAGGTTGAGAAAGCAAAGGAGAATGATGCTGAAGAAAACCTAGTCTTGAAACAACTAAAGAAGATCCATGCCAACATATCCATCTAGGAACTGATAATGGCATCTTGAAAGCATAGACAAGCCCTACTCAAAGCAATGAACCGAACCAAACTACCCATTTACACCACCTCTGACCAATTGGTGTTGTTGGTCACCTCTGGGGACGTTATGCTAGTAATATCCTTTACAGATAAAGAATTGCCTCCTGAGGGCACCAACCACAACCATCCTTTATATTTAACCTTGGAAGGTCAAAAAAAAATGAATTCCGGTGGTGTTAGTAGATACCGGATTGGCGATCAATGTATGTCCAGTGAGAACTGCTTATGCCATCGGTTTAAGGCCGGTTGACTTTACACCCACAACCCAAGCCATCCGGGCTTATGACAATACAAGCCAGGATGTTATGGAAATGTTCAAAAGCCATATCCTAACCGGCTCGTCCTAACATAAGGTGGAATTCCATGTCATGGATGTACCAGCAACCTTTAACTTGCTACTAGAAAGGCCCTGGCTCCACCAGATGAAGGTTGTGTTGTCAACTATTCACCAACTGGTGAAGTACCCCTTTCAAGGTGGGATTGCTACTATATATGGCAATTCTGCAATTCATCCTCCCTAAGGAACTACCACACCAGTGCTGGGAATCATATACGAGGAAGAGGATGTATTTCTCTCCAGCTTCTCTCTGGCTGAAGCTCGGCTGGTCCAGACCATCATAGCAGAGGGCGATAGGAACTACGTAAGTGCGCAATCTATCTACATGATGAACAAGTAGGGGCATGTGCCCGGATTAAGACTAGGTAGAAACGGCAAGCAAGGAAGTACCCTTGCCAAGGAGATAATTCATATTTCCTACGCTTTTGAGCTAGGATACAAACCTACCGCTGCAGACTGGCAAAGAAAGGGGGAGGAGTTGAAAGGAAGAATTAATGCAAAGACGACTCGGAAGCAATATGAGTTAGTCCACAAACCTATACGGGGAACTCTAAATGGACGCTTTCTCCGCCAAGGAGAAAATTTCCCCTTCTGTGGATTCCCGGAGCCTTGGTATAACTGGGAGACGAAGACTAGGTATCCTGGGTTCGAAATCTTCTTTGGGCACCAGTTACCGAAAGAGAAAGATGAGCAGGCAAACCTAAGCACTGGTACGAATCAAGGAAAGGCTACGAGCATGGTTATTGTAGAGGAGTTGCTAGAAAAGGCACTGGTTGACTTACTGGCGAGTTCTACTATTGGAGCTGAGTCCGCCAACTTGGGGGACAGTTTTACTATCTCAATGATTGAGGATAAACCAGCAGAGGATTTTACTAGTTTTATCATGAAGCTCTGCACTTGCTTTGGAAGTTTGAGAAAGGCACCGTCGGCAGTTCTGAATCAGATAGTGAGTCCGAATCTGATTTCACTGAGTCTGTGGAGCCAGAATCAGATTTGAGTTCTTCAGAGTTTAGCATCTCCAAGACTGGTAACCCGGATGCCAAAGTCCTGTCCCGGTCCTCTTTCTCTTTTTCTTTTTCTTTTTCTTTTTCTTTTTCTTTTGAGTCCACTGTAATTAAGGAGCCAAATATTTTGAATGGGAATAAGATGGACTTTGCTTATTACTCTGTGCCTTTGGTTTGTTGTACTGATCTTGATTTCCAAAATTTTGACTTAAACAAAGAGGAAGAAATTCTTCGGGCTTTGAAAAACTTGGTTGATTTTGAGGAGGAGAGGCGTGTTAAGCCCTGTACAGATGAAATCATTGCTATTAATGTGGGTACTGAGAAGGATCCGCACTTGGTCCAAATTGAGTCCACATTGTCTTTGGAGGAACGCGAGCGTTTAATCACTTTATTAAAAAATTTCAAAGATTTTTTTGTGTGGTCCTACGAAAACATACCTGGAATCGATCCTAAGATTATCCAACACCGAAATCCCTCTTGACCCTGAGGCTTGGCCAGTTAAGCAAAGGTTGCGCAGAGTTCGCCTAGATTGGGCATTGAAGATCAAGGAAGAAGTTACCAAACAGATCGAGGCAGGGTTCTTGCTTGTATCTGAGTACCTGACTTGGTTGGCCAACATCATCCCAGTGCTGAAGAAGGATGGTAGAACCAAAGTCTGTGTCGAATTCAGGGATCTGAATAAGGCTAGCCCTAAGGATCATTTTCCATTACCGCATATTGATGAGTTGGTAGACTTCACTGCGGGCCATGCATTGCTCTTATTCATGGATGGATTTTCCGAGTATGACCAGATTCTGGTGGCACCCGAGGATAAGGAGAAGAGCGCTTTCACTACTCCGTGAGGCACCTATTGCTACCAAGTCATACCATTTGGGTTGAAAAATGTTGGTGCCATTTATCAAAGGGCTGCAACTACCATGCTACACGACATGATCCACAAAGAGGTTGAGATATATGTGGACGATATGATTGTCAAGCCCAAAGATTGAAAGGGCTACTACACCACCTTGGAGAAATTCTTTCAGCAAATCAGAAAGTATAGATTGAGGTTGAACCCGCAAAAATGCACCTTCGGCGTAACAACATGGAAAATGCTGGGATTCCTAATCACACAGAGAGGAATTGAGGTAGATCCTTCCAAAATCAAAGCCATCTTAGAAATGCCACCACCAAGGACTAAAAAGGAGGTGCGCTGCTTTCTAGGTAAAGTGAAATTCATAAGGCGATTTATTTCAAAACTAACCTTGACTTGTGAATCACTATTTGGTCTCCTGAAGAAAGGAAAGAAGTTCTAATGGGACGGTCGCTGTCAGTTCGCTTTTGAACAGGTCAAGTAGTACCTGCAGAATCCGCCTGTGTTATCACAGCCAGAATCAGAAAAATCACTGATTTTGCACCTGTCAATGACAAACTCAACCATAGGGTGTATGTTAGCTTAGGAGTCGGAGGCCAAGGTGGAGAAATCCATTTACTACTTGAGCAAGAAAATGCTGGATTATGAGACCCGTTACACTCTCCTTAAGAAATCTTGTCTAGCCTTGGTATGGGCTACCCGGAAGTTGAGGCACTACCTGTTAGCTCACTCTGTAATCCTAGTTTCGAAATTAGATCCCATCAAATATCTCTTCGAGAAACCAGCGCTTACGAGTAGGCTAGCCCGTTGGTTGCATCTTCTCTCCGAATTTGATCTTACATATGTTACACGCAAGTTGGTTAAAGGAAGAGTTGTAGTGAAATTCTTGGCAGATCATCCAGTAGAGGAGGATGAAGCGGTGGAGTACTTTTTCCTAGAAAACGTGGACCATGTACTTTGACGGAGCAGCCAATCAACACGATTATGGATCGATGTATTTCTGATAGCGCCTGATGATTCTCATATACCCTTAGCCTTCAAACTCCGATTCAAAGTATCCAACAATGAAATAGAATATGAGGCATGTATTGCTAGTTTAGAAGCTACCCTAGAACTAAGGGCAAAAAGGTTGGATGTCATCGGGGATTCGAACTTGGTTGTGTCTCAAGCCAACGGAGATTGGCAAGTAAAAGAAGAGAAAATGAAGGTTTACTATCAGGTCTTGGACATGCTAATTCCGAGGTTTGAAAAGCTAACATTTACCCACCTTCTAAGAGAGAAGAACCAGTTCACTGATGCACTAGTAACTCTATCTTCTATGGTAGACATTCCATTGGGAGTCAAGATGCGTCCGATTATTATTGAACAGAAGTACACGCCGGCCTATAAAACCATTGTCTCAATAGATGAGGCTTTAGACAAGAACCCATGGTACTACGATAACTGGAATTTCCTAGAAAATGAGACGTATCAACCAGGAGCAAATGCCAAGGACAAAAGGGAAATACGGCATCTGGCCATTCAATTTATCATCTACGAGGGCAAGCTGTACAAAGATGCCATCTGGGAATGCATAAACAATGTGTGAAGGAAGAAGAATCAAAGGACTGCTCCGGCCTTGGGCACCCATGTCTCTACCTCGACCGCGACGCTCGTCTCGGCTGCGTGCTGGGGTCCGTTTCTCTCGCCTCCCTATTGCTGGAGGAGGTGCTACTGGTGTTGGCGACGTTGATGCCACTGGCGCCCTCAGTATAGATGGAATCTAGAAAATAGTTGTCAACATATCAACTACAGTGTGTGTATCAAATACAAGCATAGTATGCAGAATGAGTGTCATACAGAAACCAGATATAGTATGAGTACAGTGTGTGAGTATAGTGTGCCAATGCAATGTATCAGTATAGTTGAGGTGCCGGTGTATCAATGGAAATATGATAGTGTGGTGCATAACAGAGTTTGTGTCGGAATGCATGCTGAAATGGGAGAAAATACCTGAATACCGTGAAGACCAAGCAGTGTCTCTCTCCTCTGCACCATGCCGATCAAAGAGGCAACTAGCTCGATGAGGCTCTCTACATACTCCATAGTAGGTGCCTGTAAGTGCATTTGACTAATCAATATCTGGAATAAATATATCTAAAATGAAAAATGTGCGGTGCAAATTGTAAAGTGTGGTCCATACCTGAGGCGCGCCTCGAGCTCTAACATCCCCATGCCCTGCCTCTGTCGACTCAATCAGAATCTGATATGTTGTCCCGGTCGGCCGCCAACATGTGAGCGCAGTAGGAATCTCCGGCCAACTGGTCATCTGCCCAACCAGAGGGGCCCCTTTAGTATGGGCCCTAGTCACCCGAGTTGTCTCACGAGTCGTTGCACTGCTCCTACTCCCTCGCCTGCATGAACACCCCTCAGAGGGGGCATAAGATAAGTCTGGATGAATGTCACATGATCACCCTCTGCTCTGAAGAAGTCCGCATCCAGGCCCACCATGAACTGAATAATAGTGTGACGACCATACCACATATAGTAATTAACACTTAATTAATCAAGGAGATTTGAATTTTAATTGTCAATTATTCCGATTTAATCTGAGATTTATGAAAACTATGAAGACTAGTTCGTATATAATTCTATTGAGGATTTATTTTGGAATTAGAAGTTGAAAGCCTACATGGCTCAAGAAAATATAATTGATGAATTGAATTATTTTAATTTCGAGTATCGAACTATATGGGAATTTAATTAAATATTCGATTTAGATTTATAAAATTGAGATTTGATTAATTGGGTCCGAATTGGACTTAATTAAGTCATGAAAATTGGGAATTAAGGTTATTATGAATTAAATTTCTTTATGAGGCATTCAATTAAGGTATTCATTGAGTATGTAATTTATTGGCGAAGATTTTGAAGTTTAATCTAAAATTGAAAACCTTAATGATTCAAGAAACCAAAATTGAGGATGGAAATAAATTTAATTTGATATTTGGAGCCTTTTGGAAGTTTGATTAAAAATCTGATTCGGATTGATAAATTTAAATATATTTAATTAGGCTCTAATGGAAGTCAATTAGACTGATTAAATTATGTGGGATATAAGATTAGTTATAATTAACTAATTTTGTGTTAATTAAAATTTATTAAGATTAAGTGATGCTTAATTAAATTAATCCTAAACATAAATTGAATTATGGACTAAATTAGAATTGGGGGTGTAATTGGGTGTGGGTGTATTGAGAAATCTATGTATGTGTGTGACGTGTTGGAAAGCAAAGAAGAGTGCACGTGTGCTATGTTGATGACAAGAAGTGAGGTGTGTGTGTGTGTGTGAGAGTGTATAACCTGATGAAGCTCAAGAGAAACACAAAAAGGGAAAAGAGAGGAAGCAAGAGAATGTGAGTTGGAGATCTCAAGAGTGCAGAGAGAGAAACCCACTTTTGTGCTAAGAATTGAAGATGAGGCAGAGAGCTAAAGAAAGAAAAGCTAAGAAAGTGAAGGATTGAGAAGAATTCACCAAATTGAAGACTATAGGTAAGAATTTTAAGCTTGATTCTTGTAGATTAATTATCTAATAACCAAAATCAAGAAGCAATTGGGTTCAATATCATATAAATAGAAAGAAATTAAGAAAAGAAAAAAAGAAATCACATTAAGTTGAAGAATCAAAGAAATAACTTAGGAATGTCATTATTTGAGTTTAATTTCTACACTTTTCCATGTAATTTGAATTCTATCTTAACATGCATCATGGAATTTCAAGGTTTGAGATTTTAATTCATATTTTATGAGTTTGAATTTGAATTTGATATGAGGAAAATTAATAAAAATCTAGATTAGAGCAATTCAAGATTTTAATTATGGTTTGAGCTTAATAATGTAGTATTGGTTGGATTTTGATAAATGTTTCATACATGCAAATGACTTTCTAAGAAATTTATAATTTTAATTTCATGTTTTGAAGGAAAATAGAAAAGAGCTTGAAGTCAATTTTATATAATTAAAAAGAAAGTCAAGAATTGGAGCTATGTTCAAGAAGTTAAATTAGAAATTAATTATTTTAGGTTTAATTTGGAGAGTTACTATTAAATTAAGTTCCATAAATTACATGCAACAAGGATTTATTAAAGATTTGATCCATGCAAAGGAATTAGGTTCAAATTATGTAAATTAATTAGAAATTAATTACTTTAGGTTTGAATTTAGTTGTTTTAACATGAAATTGAGTTTCAATTGTACATGCATCATGAATTTTTTTAGAGTTTTGGAAAATCAATTCATGTTTTAGAATTTGTGGGTTTGAAGTTGCGCTTGATATGAAGAAAATAAATTAAATCTAAATTTGGACAAGTTTGGAAATAAATTATAATTTATATTTGGGAATCAAAAATTAGATTGATTTTGATTTAAATTTCTTACATGTAAATATTTTGAAAGGGTTTAATAGCTTTAATTTATGTTTTATAAAACAAAGAAGAAGAATGTTGGAATTATTATATTCATGAAATTATTGATTTTAATTGTAACGCCCCGAAAATACTTCAACAAGAACTCCCCAAATTAATAAACATTCACCACATAATGACAATAATCTTCCCATCTTCACATATATAATAAAAGGGTTTAATACAAAAGTTCCACATGCGGTATACGTTCACAACATAAAAGAAGACATGAATCTATAGCATGCGAAGCATCAAATCTCAAAACAATAATATGCCCCTAAGGGCTTACATCTTCCAAGGCAATAGCCCGGTTACATAAAATGGTCCTTCGGACTCAAACACATTAGCCCTTGGCTTTACAAAATTTACAACAAAACAAAGGAGCTATTTATTCTTCACAAAATGTCCACGCCCTCAGTTCGGCGGGATTACCACATCTTTACCTGCACCAAAATCCCATAGGGGTGAGCATAAAGCCCAATAGAGAAATCCCCAACAAAGTATATACATTTATGTATGATGTCCACCATTAAATGAAAATGCGAATGCGATGCAATGCTTCTTCAAAATAATCTCATATCATGCCTTCCTTGAAAATCACCATGCTTTCGTTAACATTTTTGCAATCTTATCAATTTTCAAAACTTCAAATTTTAAAACAACAAGGGCGGTAAATACGACACTGGTAATCTCTAGGCTAGTGTCTACAAGTAGACTCTACGAGTACTACCAAAACTGTCATTTTACCGGTATTAACCGAAAGGCTCGACACCTATCCACGCGGTTTTCTGGTCTTTCACCATGGACACTCAGGCCAACTTATCAAATTCATCTACACCCCCTAACCGGACTTACCACTGTATTTACCCCATACACATTTCCATAATTCTTGTCACAACGTTATCTTTTTTCATGAAATAAATATCTTCAATTGAGATTCACAATGCAAAAATAATAATAATTGAATGAATATGCAATGCAAGGATTTTTCCATACTTCATAGCATTACTCTATTTTCAGCTATCTCTATAACAATATCAATTAGCCACATTTTCATTTCTTCTTCTCCATATTACCTCACAATATAACCATGCCATCAATCTATGGCACTAACCATCTCTCATCATGCTCAATTCACAAGAAGTTAGTCTCTTCACGACTACATGTGATGTCTTTCACACCTCAACTCCAATGTTTACAATTTCCACTAACCAAGATACACAACCATTAGCTACTTCACAACAACACACTTTCAAATGTTTAACAATCATGTTAAAATCAAATTTCATTTCCCATACATCATGTAAATTGCCATTTTGCTAAACATGTAATGAAAGTTCACATTCGTAATACAAAACAACAAGATACTTCTAAGCATGTTCACATCTTTCAAAATCTCCAAAAATTTTAGGGTTTTTATGTCAAAAGCAAAACAAACATCTCCATCTTTTGAAAATATTTTCTTGCATGGCATCACCTCTCCTATTATGTGAGTTAAAATTCTTAAGAAAATGGTTTTAGAAGAAGAGAGAGATCAAACCCACCCTTAAATCCTAACATTTATGAGACAAGACCAAACTTCCAATATCATTAATGAAACCCTTAAAATCAACCAAATCAACATAAATATATATATATATATATATAACTCAAGGAAATTTCCCTACCTCAAGCTTGATGAAGGAGATGATGAAACCCTAACTTTAAAGATGAGAAGGAGCCTTGATTCCCACCACACCAAGAAGAGCCCTAACTTGATCCTCAAGATTGGAGAGTGAGGAAGATGATCTAAACCCAATGGATTGTAAGAATCAAGGAGTTTTAATGTTTGAGGATGTTTTCTAGAGAGAAGGAGGAGAAAAATGTGTTTTTTTGAGAAAGAGAAGTGTGTAAAAATGAGATACAAACAGCCCTAAAAGAGGAAGAAAAACAGAGCCTTGGACTGCCTCGCCGTCCCGCACGTGTGGAGCCTCACTCCCGCACGTGCGGCTCCCAACCCCGCACGTGCGGCCCTTCCACACGCACCTTGCCCACACATGCAATTAAAGCAGAATGCAACCCTTCCAAACTCTCATCTTCCCACACGTGCGGCTTGGCCTCCCACACATGCTACCCAACCCGCACGTGTGGCCCTGGTCCAATAGTCCAGAAAAATTCTGCTTCGCTCCTGGGCCCTCCAGACCTGACCTTACGCTCCTCGAAAATGAAGGAACTTCAACACCGAATAAAACAAGTACAAAGACTTAAATTTTGAGGGCAATTTTCGAACGTTTCAAGTCCAACGGAAATAAAAGAAGGACGAAGAGAAGAAGGAAAGGAAAAAGGAGAAAAGAAAGACTCGGTTGCTACATTAATCTTAATGATCAAAGAAATTTTTGCATTAGAAATTGGAAAATTAGTCATGGGTTCACCTTTATTAATAAAATTACATGTTTAAATTGGTTCACGCAAGACTTTAAGTTTTGAAAATGTGTTTGGAAATTATTTTGTTGATTTTGAAAGCACAAGAAATTTGTTGGCTGCTCGAGTGGAAAAGTTACCGCTCGAGCAAACATTAAGGCCAACTAGTACTTTTATAAGCTTTGCAGACCGCTCGAGCGACCAAAGGTCCACTCGAGCGAAGACCCTATTTTTAGCATATTTTGGAAAATTGCATTTAATTCACATTTTTATTCTCATCTCTTTCCAAAGCATTCTAGACATGATTTATGGCTCAATAAAGATTAATAAGCTAACAATCAACATTAATTAGTTGATCAAAAGAATAAGCTATTAACTTAGTAGTACTTGATTAAGAAGCCAAGTAAGAAATTGGTTTATTCAGAAAAAAATGATTTCGTAATGAAAGGATATGTGAAATGAGAACCTGATTCATTTAAATAAGAACGAACAATCATAGTAGAACTCCAGACTACTTAGATAGAAAGAGACAAGAAAAGTCAAGTTTGATCAAGGAATTGATATTGTATTTCAATGTGTATATGTTATATGCTTGTGTAGGTCATGCGCTATTGTCTGCCTGATTTGTCTAATCTGTCTGATCTGCTTCTGCAGCTATCTGTGAGTGATAACTTAGTAAAGCTATATTCAACTTTATTTATTTTCTGTGTGATGAATTAAGAATCTGTTTTCTGAAATGATATGTTATGTACAATGAATGATTGTCCAATTTCTGACAATGTATTCGTGGCATCCTTAGCATCATGCGATATATGTTAGCTGTTACTCGGTATCGGAGGTTCCATTATGGAACTTATTATGTCTGTCATCTGTTACCCGTACTGGAGGCTCCATCATGGAGCTCAGCATGTATATTCTCTATTACCCAGATCCGGAGGTTCCTTTATGGAACTGGTTATTCATAACCACCATATGTTCTGTATCTGTTCTGTTAGCGCTGATGGATGTACCACGCATGATTGAGCATGAACTCTGATTTCTGTATATGATTTGAACAAGAATATGAATATGAATCTGTTTATGAATTTGAAATATGATTTCTGAATCTGGTATGAACATCATTCATTAAAACCCTTTACTCTGTTATTATTCACTGGGCTCCAGCTCACTGTATTATTTATGTATGTAGGTGATTAGGCGCGTGACCAGGCTTAGAGGCATCTGCCTGGAATCTATTTTTGTCAGTCAACCTATGTGCCTCCCATGAAGGTTCCGGATATGTCAAGTGATTATGGTTATGTGATTAAGTTCAAGTTTTGTTTTCTTGTTTGGTTAAACAAGTCTTTGTTATTTGTAAATAGGGCTGAGTCCCTTTTTGTCTAATCTGTATATATATAATGATGCAGGAATGATGTGTAGATATGTATGTAAAAATTTTAAAAAAAATTCGTTTCATATAAGTCTGCACAGCTCAATAGATGTTTTATATTTGTTATTTGCTTCCGTAGCCCCTGCCTTATATGTTATTCTGTTAAGAGGCCTTTGGTAATCCAAGGATTACTAGCCAATTATGACGCTAAACCTGTAGGGGCAGGTTTGGGTCGTGACAAATAGCCTCAATTGAGAGGCTATCTACTGTTCGCATAGACTCTGGGGTGGCATGGGAACAACCGGAACGGGCAAACCCACGGTCTGGCATATAAACCGCTCACTGAGAAACCAAGCCCGGCAAATTGGGCCCTCTTGCAGAATCCAGAAACGAGAAGTGGCCCAGGCCCCGGCATACTAGTCCCTCATCCCGGCCGGCATCGTCGCCCAGGTGTAGACTGCCCCCAAGAACTCCGCTCTCCGCGCCTGCGAGGGCGCGAATTCATTTTGTTCTTTAGGCTACTACAAGTTCGGACTCGTGTCACGGTTCTAAATCTAATCTCTCAAAGTGCAATGTGAGACCGACAAATCACCAAAGAGTCCAAATCCGGCAAATTGTTTTGGAAAACTGATTTTTATAAAGAAGTGCCAAACATGGACTGCTTTGCTAGATACAGAGTCGCCACCTAAATATTTTATTTTGGGAAATTTAGGAAACCGTGACTCGTGCCTAAGGCCACGTGTCCGTCATCACCAAAGTTGTCTCGGCTCGGGAACTTGGGTACGAGAGGGGAAGGTCATGAAATGAGCACCCCCGCTCACCCGATCAAAGATCGGCCTTTACTAACATGATATGTTGTTTTTGAAAACACATGCGTCCTTATTCCAGTTATTAACCTAGAATTAGTATGTGGTGCGCACAACATACAAGTATAGACTAGATCGCCTAAGTTGGAACAAAACATTGTATGTTCGTTTATTTGAAAAATGGTTTGAAGTTTGCTACTCGCAAGTAGGCTAAAAATGCGGATTTCAATGAATTATTCCAATTCAAGCAATCCAACCTTTACCCACAAGCATTCAGGCAATTAATCAAATAAGCAGTTAGCCTCATGGCAAGTATGCTAAACATGGCAACATACACATCTCATGCAGGGATGCTAAAGCATAAACACTCACAGTGTACTCCGAGCCAAAACAGAGAACTAGTTAGAAATCATGCATGATCCTAGTTCATGTTAAGATGGCTAATGCAACACATGCAAGAATGCAACTAAAATAGGCTCGGCTATCTAAGATGGCATATGAATGCGGCAATTCGATACATGTATTCAACTTGGAATTGAAATACAATGCAGTTTGTATGATGCGCCGAGCCCGGTGCATGCAAAACAGATGAATGATGCACGCATGCAAGCATAAGGATGCTAATCGATATATGCCCTAAAACTAACCATCGTAAGCGGTTAAGTAAAAAGGAGAAAGAAATGGAGGTTAGAAGACATGCATCACACATACGCACGCTTATTACAACAGTTGGCCCTTTCGACGGAGGGTCCGAATAAGAAGCTAACTAGCTAATCTAAGCTAATTAAACTAATTATTACATCACAAAACTAATTAACTAACAAGTTAACTAATTAAGATATTACAACACAAATAAGCAACTAAACACATTAACTACTTAGGTACAAATCCAAAGCATAAACTAGCTAAGGAAAGCAGTAAAGAGAAGTCCTCGGGAAAAGGAGTGCATGCATGCTCGGTCCCTCGTTCGGAAATCCGTCACAATGCCCCAACATGCCTCTGTTTGCAATTGTCCTCAGAACCTTGCAGGAAAGCTTCCAACTCACCTTGGGGACCTATGGGAGGGCTGCCGACCAGTTGTTGATGTGGGAGACCACCTACCGACCACTTTCTATTGCTGTAGACCAGAAAAAGTGGTCGGCTAGCTAGTTTTTCTGGTCGGCCGACCACTTGTTGCTGCACTTCTCCAGTTTGCTGCAACAGAGAGCAAGAAAGGGCATGGCAATGTATTTGCAAGATTTGTGTGCACAACCACCTTCCCTATCATTTCATAAGCTCAAGAGAGTGTGGTTCTCGACCCTTGGGCCACCAATCACGCATCTCGATACATGATGGCCGAGAAGCCAAATTACACAATTCAATGTAAAATGAATGCACACATAAACACATAAAGCCTAGAACTCTATCATATATGATCAAGAGGGTCAGCGACCGAGAATTGAGGCACGTTTCATCACTTCAAGTATGAAACGTCCCTCATTTCTCGTGTTTGGACTAACACCTAATCCAAACACAATGCAAGCAAAAACATGCATGCAAAACAAAATGCCAACAACAAGCATGCACAATGCAATGTAACATGGCATACACAATACAAACAACAATATAGCATACACAATGCAATGTAACATGGCATTCATAATGCAATGTAACATGATCAACTTAACAAAGCTAATGACATGCAAACAATGTTAATGCAACATGAGCATGCTGTCAAGGCTAATGCATGCATACACAATGCAAGGCTACATAAGCATGTAACAACACAAGGCAATGTAAAAATATTCACATAACATGCTCGATAAACTTAAACCAAAATGGACAGACCTCAGTCATGCCCAAATCAGTGGCCATAACACCAAAACAAAGGCACAAAAGCATATACAAGCATGCACATGCATTGGCCTATCCACTAGGCCTAAGAGCACAACCCTCAAGAGTGCTCAAAGAGTGACAAATGTGAGAGTGTAACAACACTAAGTGCACTGAAATAAGGTATGAAATGATGCCAAATCACTCAAACAATAGGCACAATAGGCACAAGGCATGCTAGAGTCCTTAAGGCATAAGGCTAGCAAAGAGCAACACATAGAAGGCATGCAAAACATGGCACAAATGCATGAACCAACCATGGACAGAGTTTAATTAGGTCTAAACAAAGGCCAAAACATGCTGAGATGAGGGCTCAAGGGCCTAGGCATGCATGCATACAAGCTAAGCCACAAACAAGGCAACAATGCATAACACTCAAAGGCACTTAAAGCATGAATGAAATGGGAACATGGCAGTCCTATATGCCCTGAAATGTCATGTTAAGTGACGCTAAATCATGGACACAACACAAATGAAGCATGCTATGGCACCCAAAGCTTGAAACTAGCATAGGCATTTGTACTACAATTATGCAAAACATGAAGCATATGCTCAAGGCAACCCAAAACAGTCCTAGAGCATGTCAAAATGAGTCTAAAACATGCATGGAAGGAAGCCAAAATAAGCTAGCATGGTAAGCATGAAGCATGGAATATGCAAGGCCAAAAGGGAGGGTTACACTACACCTACCAAGACCAAGCATGAGATGGCTTCGCCAACAAAAATTAGAGTTATATTATGGCAATATAACCCCAAAAACACATTGAAATGATAGCTCGCAAGCTTAGGTATGAAGGCATACACAATGGTTCATGTTTAAGGCATAAAGGGCAAACCCTCCAACGCATTGAAAGAGTGACAAATGCAAGTGTATGACTATGAAACATGCACTGAAATAACATTTCAAATGATGCCAAATCATGAAAATAGTCCAAGCAAGGCATGCTAATGGACTTGATACACAAAGCTAACAAGCTAGAATGCATTATAGCTATACAAAGCATGGCATGCATGACCAAAACAACATAAATTAGAGCTTAAACATGGTAAAACATGGATAAAAGCTTCTTGAAGTTAAGCCAAAATCATACTAGAATGACATGTTAAAGCATGATACACATTAGGCTAATTCATGGAATTACACTACAAGTGTATGGAGCATGCAAGGGGCTATCAAACCAAACCTTAACAGAGGTATATCATGGAAAAACAACACCAAGAACATGCTGAGATGGACTCAAAACAAGCTAGAAAGACATGCTACTTCGTGAAGCATACAAGACTAGTTTGCAAGATTTACACTACAAGTGTATAAGGCATGCATGAGGTGACAAAACCAAGTCAAAACAATGGTATGCCATGCTGAAATAAGGCCTAAAATAGGCTAAGATGTGGCCAACACAAGCTTAACAAACATGCTCAAACATGAGGCATATGAAGCAAGCATTCAAGACACAAGGAGAGGGGATGACCCTCTCCTATTTGGGACCTTAAAACACCATTTCCACCACTAAAATTTCTCCGAGTTTCAGTGGTGAGAAGGCCAAAACAAGGTGATCCCAATAGCTTAAAAAGATGGCACAAGGACAAGACCAAACAAGGCCTAAGAGGGGGTAGACTACCCCCAACACAAAAGTGACCTTAAACAATCATTACAAGCATGCAAAATCAGAACTTTTTACAGTAAAAAGTTAAGCTTAAATCAACATGAAAATAGGTCCAAAAGCTTAAGCAAAAACCAAGGTTTAAGGGATTAAAGGCTCACCCTTGTAGAACCACTTTGAAGCTACAACTCCAGCAACTTTTTTGAGCTCAAACCAAACCAAAAACACCAAAACCAGCTTCAAAGAGCCACAGCAACAAAAGGATGGTGTTTTAGTGTGTGTTTGTGTGTTAAAGTGTGATAAAATGACACTTTTAGGCACAAAACAAGAGCAAACAAGGAAATATAGAGACAAGTGTGTATCTATCACTCCAGCCACAAAATTCTGAACCTAGAGGAGGAGGGGGGAGGTTCTCTCTTATAGAGAACAAAAGTGTAAGCTTGTTGGACAAGCTTAGGGTCCAAGGCCATCCCTCCATACACGTGTATAGAGGATGATTTTAGTACCTTCCAGCTATGACAGCTGGATAGAAAATATCTCCAGGAATGAGCTGGAAAGCTGCCGACCACTTAAAGTGGTCGGCCAGCTACTTCTACTAGTCAGCCGACCAGTGGAAGTGGTCGGCCAGGGCAAAAAGTGGTCGGCCACAGGGGAGAAGTGGTCTGCAACATGAAACCAAGGTGGTGGTGTGGTGGCCGACCAGAAAATGTGGCCCAAAGACCAAGAAAACCAGTTGCCCGGCCAAAAAATTGGCTGGCAGGAAGGAAAGTGGTCTCCAAGGGGAAGAACTGGTCTCCCACCCTTGTACCACCTTCCAAACAAGGAAAACAAGGTTTGTACCAAAAACAAACCAAAAAGGATGCAAGACGAAAGTCTGGGAGGCAAGGCGCGCGATCGGAAGCCTCGAAAACTAGTCTACAGGCATCAAAAATGGTCTCCCGGACCACAGTGTCCCTCTAGGCAGAGGAAACAAGGTGTGGTTCAAAAACCACGCCAAACGGAGAACGTTAAGCGGTCCCGAGTCAAAGCGCGCGGCCGAAGGCTTTGAAAACTGGAAACTGATCTCCAAACGAGGAAAGTGGTCTACGACCATGAAGAGGTGGTCTACAAGACCTCTCCCTCCCTCCAGGGAAGGGAAACAAGGCTTGGTCCACAAACCGAGCCAAAGCACAAAGAGTTCAGAGGCCCGGAGGCAAGGCACTCAACCAAAAACTCTGAAACCTCGAAACGAGCACAACATGCGCAATCACCGAGCGCTCAATCGATGACGTCTGAGTCTTAAGGTCGGTTAAAAATGGGGTGTCTACACCAAGGCTGCCATGTTATCTACAAACAGAGAATGTACAGATTTGTTAGTTACCGTCAAATGTCGAAATATGCATCAGAATAGTAATGGAGCAAAAATGACTGTGAATTTTAGGTTACCTCAGTGGCAACCACTGTGTCAAAATATCAGCAGAAGAAGGCGAAGGTCGTATCATCACAGCTCTAGCGTCGGCATTGGCCGTCATACCGTCACGAGTAAGGGACAACAGGGGAGATCTCGTCTAATGGCTCTGGAGCAATAGCCAGAAAATATGCGTAAACCCATAACTAGGGCAGTAATGTTATCAATAGTGTCAACAGATATAGAAAGTGCAATAGATACAGAGAGTGTACAGTGTCAACAGATGTAAAAAGTGCAAGGTAGAAAGCACAGAGCATGAATAGATATAGAAAGTGCAAAGCCTAAAGCACAGAGCATGAACAGTTAGAGAAAGTGCAAAGCAGAAAGCACAAGTGTTGAACAGATATAAAGCAGAAAATGTGACGTAGAAAGCATAAGTGCAAAATAGAAAGTAGAGTGCATACCTCCCAGGCTCGCCAGTAGCCTCTGACCCGCTCTTCCCTCATGCGAGAAATGGATCTCATGTAGCCATAAAGTGTGGCGAGGCCAACTCTACCCCAGTCATAGAATCGGACCCGGGGCAAGGTCACTAAGGCACTCAGTAAATACAATCCTACGGTGTTCCACCTATTCGCAAACAAGGTGGTACCGAGGAGGAACATCAGGAAGCCCCAAGCGTACTACTCTATCTCCTCCAAGGTCACGGGCTCACTCCCGCAAAAATACTCAAAAAACAAGCTATACCACACCATCGCTGGTCTGGATACGGGTGGGCGCACTCCAAGTAGAAAGATCCAAGTTGTCTCCCACTCTCTCATGTCCGTGTCGAAAGGGATCGGATCACCCCCTACTTCTAAGCCTATCAGCATGGAGAAGTCGTAGGGAGTCATCGTCATCTCCCCAGCGAAAGAGAAATGGAAAGAATTGGTGGTGTCCTACCACCTCTCCACCAACACTCCGAGGAGAGGCCAGCTCGCTATGAGGCGTGAATGTTCAGAGCAGAAATGGTCAATGCCAACCTCGTCAATAATATCGCGGACCCCCGCGAGGAACCCCTTGTAGGCACAGGAGTCTCCTTGTGACAAAGAAAAGTGAATCAAATAAAAAACAATGATAAATGAGCATTTAGAATAAAGGCAATGTAAGAAATGCAATTCAAGGGAAGGCAAAAATACATAAAAACAGAGTTTTTACCTCTGTGGCACCGTAAGAAAGATGGGAATTTGGCTCCCTCAGCAAAAGGTCCTCTTGCACGCCACGTGCAAAGTCACTGAAGTACCTGATGCCTCCGAGTGGTAATATATGTATGCGGGGATGATACGTCTCTGGATCGAAGGGCCAAATCCCCAGTGGTAATGGCTCAGGCTCGAGTGCCGGAGCGAACTCTGCCTCCAAGTTAGCTGCAATACCTTTCGCCGCTAGCTCCTCAACCTCAGCAGCGGGTGATGGTGGAGATGGAACCTCAGGAGGAATCCCGTCGTGTGGAATATCATTTACCATCTGGGAAAGTAGGTGAAAAGTGGGTGAAAATGAAGAAAATGAAGAAAAGAGGGAAAACTTGGAAAAAGTCAAACCCTAAGAGAGAGAAAATGGGAAAAAAAGTCAAAACGCAGGAAAGTTCACGAAACCCGAGAGAAACTCGAGGGGAACAAACCTAAAGTGGTGAAAATGTAGGAAAAAGTGACGAAATCAAATTTTGTTCAGTTCAAAACGTAGAGAATCAAGAGGGTTTTATGGAAAAAGTTTGCGTAGGGCGTTGGAAAACGCATAAAAAGCACAAATCCAGAGAGAGGAAGCACCTAGAGAGTGGAGGATTTTCGATCAAGGGTTTGTAAGGAAATGAAGTACGAAAGTGTGTATTTAAAGACCCATGTGTGAAAAGTTGAAACTGCCCCGAGGAAAGCACGGATGGCCGGCAGACCACATTTGTGGCCAGCAAGTGGCCGGTGGTCTTCATTTGTGGCCTAGTACTGTTTTGTGCTTCTGTTTTCTATGTAGTGTATGGAAGGTTCTTGTTTTGGATTCAAATGGCTGCATTTTGGTGTGTGAATGTGACCCACTTGCCAAGATGAATGCGGTGTATCCTTTTTGAGCATGTTACAACGTCTCTGAGAGGTAAGTCGAAGGTTGTCACTAAACATTACTTTTGCTAGTTCTGTCAAATTACATATTTGTTCTCTTATGTTGCATTGAATATGAGTTTTCACATACACTTGTATTGCACGCATGCCTTGCATTGTTCAGGATTCATGCATTGAATATGCTTGCATAGAATATGCTTTCAACATCGTACATCGGTTGTCTGTCTTGCATGGAACGTGCATTATCATTATGTTGAGTTGTCATCTTGTTCACTTTGTGCATCTATCACACTTGTTCATTTCATACCTTGTTTTATTATCTTCGTGGGTTTCGTTTTCCGAGGCCGAGGCCTTCCCGGGGGAGAGATAGTCTTACTTAAGTTCTTACTATTTGATTGCTCCTTCGTAGACTTGTTTAAATCGGTTAAAAACAGCAGGTGCACCTGTTTGTTCACACCAACCCTCCTTCTCTTGCTTGTGACGCGTTAGGATTGTTTAAATCAGTTAAAAACAGCAGGTGCACCTATTTGTTCACACCACCCATCCTCCTCTCGCATGCGACGTGTTAAGATTGTTTAAATCAGTTAAAAATAACAGATGTGCATGTTTGTTTACACCACCCCTCCTCCTCTCGCATGCGACGTGTTAAGATTGTTTAAATCGGTTAAAAATAACAGATGCACATGTTTGTTTACACCACCCCTCCTCCTCTCGCGTGCGACACGTTAGGATTGTTTAAATCGATTAAAAAGAGCAGGTGCGCCTGTTGGTTCACACCATCCCTCCTCCTCTCGCGTGCGACGCATTAGGATTGTTTAAATCGGTTAAAAACAGCATGTGTGCCTGTTTGTTCACACCACATTTGCTCCTCTAGCATGCGACGTGTTAGGATTGTTCAAATTCGTTAAAAACAGTAGGTGCACCTATTTGTTCACACCACTCCTCCTCCTCTCGCATGTGACACGTTAGGATTGTTTAAATCGGTTAAAAACAACAGGTGCGCCTATTTGTTCACACCAACCTTTTCTCCTCTCGTGTGCAATGCGTTAGGATTGTTTTCCTTGGTTAAAAACGTCGGGTGCGACCAGTGTTCACACCACATTTCCTCCTCTCGCGTGAGACGCGTTGGGATTGTTTTCCTCGATTAAAAAACATCTGGTGCGCCTGGAGTACCATCTTTTCACCCTCTCTGCACGAGGCACAATTTGGGTTTGGAACCTTTTTTTGTTCTCCCTATGTGAGACGTTGCTCGGCTTATATTTTCTTACATCATTTCTACGTGTGACGTAGTTTGGTTTGCGCTTTTGTTGTCTCGATTGCATGAGACGTGTTGATTTATTTGTATCTTTTCATGTGAGACACGGCTGATTCGTTTTGCTTTAATTTATGTTGAATTGCTTTGTTTCATTGCATGATCATAAGTTATTTTTCCTGCATGTGATTTGCTTCTTGCCCCTAAACTACGCTGGTTTGATTCCTTACAAAGGGATACGTAGGCAGCTTGCGAGCGCAACTATTTACTTTATGTCTTGTTTGTTTTGCCCAAGTCTTACGGCCTCCTCAAAACGGGTCGTCTTTGGGCTTTGACATTCACTTACGTCATTTCATGACTTCAAGTTCTACCAAAGAGAGGCAACTGTAGACACCCTATTTTTGACCGCTCTTACGACTTGGGCACCATCACTTACACACCCAATAATAAATATATATGCTTGTCAAGTGCTCAAAAGTCCTCAACAGACCTCAACAGAATGCCACAGCTCTAAGCCTTAAAACCCTGCAAACCTTGTGCCTTGTTTTTGCATCAAAACCCCAGCCTTTCAAACTTGAAAAACCTGTGACCTGCAGGCCCATTTTTGTGGGCTGCTGGCCATCCTTTTAGGTTGCCCGCCACCCTTGTGCCTTGCCAACCAAGTGTGTGGCCAACCGACCACAGGTGTGTTTTGCAAATATTTTCTACCAACTGTGCCAGCTGTTTGCACAGATGTTTGCATCTACCTACACGTGTATGGATGGATGTTTCTGAGGGAGTGTCATTTTTTTTTATAAATAGAGGACCTCCACTTCCATTTTTAAAGGTTAAAAAATTAAAGCAAAATTAATTTTCTCTCTTTACAATTCTCTCTCTCTCTCTCTTGAAATTTCTTGAGCTTTTGCCTATACACTCTTAACCAAACCTTGCCATCTTTGAGCTGAGGTACTTTTGAGCCTAACTTGAGCTCTTGAGGGTGTGTATGTGTTGAATTGTTGCTTAAAAGTGTTCTTCTCTTCAAGAGGTATAAGGCTTAGCTTGTATCATTGCTTTGGTTGCTTCTTTTCCTACTATTTTTCTACCATTTTTGGGCTATATAAACTCTGTATTTTTGGGCTGAAACTTGTGGTGTAAGGCCTTAAAGGGTGGAGGGGTGGTTCATCTTTCTTTCTATCTTGCTTCTCTAGTATTTACCCTTGTGTTTCCCACCTTTACAATATCTTTTCTTGAGCTTTTAAATACTAAATTTCAGAGTTATTTCAATGGCTAAAAACATGTTTTGAAGTCCAAAATTAGAGGGGTTAGCCTCCCTTCCTTGTGTCTTGTTCACTAGCTTACATAACTCCATGCTAAAGCTTACTATTTTAGCTATTTTTGTCTTAATTCCAACACTTCTTTTGCATGTTTTAAGATTGTTTTAGGACTATTTTAGGTGTTCATTGCATTTGTGCTTTGTTTTGCATCTTTGTAGTTTAGTTGTCCTCATAGGTTTGGTGTTTTAGGGCTTAGCCACCAACCTATTTGAGTTGATAGCATTTATTTCTTGATTTTCTTACTTGTGATCACCTCTAATCATCTCTGCAACCTCCCTCATTTCTTGGCTTTTTATTTGCTTTGAGAGTTGTTTCAAACTGATTGTTCTTGTAAGCTTGAGATAGAGGTTTTCGTGCTTAATGGTTTAATCCCTTTTAGGGATTCATTATCAACAACATGACATCTCTCTCATGCCTTAAACTAACCCTTAGTTTGATAGTTCCCTCCTTTAGAGGACTTAATCTTCACCTTTGGACTTAATGAATTAAATAATGAAAAGGTAATTAAAACGGAATAATAAAACTTGGACTAAAATGATGCAAGATAATAATTTGGTTTGGGTTCAAGGGGACGTCAATTGAACCCTTGAGTCTTAATTAAGTCGTTTCATACTCATCAGTGATAAAAATAGTTCAAGAGTCATTGTCAACCATTTCCCTTGATCATTCATGATAGGGAAGAGGTTTGAGAGTCTTTATTTGAGCATTTATTGAAAGTGTACCCTTTGATTTATAGGCCATCATGCAATGAAATTACTTCAAGTGATGGCAAAGCAGTCCATTTTTTACATTTTATTCAAAACATCGATTTTCCAAAAAGAATTACCGGATTTGGACTCTTTTTGTGTTTTCACTGTTTCATATTGCACTTGTGAAATCAAATTTAGAACCACAGGTAGAGTCCGAACTGTAGGGCTTCTCGTCTTCCGAAAGGAGTGCGAAAAGTCGAGCTACAGTAGTGTGAAGAGTTTGCTTCAGCTCCTACAAAAAAGAAAATTAACATTAATGCACATATATAAAAGACAATAAACAAAAAATAATGGAAAATATATGCAGCTAGGTCATACTATATTATCTATGTTCTGTTGTTCAAATATCATCTTCTATTTCAGAAATTGTTTTTTTGATTCCTCATTAGGGACATGGTTTCTATGAAAGCATTCCACTTTCTTTACTCGCATGAAACTTTTCTCTTCTGCCTACAACATTCCAGAAATGAGAGAAAAAAATCATACTATAACTTGCATTTTAATTTAAAAAAATGTTAAAGAAATGCGTCAAATATGTGTCCGAACAAAATAGCTAAATTTTCCGCATAAATCTGACGATCAACAAACCTGGATATCACCAGAACCATGCTTCAAGAGGGATTTGTTGCCTAGAGAAACTATCACATCTTTTGAATTTTTTTTCTTCTGTTAAAATACATTATACAAAAATAAATAACTAATAAATTTAATAATTGGCAAGAATTTTTTTATTTAAAACATGCTTCTAAATGATTCTTACACACATCAATTCTATATCAACTATTTAATGTCAATGCACAGTGTGAACATTCTTTAGAGCTGATAAACATCTCCCTAAGCACTTCAATATCTTCTTTAAAACTAAAACAAGTGGTACTAATAACAACATACCAACTCAGTTTGGCTTGCAATGCGATGCTCAAACTCTTCCACAACCTTACTTAGCACAGACTCCACCAGCTGTTGTAAGAAAAAGAGCGTTATTGCAATTTATGTGGATTGGACACTAGGCATCCCATGATGGAGCACCATAGTATAGATTATAGAAGACTATAGATAGTTCCCCCACCTCCCCAAGCCTGATTACATGATTGATTTTTTCATTAAATAATCTAATTAAGGCACTGAGGACAATGACAACTTACTGTTGGCACTTCTTCAGGCTTCTTATCTAACAGAATTGCTCGAACAAGCATACTCAAAACATGATTGATTTTTTTCATTAAATAATCTAATTAAGGCACTGAGGACATTAACAACTTACTGTTGGCACTTCTTCAGACTTCTTATCTAACAGAATTGCACGAACAAACATACTTAAAGAATAACTACACTGAAAATAAACAAATATAAAAATAAGTCAATTCTTTTCGCTCAAACATAACAAAATAATCATGGATATATATCACTATCATCAATTCCTAACCTTATTATTAGAATTGAGGTCAGCGGTTATAGCATTCAAAGATTTTTCGCCCATTGACAAGTTCCTTGTCAAGGAACCTATGAATGGTTCTGAATTCTTTCGCATAAAATGCTTTCCATATGTCACAGTTTTTAAATTTCCCCCAAATTTCCATACTCCAATTGCACCTGTCTGTTTCCAGTCACTATAGGATTTTAGTGCTAGAACACAAATCACAACCCTTACAAATTTCCCTTCCAGAAAAAATTAATAGAGGATATATTAATAACCAATTTCTAAGTTATGAGATTGTTTCTTAAAAGAACTATTCATGCAAGATCATGATCACATCGCTCCAGTAGATAAGACACCTACTTGTTCCAGATCAGATGCCTCAAAAGTAGGATGCCCCAACTCTTGCGCTACAAGAAAATTTCTCACATTTTCAAAATATTGATATGCAGACAAAGCTACTCCATCAGGTATTAGAGCCGAATCCCAAGGACTCTCCACCACCTAAATCAATTATGCAAATATAAATATAAAAGAAATTATAAAATAGGACAATTACAAATATGCTAATTGAAACAAATTTGAAAGAGAATTAAAGATCACCTTTGGCACAGCTCCAGGTTGAACTTTATTGAGAACATTGCAGAGAATCAGACTGCTTCTCTTTTCTTTTAGCTGTTGTTGGCTCAAGTGAGATCATAGATGGCTAGTTTGCAGTTGTTGTATCAGCTTACTGTCCAGCTTATTTTGGAAGGGTCAAATCGAGCCATTGATGGGTAGAGTTGATACTATTACTGCCTCATGCTACCTCTAGTTAATCATTTATCTTGTTGTGCATTTGTGTTGATGCTATCAAAGTGTTGTTGCTTCTATGACTTTCATGATGCTGCTACAGCTACTTATTTGATGTAGAAAGAAGATGATGATGATGATGATGAAGGCTATCAAAGAATTTCTCTAGAGTGGTTTAAATTTTCTCTAGATCAGGTAAGAATAAAGTAGAGAAATTTTGAATTTCTCTAAAGTGGTTTGAATTTTCTCTAGATCAGGTAAGAACAAAGTAAAGAAATTTTGAATTTCTCTAAAGTGCTTTGAATTTTCTCTGGATTAGATAAGAACAAAGTAGAGAAATTTTTAATTTCTCTAGAGTGCTTTGAATTTTCTCTGAATCAGGTAAGAACAAAGCAGAGAAATATTGAATTTCTCTGTCCAGAGTATTAATTTTCTCTGGATTGATATTAAGGAACCTTAAACATCATGAAAATATTGAATGTCCTTTATATTATAAAATATTAATACTAGGGACCCAAAAAAAAAATCCCCTTTATTTAAATGGATACTCCATGTAGAGTGATAAATATTTTAGCAAAGAATCATGGAATCAAATTACCAAATCATTTTCGTGATTTGATTTAAGAAGGTTCCAAAGATTTCACATTTAAATTTTATTTTCAAAATCTTAAAACCATTTCATCTTGATTCATCTTGTAACCAAATCATCTTGATATATGACCATTTACTATATGACAATTTATTATTTGCGTGATTTTGCATATCGATAGTGGCATTTTTTTTTTCAAAATGGGTGAGCTAAATAAGTCACTTTTTTTTATTTACTTTTTAAAAAAATTATGTCAAGTTTTTTATTTTCTCGGTTTGTCTTGTGTAGGCAAATTAAAAAAAAAAAAAAAAGAAATTGACAAATTCTAAAAAATAATTAAAAAAGCCAAAATAAGTATAAAAAATGCCCACCATAATTAACGTATTTTTGTCATTTTCAAACTTTAAAAAAATATTAATTTTGAAATCTAAAACTCCTTTAAAAAATTTAAAAAGAGTTAACTAAAAATGAAAATATCATCAAATAAGTAAACCCAAACAAACATGTATTCAAAGCAACATTTACTTGAAGATGTGTCGGTTTGAGAGGGCCCACATGCATGCCCCATATTTGAACCAATGACATGTCAGAGGCCCACCATGTCCCCTCCCCGCCAAACACAACTTGGCAGCAAACACTTACAAAATTGTCCACAACCCCCAGTCAACTTTGCCTCCTTTTTGTCTCTCACGCCCCTTGGCCTCCACCAGGCCACAGTATCACTTCATTCATGAAAAAAAAACATTTGTTTTCTCTCTCGTATATTAAAGTCAATTCCCCCCTTCACAACAACAACAACAACACCACTACCACCACCTCTCTTCTATCTTCTTTTCTAAAAGTTTCATGGCTGCAACCGACCTACATCCACCCCTATATCAAATAAGTAAACCCAAACAAACATGTATTCCGATGAACATTTACATGATGATGTGTCGGTTTGAAAGGGCCCACCTGCATGCCCCATATTTGAACCAACGACGTTTCAGTGGCCCACCATGTCCCCTCCCCGCCAAACACAACTTCACAGCGAACACTTACAAAATTGTCCACGACCCTCAGTCAACTTTGCCTCCTTTTTGTCTCTCATGCCTGTTGGCCTTCACCAAGCCCCGGTATCACTTCATTCATGCAAAAAAACATTTGTTTTCTCTCTCGTTTATTAAAGTCAATTCCCCCCTTCACAACAACAACAACAACAACACCACTACCACCACCTCTCTTCTATCTTTTTTTCTAAAAATTTCGTGGCCGCAACCAACCTGTGTCCACCCCTATATCAAATAAGTAAACCCAAACAAACATGTATTCAGAGGAACATTTACATGATGATGTGTTGGTTTGAGAGGGCCCACATGCATGCCCCATATTTGAACCAACGACGTGTCAGTGGCCTACCATGTCCCCTCCCCGCCAAACACAACCTGACAGCGAACACTTACAAAATTGTCCACGACCCCCAGTCAACTTTGCCTCATTTTTGTCTCTCATGCCCCTTGGCCTCCACCAGGCCACAGTATCACTTCATTCATGAAAAAAAACATTTGTTTTCCCTCTCGTATATTAAAGTCAATTCCCCCTTCACAACAACAACAACAACACCACTACCACCACCTCTCCTCTATCTTCTTTTTTAAAAGTTTTGTGGCCGCAACCGACCTGCGTCCACCCCTATATCAAATAAGTAAACCCAAACAAACATGTATTCAGAGGAATATTTACATGATGATGTGTCGGTTTTGAGAGGGCCCACATGCATGCCCCATATTTGAACCAACAATGTGCCAGTGGCCCACCATGTCCCCTCCCCGCCAAACACAACTTGACAACGAACACTTACAAAATTGTCCATGACCCCCAGTCAACTTTGCCTCCTTTTTGTCTCTCACGCCCCTTGGCCTCCACCAGGCCACGGTGTCACTTCATTCATGCAAAAAACATTGTTTTCTCTCTCCTATATAAAGTCAATTCCCCCCCTTCACCACACCACCACCACCACCTCTCCTCTATCTTCTTCCCTAATTCTCTATCTCTCTCTCTCTCTCTAAACACACACTACAGAGCTCTCTTTCTCTCTCTCTACAATGGCGGTTGATTCTGTACTGTCATCTCCTCTAGGACCTCCCACTTGCGAGAAGGACGCGAAGGTGCTTCGATTCATCGAAGAGATGACGAGAAATGCCGACTCCGTTCAAGAGAACGTGTTGTCCGAAGTACTATCTCGGATCGCCCAAACGGAGTACCTCCGGCAATTCAAGCTCTCTGGAGCAACCGATTAAGACACTTTCAAATCCAAAATTCCAATGATTACTTACGAAGATCTTCAACCTGAGATTCAATGAATTGCCAATGGTGATCGTTCCCCGATCTTGTCTACTCATCCAATCTCCGAGTTTCTCACTAGGTAATTATTTGATTTTTTTTTTTTTTTTTTTTTTGGTAATGAAATCATTGAAAATTGAACTTGGATTAATTTTTAACTTGTGATTTTTATAATTTTGGTACAGCTCTGGGACTTCGGCTGGTGAAAGAAAACTCATGCACACGATTCGTGAAGAGTTGGATCGTCGTCAGTTGCTATACAGTCTTCTTATGCCTGTCATGAACTTGTAAGTAAATATATGCATGTGTTTTTTTGGTCATTTTGTTCATTCAAATTTAAGTTTTATCAATTTACTTCACTAAAGTTTTTTGATTTTAATCAAACCAGTGCAATTTTAAAATAACGTTTAAATTATTGAAATAGTTATATAATTTCTAAAGTATGTGCTCCATGTTCTCTTTGTTTAAAAAATTTAATTGTCAATTTCAATTATAACCTCTCTGTATATTTTATATTTTTTCATCAATTGTATGGATAAAAACTATTAAATTAAATCTTTAGAGAACAAATTGATTTAAAATGTATGTTTTTAGATCAAAGTGTATTTTATAGTTATTATGTTAATAATTTAGACAATTTGTTTGAATTAGCTAAATTAACTCATATTTTAAAAAAAATCAAAATTTAAACTCCAATGATAAAAATAACAAAATTTAAATTTGAAAACTAAATTAAAAGGGAACATATAAGAGTTTTGAGTTGATTTTTTTTGGTTGTACAATTTAATTTTTTTTCTTATAATTTTCTGTTTGAATTTTAGCAGATATGTTCCGGGTTTGGACAAAGCACTACAACAAAAACATACTTTAGTGGCACTACACTAGTGGCATATTTTTAGAAAATGCCACAAAAAATGATATTTAGTGGCACATTTTTGAAAAATGCCACATAACGACAAACATAAAAGGCTCTAGTGACATTTCAATGAACAAGTGTCACAAAATTACAACAAAAACATACTTTAGTGGCACTACACTAGTGGCATATTTTTAGAAAATGCCACAAAAATGATATTTAGTGGCACGTTTTTGAAAAATGCCACAAAACGACAAACATAAAAGGCTCTAGTGACATTTCAATGAACAAGTGTCACAACACTACAACAAAAACATACTTTAGTGGCACTACACTAGTGGCATATTTTTAGAAAATGCCACAAAAATGATATTTAGTGGCACGTTTTTGAAAAATGCCACAAAACGACAAACATAAAAGGCTCTAGTGACATTTCAATGAACAAGTGTCACAACACTACAATAAAAATATATTTTCGTGACACCATACTAGTGGCATGTTCTTAAAAAATGTCACAAAAAGAATATTTGGTGGCATTTTTTAGAAAAATGTCATAGAGCCACAAGCATACAAGGCTCTAGTGGCATTTCAATTAAAAAAAAGTGTCATTTCACTACAACAAAAATGTCACTACAACAAATTTTGGTAGCTGAAAGTGCATCTTCGGCGACCAAATCCAATTTTGGTCGACAAAAGTTAAATTTTTTAGCAACTAAAAAATAATTAGTAGCCAAAAGTATAGAATTGGCGACTAAAAAATATTTTTAGTCGCCAAAAGTAGTCTTTTTTTATTTTGGTAGTAAATAGTTTATTTTACATAAATTATGTTCAATAAAATAATTATGTTTATACATATTAATATAGATGTATGTACTATATAAATAATATATGTTGCATATATAATCATGTGGTGCTATAGAGGTGTAGTGGGAAGAGTGAGGTGTATAAGGTTTATGGTGCGGGAGGTTGGCGGTTCGAGTCTTCACAAGAGTGGATCAAATTGTTCTACAACGAATTATCGTCACGAATGGCACTTGATAGCGTCACGAATAGTGCCTACTATGACATTAAAGTGTCACTGAAAGGTTTTAGTCTTGATGGTGTAATGACACTTATAAGTGTCACTAACTCTTTTTTTAATGGCGCTTGATAGTACCACAAATAATATCTACCATGACATTAAAATGTCATTGAAAGTTTTTAGCCATGATGGTGCAGTGACACTTGCAAGTATCTACCGTGGCACTCGTATCTACCGTGGCACCGATAGAAGTGGCACTTGTTCAAAATGCCACAAGACCAAAAAATGTCATTAGAAGAATAGTTTTGTGGCACTTTCAAATGTCACTAAACTAAGAAAATGTTGTAGTGAAGGCAAAGGACTTTACTTCTTGTTTGTGAAGTCCGAAACAAAGACTCCTTATGGGCTTTTGGCCCGGCCAGTTCTTACCAGTTACTACAAGAGTGAACTCTTCAAGACCCGACCCTATGACCCATACAACGTTTACACAAGTCCAAACGAACCCTACTCTGCCCCCGACTTGTTCCAAAGCATGTACATCCAAATGCTCTACCGCTTATTAGAGCACAAACATGTCCTCCGGGTCAGAGCTGTCTTCGCCTCCGGACTAATCTGGGCCATCCGATTCCTCCAACTCAACTGGGCAACTCCCACCCATGATATCTACACCGGAACTCTCAACCCGAAAATCACCGATCCATCAGTCTGGGAATGCATTAACCAAACAATAAAACCCGACCTGGTACTTGCGGATCTCGTGTCGAGAGAGCGCTCAAAGGACAATTGGAAAGGAATTATTACTAGAATTTGGCCCAACACAAAGTACTTGGATGTGATTGTAATGGGTGCGATGGCCCAATACATTCTGACCCTGGACTACTACAGTGGCAGGTTGCCCCTAGCTTGCACCATATACGCTTCGTCGGAGTGTTATTTCGAACTCAATCTCAACCCGATGTCAAAACCCTCTGAAGTCTCATATACCATCATGCCAAACATGGCCTACTTCGAGTTCCTCCCCCAAGAACCCAACTCAGCCGGGTCAACCCGCAACTCGCCACCCAAACTCGTTGACCTCGTTGACGTGGAAGTGCGAAAGAAATACGAACTCGTGATCACCACCTACGTCGGACTCTGCCGATACCGAGTCGACGACATCTTCCAAGTTACCGAATTCCACAACTCAGCTTTGCAATTCCACTTTGTATGGAGAAAAAACGTGTTACTCAGCATCGACTCGAACAAGACCGACGAGTCCGAGTTACAGAAAGCGGTCGAGAACGGTTCGCAACTCTTAAAAGAGTTCAACACGAGCATTGTGGAGTACCAAGGGCGGACCCAGGATTCGTCAATGGGGTGGGCTAATATTAAGGTAAAATTATACAATATATTTTAATATAACCACATAAGAAAAAAGAGAATTTAATAATATAATCTAGATTAGTATCTAAATTTATTGATTAGAAACAATCTAACTAAGTTGTGCTTGACGAGTCTTGAAAGATTCGAATTCATCGATTACAGAATCTAGATCAATTTTCAAAAAGCATGAAAAACAATATGCTTTATCCTTTGAATGAGAATACTCTAGCTAAGAAATTATTTAAACCAAATATGTTGAAATCGGCGATTCTGCTTTCCAAATGAGGACCTAAGATACTCAAGTTTAGGTTGATAAGGCCCCAAGTTCACATAAGTTCGTCTAACCTCATTCCGTTGATTAACTAGATATTCACAAATTTGCAAGCGTAAACCAGGATCCCGTTCAATATTAGTTGAATCAAATTCGCTTGGTTTATTTGCTTGAGGCATGGAAGGCGGCTGCACATCAGAAAATGAGGTTTCAACAACATTGGATGTTGTACTACTAGATTTTTGTTTTGATTGATAGAATGAAAAAAAGGGTTTTTCTTTTTTTTGAGTGTGGAGGTTCCATTATTTATAAACTAAAAAAAATTAAAAAAACAATTTAGCCCTATTTAATATTAAACCAGAGTATATTTGTAATAATTTTAAATATTAGGGTTTCTAGATACATCCTTAATAATTTTTATTTAAGCTTTCATTTTTTTTTATATATGTCCAAAAAAACTCTTTCAAAGTTCAAAAAGTAAGAGTAATATAGAACATTGAATAAGGCAGCATCATAAAAAAATTAAAAGCAATATAATATTTGTTGCATAAAGACAAAATTTCAAAATCATTGTTAATCAAATCCATTCTCAACCAACGAAATAAAATAACTGGTTAATTACACTTACCAAAAATGTTAGGAAAGTAGAGCTGCTGGTGATGACGGAGAGGGCCGCTGCCTATCTATTGGAAGATGTGAGGATTGTTTTGGAAGATTTGTTAATTAAACAAATACAAATCTATTGGGCTGCCTATCTATTTTTTTGGGTAAGTATTGAGCTACTATTGGCAGCCCATCTAAAAAACAAACAAAAAAACTATTGGCCCTTATTTGGGGCGGGGGTGGGCTGGGAGAGGTTGGGAGGCTGGACTAGGCTAGGAAAAAAAATTTCTACAGATTTTTTAAATTTTGGGCTGGGCTGCAGCCACCTATGCCCAGCCCTAGGTCCGCTCTTGTGGAGTACACGAGTTATGCCGATACGAAGACGATTCCGGGTCACTATGTGATTTACTGGGAGCTATTAGCAAAGGATTCGGGTAACTCGCCAAGTGAGGACGTGTTGGCTCATTGTTGTTTGGCGATGGAGGAATCGCTTAACTTGATACACCGACAAGGCCGAGTCGCGGACAACTCGATTGGAGCTTTGGAGATCAGGGTAGTGAAGAGTGGGACCTTTGAGGAGCTAATGGATTACAACCCTGCTACAGACCCCTAGTGAAACCTGACCCCAGGACCCCAATGAGCTGGCAGCTGATGTGGAAGAAAGTGGCAGCTGATGTGGAAGAAGCTTGTATACACGCACGCAGCTGTGGGAAAAAAAAATGGAAATAGCGGGAGACCAAACCCAAAAGCATCTTCCCTCGTCTGTCTCACCTGTCGCCACCAGTTCTCCGCCATCCTCCTCCTCCACCGTAGCTCTACGCCGTCGACGACGGCCATGGTAATCGCAAAGAAAACCACCAAAGCTAGCATTATCTCAACCTACAGATCCATCGGTATTCAATTTTGTCCACCCAAACTCTGGCTTTTCCTATGTACACAGTCCAAATGATCTTGCAACTGAGGTAGATGTAATCTTCGGCTTCGGCTGCATCTCTGTATGCCACTGTCCTCAATCTTTGGCGGTGTGTCTATGTCTCGCTCTTCGTCTCTGTCTCTGTCTCACACGTACTCTGGATCGATAGTTTATGAGGTAAACTTTTTCCCCCAGCTCTCCAAGTAAGAAATTAATAATAATAGTTAAACAAAAAAAAAATCAGTTCCATATAAAATCAGTTCATACACTTGTTTCATTAAACAAAAAAAATCAGTTCATATAACAAATTAGTTCCATATAAAAAAAAATCAGCTTCATATAAAATTAGTTCATACACTTGTTTCATTAAACAAAAAAAATCAGTTCATATAAAATCAGTTCCCCCAACCCCAAGTGACTCAATTTGGACATTTGTTTCATTAACAAATCAGTTCATATACTTTGTTTATACACTATCCCCTGATATTTGTTCACTAATATTTGTTCATACACTGATATTTATTCACTAATATTTGTTCATACACTTTCTTCACTACATAAAAAATCAGTTTCATTAACTATCCCCTGATATTTGTTCGTACACTTTGGGGATAGTCACATAATATTTGTTCAAATCAGTTTCATTATTCAACAATGGTTCAATTTGGACATTGTGTTAGGAAACTGATTCATTGTGTTTGTTTGGGCATTGTGTTATATAATCATTCTGAAATCATTTAATTGTTATTTCATTACGCAAAGTGGAAGAATGGAGGTTGATTCAAATGTTGGTAACAATCCTTCAGTAAATGAGGGTAAAGAAGTTGAAGAACCGAAGAAGGGTATGTGTTTTAGTTCAAGGGAAGAAATGTACACATTTTATACCAAATATGCTAAGCATGTTGGATTTTCTATAGCTCATACAGCACAACATTTTGGAGATGATGGGTAATTAAAAAAATTTGCAATTCAATGTTCTCGAGCGGGGGAGAGAAAAAAGAAATCAGAAGTCAACCCTTTAAAGCCATCTTTGTCCACAAAAATTGGTTACAAAGCAAAGGTACGAGGTAGTGTACAAAAGGATGGGAAATATAAACTAACCACAGTTAACCTTGAGCATAATCATGATTTGATTCCCACCAACTCACGTCATTTTGCAATGAATAAGAAAATTCTTAATCTTGTGAAGAGAAGATTAGAAATTAATGATCAAGCAGGGATTGGGGTGTCTAGGAATTTTCATTTAATGGTTGTTGAAGCGGGGGGATACGAGTCATTAACATTTGATGAGCGAGATGCAAGGAATTACATTGATAGAGCTAGAAGATTAAGGCTTGGGAAAGGTGATACCAAATCACTTCAAAGTTATTTTATGAGGATGCAAGAACATAGTGAGAGATTCTTTTATATGATTGATGTTGATGAGGAGTTTCGCATTAGAAACTTGTTTTGGGCTGATGCAAGGAGTCGGGCGACTTATGAAGCATTTGGAGATATCGTTTCATTTGACACAACTTATCTGACAAACAAATATGACATGCCATTTGCTCCATTTGTCGAAGTTAATCACCATGGACAGTCCATTTTGCTTGGTTGTGGATTGTTATCTAGTGAAGACACTAACACATTTGTTTGGCTATTCAAGTCGTGGTTAAGTTGCATGTCAAATCATCCTCCAAAAGCTTTCATAACTAATCAGTGTAGAGCTATGCAAGATGCTATAGAAATTGTCTTTCCACAAGCTCGACATCGATGGTACTTATGGCATATCATGAAGAAAATTCCGGAAAAGTTGAAAGGATATGCTCAGTATGAAGCCATAAAGTTGGCTATGCAAAATGCAGTTTATGAATGTTTGACACGAGTTGAATTTGAGAGTAAATGGGAAGAGATGCTTACAACATTCAATCTTTATGATAATGAGCGGTTGGGGGTGTAGCGATCCTAGTTTTGCCACTTCGCTGAGTATGTTGGGGATCGAGCTGCTGGTCAGCTCACGGGGGTCCAGGGGGCAACGCCTCTTGGCGGGTCCAAAGGCAGCGCCGTGGCGAGAATCGAGCTGCTTGGTCAGCTCGAGGGGGTCCAGGGGGCAGCGCCCCTTGGCGGGTCCTAGGGCAGCGCCCTAGCGGGGTTGAGGAGCAGTGCCCCCAAAGCAAAAATGCAAAATGCATTAGAAGTTGCTTGTCTACTCAAGCGGCCGTTTATGCGCTCAAGCGGAGAATGTTTGGTTTCAGAAGTTTGACTTGTCTGTAAAAGTACTGGGAAAGTGTATTTGACACTCGAGCGAGGCTTTCCACGCTCGAGCGGACCATGTTATATCAGTTCGTGAATCTAATATTTCATATCACTTTTGTATATCTCTCTCTCTAAAAACCCTTTCCTTTCCCTTCTCTCTACATTTCCCTACGCCAAATAGGATCAAAACCTTGATTTCTCAAGATCCATTAGATTCAGCCATAAGTTCTTCATCAAAGTTGGTTAACTTCTCGAGGGCTTCATTGTGTGCGATAAAGATCAAGTTTCGACACCGTTGATCTTGAGGGTTTCATCTTATTTCTTTTTCAAAACTAGAGGTAGGAATTTTCTTAGAGTTATATATATATTTGTGCAAGATCTAGATGATTTTCGAAATCATCCTTCGATAGCTTTAAAAATTGATTGTTGATTCAAGAAGTTGAGCGATTTTGAAAGTAGGTTTGTCTCTTGCTCTTTTAAAATGATCTTATGGGTTTTGATCTTCGTTGATTGAAGAAAATGTGATTTTGGAAAGTTTTCTTTCAAAAGATTTGAGTTGTACAGTTTTGATAAGAAAACCTACAATTTGGGGATTTTTTAAAAAAGACTGAAAATCCATAAATGATATTGTTATATTTATTTTGTGTGTCAAAATAAATGGATGTTTGGAAATTTTCTTATTTATATTTATATAAATGATGAATTTTAGGAAATATAAGAATTGTTATTCATTTTGGAAATTATTGTTCAAAACGTTGAAATAGTCTTGAAATGACTAATTGTTGAGGATACTTGAGAAGAGGGAATTGTGTTATTCCTTGGATGATGAATTGGAATAAAAATATTTATATTCATCTTATGTTATTTGCATATCAATTCATTTGATTATATTAAACTTTGAAAGTTAATTTGAAAACTTGCATTGAGAAAAGAATGTTGAGAAACAAGTTTCCATGAATTAGTTTTGAGGTAAATACGGTGGTAAGTCTTGACAGGTGGTGTAGATGAAATTGAATAGATGTCGAGCCTTCCAGTTAATACTGGTAAAAATGACAAATTATAGGTGTCGAGCCTTCCAGTCAATGCCAGTAAAAATGACAAATTGGTAAGACTTGTATAGTCTACTTGCAGACACCGACCTAGGGATTACTAGAGTCATATCTATCGCCCTTGAAATAAATTGTTAAGTTTTAAACAATTGAAATTGCATGATATCATTGAGCATGATGGTTTTCAAAAGATGAAAAATGTGTTTTATCTTCAAAAATGGCATAGCATGACATGTGCATTTCATCTCTTGAGACTTGTATAAAATATATATACTTTGTTAAGAATTTCCTACTGGGCTTTATGTTCACCCTACGGGATTTTTGTGCAGGAAAAGATGTGGTGATCCCACCCAACTAGGGGCGTGAAAGTATGTGTGTAGGGAGTACAATGCTCTCATTTGCTATGACTCTATGTGTAAGCCAAGGGCTATGTTTGTATGGGTTTGGATAACCGTTTTGTATAACTAGGCTCAAGCCTTGGAAACTTGTAAACCCTTGAGGTATTTATTTGTTTATTTACTTGTTATTGGATTAATGTATTGTTACATAAAGAACTATTGTATCATGAAATGTAAGTTTAGAGATTTATATGCGATTTTCCTTGAAAGAGCCATGATTGTTGTCTTATCATTTGGGTTAGAAATTTGGGGTGTTACAGGGGGTACTATATGATGAGCGGCATCGATAGGTATCTGTCTATGTTAAAGACATTTTTTGGGCTAGCATGTCAACTACACAACGAAGTAAAAATATGAATGCAGTTTTTTATGGATATGTAAACCCAAAGACTACATTGAAGCAATTTGTTCAACAATATGACAATGCCTTGAGAAGTAAGGTAGAGAAAGAGAAAAAAGCAGACTTGAAGTCCCAACACAAATTGTTTGATTGCCTAACTATATATGGTTTTGAGAAGCAATTTCAGCAAGCCTACACCAATGCAAAATTCAAAAAAGTTCAAGGAGAGTTGAAGAGATTAATTTACTGTCAGCTGTTGTTTCTGAAAGAGAAGGGATCAATTTCTACATATAATGTCCAAGAAGCGATGGTAGTTTGTGAGAAGATGAAGCATGTGGACTTTGTTGTCTATTTTAATTCAACTGAATGTAAAGTTCAATGCATGTGTAGATTGCTTGAGTTTAGAAGCATTTTGTGTGCTCACTCTGTGAGAAGGTGCATAAATGAGGTGCCAAGTAAATACATTCTGCCACGCTGGAGAAAAGATTTGGATAGCGAGTACGCATGCATCAAAACCATATATACTGGCTTTGGCAATGATTTCAATGCAAGTTGCTATGAGAGGATGAATAAAAAATTGATTGCCATTGTATAACTTGCTAGTAACTCTGAAGGCAAAACTAAAATTATAGACCTTGGATTAGATGAAATAAAGGAAAGAGTCATGAAAGAAGAATCCGATGATGGGAGTAATTTACCATGTTCCAGAAAAAGTCCGATTCGCACCGGTTCTACACAATGAGCTACTAGTAGGAAGGTGATTAGTCCTTTGGTTGCTCAGCGAAAAAGCCGTCCAGTTATCAAACGAAAGGTTGCCAAAGTAGATCAAATTGTAAATTGGTTCAAGGCAACAGCAAAAAAAAAAACACAAAAGCAAAAGTAAATTGTGTATTCAGTTTTTTTTTTTTTTTTTTTTACAAAGTGTATTCAAGTATGTAAAAACAATTCATAAATTTCAATCTTTAATTATTCTTGAAAAAATAGAGGCTGCTAAGTTGCTTCGATTTGGAGCTGAAGCTCAACTTCAAGCTAAAGCTACTGCATATACACCGTATTATCCTTATATGATTGCCACGCAAAATAGTATATATGTACCGATACGTGTTCGAAAGAGGACTTCACATCAATTGCTTGTTTTCACAAATTTTGTTCTTCTAACATGTATTTTTAATTGAATTGTCACAGGTGGCCAATGGTATTGGAGGCACGTCTCTTACTCCATCGGACTTTACAAGTGGCACATCGGGAAGTTTGATGAGTGCTCCAACTTAGATTTATGATTCTACATCTCTAACCCCATCGGCTTCTAATGCATGCACACTAGGAAGCTTGTATATTACAGACATATTTGACTAGTTTCTTGAAGTTGGATTGGGGAAAATCCAAACCCATTAGGAGATAGGGAGGATAGTACCCATAGAGAATTGGGAATGGGGAATGAGGAAAAATAATTATAGGGGAATAAGGATGGAGAATTAATATCTACTCTATTAACTCCCATTGCCATCCCTAACGGGCAGGCTTGTTTATTGATCCAACGTTTTTGTTCAATTCAACAATCAATTTTTTTAATAATTACTTTCTTAAGGTTATGATGTTATGCTTCGCTCTCTTAAGGGGTGGACATAGAGCAAGACGAGCTAGGTTCAGGCCAAGTTTAGAAAACATAATAGTTCATATATATTATTTTAAGCGTGGTTCAATTTGACATTGGGCCTAATCTAATCATATCAAGCTTTGTAGTACTTCTAAATTTTAGGTAGCATTTGGTTTACCTTTCAAAATTTAATTCTGTCTTTAAATTATGATTTAGATGAAACATGTTAACCAAACATATTTTTAAAGTACAACTCAAAATTAATTTCAAAACTCCTCGCTTATCTTTTTTATTATTATTATTATTCAATCAATCAATTATTTTTCCTCTCTTCTCTCATCTCACATTCTATATATCAATCAATCAAAAAAAAATTATAAATCATCCCAAAATTATTTTCAAAATTCATAACCAAACAAATTTTCTGTTTTTAAATCATGATTCAAAAACTCAAAACTCAAAATACAACTTCACACTCAAATCATAATTCTAAAACTAAACCAAATGGATCCTTAAACTTGTCCACTTAACTCAACATATATGGGCTATCGTTATTATTATTATTATTATTTGGATATTGAAAATTTATTAAATTAATTGGACCCTTTTAATAATTAATTGAATTTAGTTCATTAACAAAATCTAACAAATTTAACAAACCTTTTAAGAAATATTTGGCCCGGTAGCTTGAGGTTAGAGGTGGCAAATGGGCAAAATTTAAACGGGTCAAAATATGTAATGTTTTAAAAGGGTATTAACTTGAAATCATCCATTTGGCAAATGGATCGGGTATTCTGAGTCATTCACAAACTATACTAGAACAAGAAGACCCGATTCGAATCATTTAAACCCATTTAGGATTAACAAGTGTCTTTTAGTAACCTAATTACAACTCATTTACATAAAATGGCAACCAGAACTCATTTATTTTGGGTAGATCATGGATTCCGATTTAAATTGCCACTTTTACTTGAGCAATACTTGTCTAGTTCATTCAGGGTGACAAGCTTTATGTTTGCCTGAGATCCTACCTCTGGTTTGTTTTGAATTAATCCAAGCTTAAAGAATCCTTTGCTAATTAAGGTAGGTTTTAATGTGATTTATGATTTTTAATAATGTTAGAATAATTATATATATATTTATTTATTTATTTTAGGGGAAATTGTATTTAGTGGAGAAATAATTATATCTTCATGATGATACAAGTGTCCTGTATGCATGGTATAAGTCAATTTCTATACTTGATGCAAGTATTTCCTATTTATCATAATTGTACCGAAAAATATTCTTACTTATAGTACAATTATTTTGTGATTATTCCATTTATTTATAATTCTCCATCCCCCCTTTTTAATTGTGTTTATGATTTTATGTTGTTAACAATGATGCTCTTTAATTTCATTAAAAATATTTATGATAGAGTTGATTGAAACTTCAAAAAATACCTTTGTCAATGGAAGTGACCACATAATTTGTTGACACCTCTGTCATCTTCAATTCTATTAGGAGGGCAATGTAATCAATAGTATTAGCAATTAATTTGTTTTTGAAAAACGTTTGACATTCTTAAAATAGGAATCATAAATTTACTCTCTAGCGTTTCTCTCTCTCTTCTTCTTTTTTTTTAAAAAAAATTTATTCAGTTATATTTTGTCCAAGTTTTTGAATTATCCACTCTGACCCTTTTTTGGGTCTTGCTTGTCTTTCGCCCAGATTTGAAATAGTCCGGCCTAGTTTGGCCCATTAGGCTAACTTTTGGGCTCTTTTTCGATAATCAGAACCGTACATATTTTAGAATTTGTTAAGTACATTATTCCTGTAAAAATTCACGTCGATCAAATAACGAATACTATGTATTCGAATCACTTTGTCTTAAAAAAAAAGGGCGGTTAAAAAATTAATGGTTCATAAAAAAATGATCTGAATACATAGTATCCGTTATTTGATCGACGTGATTTTTTATAGGGATAATGTACTCAGCAAATCCTAAAATATAAACGATTCGAATTATCAAAAAGGGACCCAATCAGCTGAACTGAACCCTTCAATCTAAATGGTGGACTGGAGTCAAACCCCAGCCTCTTTTTTCATAGTCATAGAGAAACAATTCATTAAATTAAAAACAAAAAACCTAGAAGCAAGCCTGCATAATTTGTATATAATTAATAAATAATACTATTATATTATTTTTTTTTTTTTTCCTTTTTGGTAGGGAGGTGCTCACCTCCTCTTAATCCCATCCATTCATAAGTAGTAAGGGATAGTGAACCCCACAATTATGGATTTTACTTTCTCTCACAACCAGTGGACTTGATGGTACATTGCACTAAAAAAGAGTCATTCTCAAACGGTTATGAATAATGTTATATATATTAATTAATGTATTAATTAGTATATTAATTGATGATTTAGTATAATTTAAGAAATTTTTGGTATTTATAATTTGTATAATGAGTAGGATCAATAATAATGTCATAACTAGTGTTAGTACACTATTAACTGGTGCATGTAGTACCACCGAATAGTTATTATTTTGTTGGTATATATATATATATTATATTTTAAAAGATTGTTACTGAGGGGCTTATTGTGAAAACTAATGTTAAAAATTAGCTTTTCATAATATCAAAAATAAAATTTCACATAAAAACGATAAAAAAAAAAAATGTTAAATTTGAGAATTGGATGTTAATTTACCATTTATAACTGGCGGGCACTATTTCACTGCACTTCAAATATTGTATGAGTGGATTTTAGGAGACATCTCCAATCATAAATAAATAAATAAATAAGAGGGTAAATTACACTTTGTCTTTTTATATTTGATTACTTTCTCATTTTGATATTTAAAATTTATTTTTTCTCACTTTGACCCTTCATGTTTTAAGTTTTTTTCATTTCTAAAGTTAATTTTCGTTAAAAATTAGATAGAAAATGACACATTAACAATCATGTGACATAAAAATATTTTATTATATATAACCCACGTCTCTAACATAAACTTAAAATCTAATATAATAATATATTTTTTAGAGTTAATTACCTAAAAGTTTTATTTACAAATGTTATGGTAGCTTAGGTTCTATCTAAGATTTTTTTAACCAATAAATCCTATTTAGTAAAATTAAGAATATTATCAGTTTTTTAAAAATTTTAAAACTAACAAGATTATCAATTTTGCATAATAATGTTCAACTAATTTTACTAATTAGATAATTATTTTACTAACTGATGAAAAAAAAAAGAATATGAGATTAAACGGTTTTACCTTTCTACTTATTCGTTTAATTCAACTAATTTTAAAACTGAGAACATTATCAGTTCTCTTATTTAAATTTTTTTTTTTAGTTTTGCACATCAAAGTTCCATTATCATACTCTTTTATAGACATAAAATTTTCTGTTTTGCACAAAAAAAATTAATTTAGTTTTTTCAATTTTTTCAAAAAAAAATATTAGTTTTATTTTTTGCACATAATTTTTTTTTAATTTTTCAATTTGAAAGTTGATATTTTAAAGTTTTAAAAATCAAAATAAATATTAAATCATCATATTCTTTTATAGATAATCATAAATGATGAACAATCATTGTTTGAAAGATAATTCTGACTATTAAAAATTTAATGAGACTTGAAGGTCTAAAAAATTTAGTTATGATTTAACAGAGTATAAGTTCATAAATTAGGACCTGTCTATAAATGCCCCTATTTTTTATGTTATATGACAGTTATTATGATATTTTTTGTGTAATTTGAAAAAGAAATTAATTTTAAGAATAAATTGAGAAAAAACTTGAAACAGAAAATATTAAAGTGAAAATAAATAAATTTTAAGAGCTCTAAGTTAAAAAGTAATCAAACATAAAAAGAATTTACCCTAAATAATAAGAAACATTTAAAAAAATAAAAATAACTAGAGACTATTAAAATTGCATGCCATGAGTAGGACCCAAAAAACCAAATAATTATAAATAAATAAATTGTATTTGAATTTTTTCTCTGTTAGATGATTGTGGGATTGGCTACTCTTCGAAATCTTCGTGGATTGGCATGCAGATATCCCTTGAATCTCTTTTTCCTCTCTCATAGTAAAACCCTAAAAGATAGGTCATCATTTAATGCAAACAATCTTTCTCTCTCTATAATCTCTATATTCTCTCTTCAAAATCTTTCATTGAGAGAAATAGAATCGTAAACTTTCCTAAAAACCTCTATCTCCTCAACCGAAACCTACCAATGTCTCTCTAAAAAAAAACACAATTCCATGACAAACACGTCTCTCTTTTATAACCCTTTTTAAAGAAAACCCTAGTCGCCTCATCTCTTTCACAAAGCAAACCCTTTTGGTTTCTCCTCTCTCTTCAATCTGTTTCGGTTACTCTCAATCCAATGGAGAAGAAGAGAGAAGACATTGAAAAGATTCAAGACGAAGATGGTCTCGAATGGTTTAGATGACACAACCCTAATATTAACAATTTTCTAGACCCAACTATTCTTGAAAACCACCGACGTGTGTCTCTGGCGAGTCTCTTTTCGCCAGAAAACCATCTTCACAGGACATAGTTGCCTGAAAACCACCGGTTTCCTTCTCCGGAAAACCACTATCCAGGAATCAGTCCTTGCCAATACTGCCCTATCACTGTGCCAAATACCACTGTTTATGGCAACATTTGGAATATTCTTGATCCTGAATTCAGTCACCTCAATCTCTCAAACCCTTCTCAGCCCTCTCCGTTTTTTCCTTCGTCATCGTCATTGTCCGGTAACAACTCCTCGCCGATTGATCCGTATTTTTCATATTCCCAGTATGATGAAAATTTGCAGAGAATGAGCGTTCAGTCCGCAGTAAGGGGGCAAATGGGTTTGAATCAATTCAACAATGGAAGGCCAACAACAACAAACAATCCTCCTCGCTCGAACCAAAATGGGTACGATTTCAACACACCTTACTATGATGGAGCTTCAACTAATTCAAATTGAAATGGGTTTAGGCTAAGATCGAATGGATTTGGAGGCAATGATTTGCAGAATCTAGCTCCAACCTTGATGGAACTTAGGGGTATAGTATTTTTGGTGGCTAAGGATAAGCGCGGTTGTCTTTACTTGCAAAAGAAGATTGAGGAGGCTAACCCTGAGGAGATTGAGATGTTGTTCTTTGAGCTTAAAGATCATGCTCGCGAGTTAATGGTACATCAATTTGGGAATTCTCTCATTTAGAAGTTTTTTGGAGTTTGTAATTCAGTTCAGATTACTCAAATTCTTTTTCTGGTGATTAGTGATGAGCGTTACTTCATGACTATATGTTGTGACACATATGGGTATGTTTTTGCTAGTTTCCCTACTTCTATATTTTTTTTTTTTTTGCTGATTTATTCTTTTTCACTGTTTTATACATATCGGGTGATAAATTTGTTAAAAAACATCACAACTTTAAAGATTGGTAGTAACCAAAGTGAACTGTGTTTAGAAGTTTAAAACAATTGAAATAAGATTTAAAACAGCCATAAATTTGTTAAAGACATCAAAACTTTAAAGGTTGGTGGTAGTAACCGAACAGATTGTAAATCACCAGTAAACTATGTTTAGAGGTTTTAAACAATTCAAGTAAGATTTAAAACAGCCCAAAAATAAGTTTGGGATCCCAAAACGTAATTATAAGGCAGGATGTATTAGCTAAAGGTCTAAAACAATTTCAATAAAAGTTGAAAATAAAAATTTATTTGTAGCAACGGACTCTATTGATTGGTTGTATTTTTAGAGGTCTAAAACAATTGGAATAAGATTTAAAACTACTCATGAAGGTTTAAAATTGCCCAAATCGGAACTCTTTAAAAGTGATATGTATGTGATTTTTTTTTTTTTTAATCGGTAATAGTCACTTCTTAATTGTTAGATTAGAGGAGAATATGTCACTAGGTCATAAGACTATCGGCGTGTGATATGATATATAATAGGACATATTAGGGTTGTAAAATGATTGAAATAATTTTTACAATATTTAAAATTGAAGTTTAGAATTTCAAAAAATAAGTTTCATAGCTTAAAACCGAAACCAGACCAATTTATGGGTTAATTTTCCAATTTTGTGAGTTTGTAACACTATCAACAAGTTCCCTTTTTACCATTTGTTTTTTTTACTGTTAATGAAAGCTTTAATTTTGGGTACTACTTAATTTTCCAATTTCATGAAAGTTTTAATTTTGGGTACTAATTAATTTTCCAATTTCGGGACTTTATATCACTAGCAACCAAGTCCTGTTTTTACCATTTTTTTAAATTTTAATGAAAATATCATAATACAATTTTTTTGCTTGTGGATGTTTGATAAACTAATTAATTTCTTTTTCACCATTGTTGTTGCAGAACTCATGCAATGCAGAAATTGCTAGAATATCTGACCACCCAAGAGCAAAAATACAGACTTATGTCTGTTCTAGGGTGGCTCACTGTGCACTTGACCAATCACAGGAATGGCAATCACGTAATTCAATGTTGTTTGAAAATCTTCTCTAACGAGAATAATATGGTAAGTCTTTAATATTCTTGTAAATTAATATCCTTCCGTAATTATATTATAAATGTTGTTATAGATATTGTTACATATCATTTTTTTATACATGGATTTTTTTTTATCAACAAAAAATCTTTATTGATAATCACGAAGTAATACAGATTGATACAAAGTGATACATCAATAAAGAAGAGGCTACTGCACATGCATCATACCTGAATTTAATGTATATTTAAGCATCTTCTTGTTGGTTTCTCACCAACTAGAACTTCGAGCTTGAGCTAGCTCCGAGTATGTTTCCATCAATAAAGATTTATTTTGCCGATCAAAAAAAAAAAAAAAGTATATTTATTTTTATTTTTTTGTGTATCTATCATTCACTGCTTAAATTAACAAATAGTTAACATAAAAAAATTGAAAACTAAGATTGCCATTGCTAAGTAAACAATTCAAAATGACAAGAATAATTTTTTGAGAAATTATTCATCTTCATAATTTCTTAACCATATATGAGATTAACTAGGATAGTCACTTTTAGACTGTTAATATATGTTAATATATGCAATACTTTAGTTCATTAGTGCTACTTTCGGCAAGCTTTAGTTTAGTGCGTCATTATTCTTTAATGTAAAATGATTGCTTCATTGTATCTCTATTCTCTCTATAAAGAGAGAGCTTGTTCTCTTTGTAATACATATATTGAAGTACAGATTATAACACACATTAATACAGAGTTAATTCATTTTGCTCTTTCTCTCTCTATCAATTTATCTTACATGGTATCAGAGCTAGGTTAATAATCTAGTAATTTTGTTTCACCGGCGGGCGGCAGCCTCGCCTTGGCCGCCCACCGGACCTCAACCCCTCTCATTCTCCTTTTCCTCACCATCAGCGTCATTCTTCAACCTTCACTCTTTTTACCTGAGAGGCAAACATATACACACAGACCACAGAGGACGGCTCTCCCTCTCTCTGGTCTCTCTCAATAGGTGATCCAGTTTCTGAGCTATTCAATGGCATGGACATCGGCATCAATGTGGTTCCACAGCAATCTTTTTCTGACCCACAGATCAGAGGATTTCCAACAATGTTGAATGTTTTAGCAAGAAATCTGGGTACAGGCCCACTCAACTTGTTGAAAGACAAGTCTAGTAAGGCAAGCTGGGTAATGTTGGCCTGGGGACTCCAAGCCAGAATTTATCTGGTACTCTCTCTCCAAGCATAGGCAACTTAACAAATCTTCAGATTGTACTGTTACAGAACAATAACATTACAGGACCAATTCCACCAGAGCTTGGAAGGCTCTCAAAGCTCATCACACTCGATCACAGACCACAGAGGACGGCTCTCCCTCTCTCTGGTCTCTCTCAGCTGGTATAGTTAATCATCATCTGCTACACAAACACATGCAGGTCTCCCTCCCTCTCCAGCTTCGTACACAGCTTCTCTGTCTGCTGGTACTCCTTTAAGCCTTCTCATATCTCTTTGAGGCTCGATGTATTTTGCAGCCTTCTCATATCTCTTTGAGGCCTTCGCATATTTACCCGCCTTGAACAGAGCATTTCCTTCTTCCTTCTTCTTGCCAGCAGCTTCAATTTTTTCTTGGGTGTTCATATCCTGGGTGTTCATATCCCAGGATTCCTTCTCCTTGACAAAGGACGCGAGCTCGACTTCATAGTAAACAGTTGAGTTCGGATGAACAACAGCTCCTTCCTTCGGGCGCTCATATCCATCACTGAATGCTGGCTTGCCCTTCTCTCCAAACCCACTGGCCGACGACTTCATCAACGAAATCAGGCCGACAACAAGCGGCGACTTAACAACTCTCGCCGAAGATTTCACCAGCGAGGGTCGAACAGCTCAATTTCAATAGATCTGCGAACGATTTACCAGTTGGGATGGCCCAGGAATCGGAGCTTCGGCCTCGGCTGAATTCAAGATCTGACTATACTCACACTTTACACCCACCATCCCATTTCCCTTCCCACTATGTCAACTTTTGCACAACCTTTCACCTCTCTCTTTTTCTAAACAATGTTTTTTTTTTTTTTAGCCAACCAACCCACCACCAAGCCATGTGCTGGTTTTAATAATCAAAACCCACTCACATCTGATTATTTAAAAAAAAACAAAAAAAAAAACAAAACAAAACAAAAAAAAAAACAGCCACTTGTGCTAACTTGTGCTAACTTGTGCTAACTTTCTCATATCCTACTCATACACACCTCTCCATTCATTACTTTTCTCTTTCCACTCCCATCTGATTGTTTTACAACACCCACATTCCCACTACCCACTTTTCTTTTATTTTCTTTTCTACTCCACATACCCAGTCTTCTTTCCACCACTCATATTTTATCCTAACCTTCCTGATTCCCGGTTATTACATACAAGCAACTGTATGTGTAGATGTGGTCCCCCGTGGGATGGTGTCAAACAAAAAAAAAAAAACAAACAAACAAACAAACAAACAAACAAACTTGATTTTTCTGCCTGTCATTTCTCCCATCCGGGTTTGCCCAACACACTCATTTTATTTATACCAGGGATCAACCCCGATTTTACACCACAAAACACAAAAAAAAAAAAAAAAGGATCTTCTTCTTTCTTCTCCGGTGACAGCCATGTCTCACCTTCACTTACTCGGCTCTTCCGTCGCCGAGCTCTTCCGCTTTTTGTCGTTCTTTTTGTCGTCCACCTTCGACGGCCCTTCTCTAGTACTTCCGCCAAGCACTACCACAGTGTTTCCGCCGAGAGAGTCGGCTCCCCGCCGGCCATCAAAGGAGAGGTATGTAGGTGCCCCAAATCTAGCCATGGAGGTGGTTTGCCTTTTCAGCTCCTTGTTTTCAGCCTTCAAGGCACAAATCTCTGCCCGTGCATCTCTGTACATGCACTGGAGTAGGGAGAGTTGGGCGTTGACCTGGTATACCTCACACGCCTTGTTTTGCAGCCGGTGAGACAGGTTAGTGACCGCCGCCACTGTCTCCATGCAGGACCTCAACGTGTAGTGGTTGGCCTCGATATCGTTTTGCGTAGCCATCACTTGCTCAATTGATAGTGTGGGAAGACTAGGTTGAGTCAGAGCAGGGGTACTTGGCCCAAAGGAGCTCGATGGACCATTAAGATCCGGAAACAGAGAGAGAGAACGGGAAGAAGAGGCCATTTTCTGGACAACAGAGTGTTACAGAGTGTTTCAGAAATCACAGCTCTCAGAGAACGAAGAGGCTTCAGCTGGTTTGTTATGCCTCAGCCTCAGCCTCCGTCTTGGTTTAAATAGCCAAGGCCGACACGCGCATTGCGCGCCTCCGCGTGTCCGGCGCGCCTTTTGATGGTTGTCGGGCACACCTTTTGATGGCACACCTTTTGATGGTTTGGGCACGCCTTTTAAGGCACGACTTTTGAGGAAGCGATATATCTATCTATGTATATCTTTTCTGCTACAACGGTCCGACATGACCCCATAAACTGTCCCGACATTGATTCTGGTCAGCTTCTACAACAACGATCTGACACGACCACACAGTGTCTGCTACATCGGTCCGGCATGACCCCGTAAACTGTCCCGACATTGATTCCGGTCAGCTTCTACATCGGTCCGACATGACCCCATAAACTGTCCCGACATTGATTCCGGTCAGCTTCTACATCGGTCCGACATGACCCCGTAAACTGTCCCGACATTGATTCCGGTCAGCTTCTACATCGGTCCGACATGACCCCGTAAACTGTCTTCTACAACGGTCCGACATGACCCCGTAAACTGTCTTCTACACAAGGTCCGACATGACCCCGTAAATTGTCTTCTACACCGGTCCGACATGACCCCGTAAACTGTCTTCTACACCGGTCCGACATGACCCCGTAAACTGTCTTCTACAACGGTCCGACATGACCCCGTAAACTGTCCTCTTACAACGGTCCGACACGACCATACAGTGTCTTCTACAACGATCTAACACGACCATACAGTGTCTCCTATCCTATTTTATTTATTTGTCATTTTATTTTCACGTTTTGTTACTCTCTCCAAACTCAAGTTGGTTAATGTTTATCCTCCTTGAGTTTGAGGGGGCTGTTAATATATGTTAATATATGCAATACTTTAGTTCATTAGTGCTACTTTCAGCAAGCTTTAGTATAGTGCGGCAAACTTTAGTTTAGTGCTTCATTATTCTTTAATGTAAAATGATTGCTCCATTGTATCTCTATTCTCTCTATAAATAGAGAGCTTGTTCTCTTTGTAATACATATATTGAAGTACAGATTATAACACACATTAATACAGAGTTAATTCATTTTGCTCTTTCTCTCTTTATCAATTTATCTTACACAGACAACTAATTATATGACAATAAATATGGGGCACATTATTTTCATTGCATTGTAATCTTCAGGACATGACAATAGAAACCCATAAACCAAACACAAAATTGAATACAAAGGTTGTATGGGGATAACAAAATTTTGAAGTTTGTTGATGGGCCCATTTCAAGAAAATCTTGTTTGTTAATGCAATTTTGAGTGTCGAATTCTAATTCTATATTTGATTTTGATATTCTTGTACTAAAATAATGTGTTGACAAATGTGTGTGTTTGTGTGTTTGTTTGATTATCCACACAGCATATTCTACATAAATTAGTAGATAACTGTCTAAACATAGCCACAGAAAAATCAGGGTGTTGTGTGTTGCAACACTGTGTAACGCCCCAAATAATCAAACACAACCCGACCACATTAACCAACATTCACCGAATAATAATGGCATAACTCCAACATTTACATCATATATCAACAATGTTTATACAAAAGTTTCACATGCAAGTTATGTTGGGATCGGGGATCCCGCCCAAGACCTTATAGAAATTATAACAATCAGAAAAACACACCCACACAGAAGGAGACACAATATTTAACGTGGTTCGGCAATAATGCCTACGTCCACGGGAGAGTAACCGTTTATCATTTATGGAGAGATTACAGAAATATTACAGAGGAGAAGCTCACACTATTCTCACTCACCCATTCCCCCGTCTCCCTCGCTCACACCGAGGGAGACGGTTTCTCACATCTCTCACTCCTTAACTCTTGGTTGGTTTTCTTTCTCACATTTTCTTCCTCTCTATTCCACCTCTATTTATACAGCTTGTTGAGAAGAAGAAGACAGCAGCTGAGAGTGGGTTCAACCACCCCACCATTTGGTGGGTTCAACCACCCCACTTCCTTTCAATGGGTTCTCCATTAACTCTAGGTGGGAGCTCCATTCTCTTTAGTGGGATAGCCACAAGGGATGATCCAACAAATCACCCCCTCAACCCTTGTGAGGTGATCCACTGCACACACTGCTGCTAATCTTGTTACGCCCAAGAAAACAATAGAATCTTCATCTCCTCACTGAGACGCTGCATCCCCTGAAGCTAGAGATAATACACCAGAGATACAAGAGGAGGAGGGAATCCTACATCCTCAACTCAACTCACACCACTCTCTGATTTGGAGAGAGCCTCTGCTCCTATCTCCCACAGATCTCTTCCACGCTTCCTGTTTCGGATGTCTTCACCTGCTATGCTTGAACTGGCGTAACCAAGATATCCGACACCCCCTGATTGGATGTCCTGCACCCCCTGCTGAGATGCCCTTGACTGTCATGCCTTATCTCTTTGCATGACTAAAACTGGAGCAACAGAAAACTCTTCATTTGTCTGGTCAAAGTTCCTGGTTTTCTTTGCTCGGAGTTTCCCTTAAACTATCTTGAACTATCAGCATTTGCCCTTTGCACTCTTGAACAACTTCCCAGCGTTTCCACACACTTATTGTTCATGCCTTTTGCAATCCCTAATCTCCAGTTCAGCGATACATGTTACCTGCGTATCTATCACTTGTACTACCAGATGATGGTTGATAGTAACTCTTTCTTCCAAAGCAACTTCAACAAATCTGTACAAGTCACCAACTATGCAACACCTAGCATAGTACCTGCACCCATACTTCTTGAGTGCTCATCGTGGCTCCATCTCTCCTCCTGCGCTCGAGCTCGCCTGAGAGATCCGCAACAACTCTGTTTCATTAAGAGGTGCGTTCGCTGCCACAGAATCAAAAAACCGATACCATAACCCAGGTATCCAACCATTCAGTCAAAACTGAATACCATCTGCTGTACAAAACACAAGCGCTTTTCCCAAAAAACACAGCAGATTCCATTGCTCAAAATCACATTGAGCCAATGCAAAGAACATGCAGAACCAATCGAGCTAGCTCTTCGATTTTCTGCAACTCAAGCTCCACCATAGTGCCAAGTTCCGATTTCCATAGGCGCCAAACAAGTTGTCCTTGACAACTCCAAACAAAACATGGTGAGCAACCCGCTTGAACCAGTGCTGAGGAGACTAAACAAAAGAGGCTTCAAATTCTCCGTCAAAGCAACTTCGAAAGCGGTACCAAAAACATCATGTCCGATCAACCATCGAACACAATACTGCTCTCTTCAAGCTCGAATTAATCAAGAGAGCCAAACAAATTCTCCGAGAACTGAGGCAAGTTCTCTACCAAACAAAACTGGACTGTGGACGCAGTTAGGCTCTAACCAGTTCAGAAGTATCGGAACAAACTTCAAATGAACTTACAAAATACCAAGAGCCAAAAAATTCTGAAGTGTCGAGCAAACTCCAGATTCCTCCAACTGCCATTCCAACCGGCAAACACAAGATGATGCACCATCTTCACAGTTGCCAAAAATCGCCCAAAGGCGCGTGCACCGTAAATGCACAACTCCAACAGTCCCCGCTGACTCCACCGAGTCTGCAAACGATCTATCCCCTCCAAATCCAACGGCAGATTAAGGGATGGATCCCAACACATGAGATTCACAAAATCACCATCTTCACGTTTCTCCGCAGCAATCTTTTCCAATCTTCAATGAACACCAACGGTCAAACCGCTTCCAAAGAAGCAAACACCCGGAGCCTGAATCGTCACCCAGACTACCAATAGCTGATGTCTTCGAATATGGAATAGATTGCGAAAATGAAAATCCTCAAGAAGAAGAAACAATCAAGTCTCACAAATCGGAGACACCCCTAGATCTAATCTGACACGATCATAGATCCCAGCTGTGATAATGAATCTCAATAAACCACGACTCTGAAAGTCGCCAATAATCCGTGAAAGACCGCCAACAACAATGCCTCCAATAGACATTGAACAAAAAAAAATGCCAAAGCTCCACCAAGATCTGAAGTAGATTTTCACACCTTCTTCAAATCGACAAATACGGGAAAAACTCCACCAAGATCTGAAGTAGATTGTCACACCTTCTTCAAATCGACAAATGCGGAAACCAAAGCTTCACCAGATACGAGTCTTCCAACAACGATCCATGAAGGATCTCCAACGCCTCCACAGAGGCCAATGCCAATAAAGTACTACCATTTGGACTTATTACATATGCCAAATCTCCATAGTACACTCTGCCAATGCTGGTTCTCTCTATCCCCTAGAGAAAAACCCAATGAACTCTGAAGTTCTGCAACTAACCTGAGAGTCTCCAAATGAACTGATAACTTTTGCAACTGACTCTGAAAGGTCTTCAATTGGCTTCCAATTGGCTTCAACCGGGTGAACAAAATAAATCACCCCCATCACCCACATGGATGATAAAACACCGTTGTACAAATATGCCTCCATTCCACTGAGCATCCAGAGTGAATCTGCACCTCCTACTTGGAATGTCTTCAACCGCCACACATCATCTTGCATGGCTCGCACCTCTATCACCAGGTACTTGCATCCTCCAATAGAATGCTCACCGTTTCCCTGTTGAGGTGACTCCACCCAAACTCTCTGGGTGCCCGTCGCGACTTCACTGCCACGAACCAGATTCAGGACAAAGAAAGAGATTTGCCTCTCCCGGGGTGCGCACTGCAGCGTCTTATCCCTTTCAATTTCTCTGTCTAGAGCTTTCTTCTGTGAACTAGTTGTTGCTGCCAGGCCAAAATCCGGCACACTGCACCTTTGTATCACATTCAGCTGCGTACTCTTACACTGTTGTATGCCAGCACCTTGTATGACATTCCTGTGTACTCATCTGTGCTATTGTGGCTACGTGCTCCTACACCTTATGTGTGTACTACTGCAGCTGTTGCCTTTCTACGTTCACATACTACCAGTACTTCTTGTATTATGTTTGACAGTAGCTCCAACTGCCACAACATTTCTCTAAGCCTGCACTGGTTGCCAATCATCTATCTGATGAAGTGGACTTTTCTTCTGATTGAACCAGATCCTCTGATGACATCAACAACCAGGAAAGTTCCCAGAAAAGACTGGTGGGGTCACAAACGGTCCCACTTAAGAACCAGTCTCCTTAGACACTGTCTTTTTGACAGAACTTTCCTAGACATTGTTGATCTTGAGATAATCATGTGCAATTCTTCTGATCGCCTTTGACCAATCCTGATCTCGATTGATTTGCCATTTGATTAAGCCTGATCTCCTTTGGTCTTCAATGATCTATCCCGATCTGTATCTGGTTGTCCAATCTGGTTAGAATCTGTCCATTCTAACATCTTCAGTGAATCCGCAGCGTTCCACAATATCCGGCAACCTTCCTCTGACTATTAAAGATGACAAACTCCATGTTTTAACAGTCTTTTAAAAAATTGTTCAGAATTTCACCATTCTGACCTTGCGGTTGCGTCCGGAACGGTCCGATTAGCTAGGACCAATCATCGCTGCACTTCCGGGGACCTCACTGAAAACTTTCTCCAAAACTGGACAAAATTGCAAATTTCCCAAACACTGGGACCAAACTGTAATTTCACAAACTACAGGGGTCAAAATTGTAATTTTCAAAACATCAGGAATATTCTGTGTTCCAACAGAATATTTCGTTTGCCGCACTACCGCCGTCTGTCACTTTAATCTGCCTTCTTTTTATAGAAACTCCAATTCCAAAATCTGACCGTACGGATGTGTCCGGAATACTCCAAATAGTTGAAAACCACTATTGGATCACCAAAAACGGACTCCGAATGGCTCAGATTGGGCCAAAACAGTTTCAACGGTTCTGATCTGCAGAATTTGGTGTGCCTGCGAAGCACCGGATGATTTCTCCGGTCAACAGCGCGGTCAACGGCATGGCTGTCTGGCGCGGCGCGGCTTGGCGCGCTGGTCAACGGCTGAGTCAACGGCTCAGCTTCTAGCGCGGCTCGGCTGAGCGGCTTGGCTTGGCACTGGTCAACGGCTTGGTCAACCATGCCACGTGTTCTGCCACGTGTCTGTCTGTCTGCCACGTGTCACCGACGTGGCGCTGACCTGGCATGCGCGTGGTCTTCGCGCGTGCCAGCCACGCGCGTCCTCCCACTCGTCTTCTTCCTTCGTCGGCGCGTGAGGCGCGTGAGTGAGACTGGGCCTCACATGCCATCTTCAGGCGGCGCGTGAGGGCGCGTGGGCCATCTTCTGGGGCTCTGCTTTACATGGTTGGACTCCTCGCGTTGAGACCTTGCTCCTGGTATGCTCAAAACCTGATTTCGAGCAAGTCGATTTCTGGGCAGTTTCGAACATCGCACGGTTTTTGTTCCGAAACGCTCCGACGAGGCTCTGATACCACTTGTTGGGATCGGGGATCCCGCCCAAGACCTTATAGAAATTATAACAATCAGAAAAACACACCCACACAGAAGGAGACACAATATTTAACGTGGTTCGGCAATAATGCCTACGTCCACGGGAGAGTAACCGTTTATCATTTATGGAGAGATTACAGAAATATTACAGAGGAGAAGCTCACACTATTCTCACTCACCCATTCCCCCGTCTCCCTCGCTCACACCGAGGGAGACGGTTTCTCACATCTCTCACTCAAGACCTTAACTCTTGGTTGGTTTTCTTTCTCACATTTTCTTCCTCTCTATTCCACCTCTATTTATACAGCTTGTTGAGAAGAAGAAGACAGCAGCTGAGAGTGGGTTCAACCACCCCACCATTTGGTGGGTTCAACCACCCCACTTCCTTTCAATGGGTTCTCCATTAACTCTAGGTGGGAGCTCCATTCTCTTTAGTGGGTTAGCCACAAGGGATGATCCAACAAGTTATACATTCATTGGTAAGAAAAACACATGAATCTATAGCATGTGAAGCATATGGTTCTCAAAACAAATAAATTCCCTTATGGGCTACAACTTCCAAGGCTTAAGCCTAGTTACACAAAAGTGGCCTCTCAAACCCATACAAAAATAGCCCGTGGCTAGCAATTTAATCTCAACAAAATGGAGTTATGTGCTCTTCACAACTATCCACGCCCTCAACTTGGCGGGATCACCACGTCTTTACCTGCACCAAAGTCCCATAGAAGTGAGCATAAAGCCCAGTAGAGAATTTTCACAAAGTATATACAGTTATGCAAACTCTCAATAAAAATGCAAATGTCAATGCCATGCCATACTCTTTAAAAGAAATTTCATTTCATGCTCTTCTTGAAGATTTCCATTTTTCAACTAAAGCCTGCAATCTCAACACATTTCAAAACTTCCAATTTTAATCAATAGGGGCGGTAAATACGACACTGGTAATCCCTAGGCTGGTGTCTGCAAGTAGAGTCTACAAGTACTACCAAATTGTCATTTTTACCGATATTAACCAGAAGGCTCGATACCTATCTGCGCGGTTTTCTGGTCTTTTACCATGGATACTCAAGCCAACTTATCAAGTTCAACTACACCCTCTATCTGGACTTACCACGTATTTACCCCATACCACATTTCCATAGTTCTCATTTCAACATAAATCTTTCTCAAAGTAAACGTCTTTCCAACTCATTTCAAGATATGCAATAATGATGATAATTCAAATGAGGATATGATGCATTACTTAATATTTCATAACATTTCTCCATTTCAAACGTCTCTATGACAATATCAAATAATTTCGTTTCTCATTCTATTTTTCAATGTAATTTCACAATTGACTATATGCCATCAATGCATAATACTCACAATCTCCCACTATGCACAATTCATAACAAGTTAGCCCTTTTTAAGACTACATGTGGTGTTTTCACCATTAATTCCCAAGATTTTACAATTCTCACATTTCATTGTATACAACCATTCACCACTTTCCAACTATACATGTTCAAGTAATTAACAAATATGTTGCAATACATCTCCTTTCCCATACCTCAAATAGATTGTTATTTTGCTAAACATGTAATGAAATCTACTTCCATCCACCCTCTTGACACAAGACAATAAATAATTTCATAGGCATTTTCTTATTTTCCAAAATCCCCAAATTTCTAGGGTTTCACATCAAAATCAAACATTTCCCATTTTCCTTGGTGAAATCCCACTAAAATCACCTTTTTAGAGTTTTATAAGAGATCATCCTCATGGATTAGAAAGGGGTTGAGATTTACACCCACTTCTTCAAAACTCTCTCTACATAGAGAGCAAAATCAACATCAACATCACAAATTTTCAAGGAAACTTTTAAATCAACAACATTGTAGCAAAACTTGTATATATAACTCAAGAAATCCCTACCTCAATGTTTGATGAAGAGGAGAATATGAAACCCTAACTTCAAGGATGAGAAAGAGCTTTGATTTCCACCATACCAAGTGAAGCTCTAGCCCTAGATCTTCAAGATTGTGAGAGATGATGATGATCTAGACCCAAGGGTAGCAAGAATCAAAGTGTTTTAGTGTTTTGTGAAGATTTTCTAGAGAGAAGGAGGAGAAAATAGGGTTTAGAGTGAGATAGAGAGGGCCCTAAATGTGAGACAATTTCGGCAAAAAGACATAAAAAAAACAGAGTTTCGGACTGTCCGTCTGCCGCACGTGCGACGCCCCTCCCCGCACGTGCGAGGCGCCCCTTCCCGTACATGCGGCCTTCATTTCCGCACGTGCGGTGGCCCTCTGCTGCACCTCCCTCCGCACCTGCCTTTTAGGCAGTGTACAGCCTCCCATCTCTCCTGAAATCCGCATGTGTGGCCTCACACCCCGCACGTGCAGCCCTCCCCCACATGTGCAGCCCTAGGCCCCCGTACGTGCGGCTAGCCAAGCAGCCCAGAAAAATTGTTGGCTCGACCCCCGGCACTCCGGACCTGACCTCACGGTCCACGGGAATAAAGGAACTTCAACACCAAATAAAACAAGAACAAGGACTTTGTTTGGGAATAACCTCCGAACGTTTCAAACCCAATGAGAGCGAGAAGAGAACGGAATGAAGAAGAAAGTAAAAGAAAGAAAACACGACCCGGTCATCACACACTGTCTCACACATTCTCAAGAAGAGCCTGTCAATCGTCTCATTACTAAAATTGCTGCCAATGCACTTGTCCTCTCTGAAAGTCGTTATGGGTTTGTCTCTCTTCTCTTTAATTTAATTTGAATATTTTTTTAATTGTCAATTTTATTTTTTTTAGTTTTTAGGCAAATTATACTCACCTCTCTTTATTTGAAAAAAATACAGTTAATCTTGCACTTTTGACATAATTATATTGACCTCCCTTTAAGTAATCGAAATTAATGCACATGATGGATAACTTGCTGAAATAAACAAAGATAGAGTATACATTTTTCATTTATATGGTTAACAAATTATTGATAAAAAAGGGTCTAAGACTAAGTGTAAGGGAGAGTATAATTATGTCAAAAAATTTCAACAAATTTTGAGAGTTTGCTAAATGCGAGTAACTTTTACCAACATTCAGGTTTTCTTGGGAAGTGTCTTTTTTAGAATTTTTTTTTTTTTTTTTGGACTAAAATATGATGTGAAAAAAACTGAAGCGTTTGGAAATATTTTTTTAAAGTTTTACGAAAATATGTGCAAAATGTAGAGAGAATGGGAAGGAATTTTTTTGACCATTTTAGTTACCTTTTGATTTTTTTTTAAATACTAAATTAGCATATTGCAAACAACCCCCTAGTACTGCCAGTACTGGCATGTTCCCTATGCTAAACTGCTAATATCAGAGTAATTAAAGGTTGTCTTACCTCTTATTTGTTGTATGAGAGCATTAGTCTTTCTTCCCAGTAGGATCTGTGGCTTGCTTGGAACAGTAATGAATTAGTTTTTTTTTTATGTGTTTTCAGGAACTATGTTGTGCAGATTATACTAGCAATAAAGGAACCATATGTACAACATGCCAAAGAAGACATATTTGCGCAACTTGCGGGGGACTACGTCAGCCTCTCCTTTAATAAATACAGCAGCAATGTGGTGGAGAAGTGTTTGAAAGAGGCTGGAGAAGATCAAGCCGCGCAAATCATCAAGGAGATCATTAACAGTCCCAATTTCTTGATGCTTGTTCAAGATCCTTATGGGAACTATGTCGCTCGATCTGTTGTGATGGTATCAAAGGTTCGTTCATCTTAACTATGCGTTCGTTTATTTTTTTTTCTTGGAGCTTTCTCATCATCTAAACAGCAAGCTATATGAATCAGATTAGTATGGGAATTAGCTCAGTAAAATGAGTTCCATTACTATAATGATCTGAAAATTGGAACTTTTAAAGAAACCTTGATAAAACATTGAGATTTACTCTATGGCATTAGCAAAGATTGAGAAACATTGAAAGCTTCTATGAGGCTTGAATTTGAATTGAGAAAAGCGTTCAAAATGTTCTGCAAAATGTATTACTGTCTTTAACCCAGTGCGGGGTGCACAACAGCCATATTTGTACAGTCAAATGGGCCCATTTCAGAGCCCATTTCAATAATCCGACCCGTTCACATTTTAGAATACATCAAGTAGAACATACCTGCAAAAAATCAAGTTAATCGGATATCGTTTACCTATTCATCCACTCATATTTGTATTCATTTTAATAACCCTGAAATGGGCCCATTTGGCTGCTGTCCACCCCCGCACAGTAGCCAAATACTACATATTAAAAAAAAAGCTCAGAATTTTAATGATTCTGATTAGGTAATATTGGGAAGAGCCTTGAAACATTGAAACTATAGAGCTTGAATTTGAATTCATATATGAAATGCAAAATTTTGAGAAATATGTATTCTGATTTGGTAATATTGGGAAGAGCCTTGAAACATTAAAAGTTTCTACAAAGCTTGAATTTGAATTCAGATATGGAATGCAAAATTTTGAGAAAAATGTAATACTACAATCATTATACATTTACATAAATACTATGTACCTAAAAAAATTATCTATAATTTGAATGATTCCAATCTGTAATATACTTTCTTTTTTTCTTTAATGTTTGACTTGTAAATTGTTTTTACTTCTTGCTCTTACCATCCCTCGAATGCTTTCAGAAAAATATCCTTAATAGGCTTACAAGTAATGTAAGGTACAGGAAGTTTTTTTATCCAAAATTGGAATGTGTTTGATTCTTTCTTTCTTTTTTCTATAATGTTTTGATTTTGTAAATTGTTTTCACTTCTTGCTCTTGCCTTGGAAAATTTAGGGATGTGTTCGCCAAACAATTCTTACCCTGATTCAGAAGCATTACCCTTTCTTACACAGCCACCCCTACAGAAAGAGGGTGCTGCAGGTGACCTGAGGCACCAAGCAGCAACATGTCTTTACATCTAAAAGGTAGACATAACATAGTGTGGATATGATCTGCTCTAATTTAGGCTTTTGTTGTGTAGCAGATTGTAAGAAATAAGGGAGGAGGGTGTTTGTTTGGATTGTATTATCCCTGCAGGGTCTTTCCCTCCCTTTGTTGCTTATTATACATTATTATTATTAAAGCTCTAGTGTTTTGAATTTTTATAATATCATACTTTTGTGTGTTTTTTTTTAATGGTTTAGTCTCTCTGCTACATTTTGCCTGTGTTTGGTTATGGCCTCTTGACAAGGAAGAGGTACACTGAAGAGAACAATTGTAGGCAAGGGGATCCTCTTATCCAGATCTTTTTTTGTATCGTGTTCCATGGTTCTAACAGGGAATAAGACTGGACTTGGAGATCCATTGTGTGACAATGTCTCTCATCACCACACGATGATCTTGAGATCATTTTTCTTTTATTCCTTGCCCAAAACCAGTCTTTTAACAATACGCGATAAATCTCGGGATCCTATCTTATATCCGAGTCCTCTCTTATAACTTGTCTGAAACCTTGGAACAGGGGACAAGAGTGAAATTCGGCCTCCAATAATAGGAACTAATCTTTGTTAATCCAGAGCTACTGCTTCAAATTGAATTAATACCAAAAGCACTACATCTTTTGTGAGGTCTATCTAATTTTCTCAATTTATTTATTTTGTATGGAATACAAGCATATAAAATTCATGCTATGAATGGGAGATCAAAAGTTTATTTAGATATTAAACAATAACAAAATCAGTTAAAGATTTATTAAAAAATCAAGATATGACATGTCATTCAATTTGTTAATTTTTACACAATCCTAATCTCTCTTCATTCCATTTGCTAATTTATACACAATCTCTCCAACCCTTATTGAAAATATTTGAATTTCTTAAAAAATTAAAATTTGACAGAGTAAGAGATGTTTGATTTTGATTGTAGTGAGAATACAGCATAGTGTTCTCTCGGGATGGGCCAGTATCGATTCAATCTGCCAAAATCAAAAGACCTGAATCAATCCGCCACAAAATGGGTGATTTCGATGGTCCTCTAATTGAACATGTTTTTCCTTCTTGGCAGTGTGGGTCCAAGCTCAACCCAAAATGTAGAGAGGGAATTGACCAATCCTGACCAACCTGGACTCTGGCTAAGCCTACTCAAGTCGAGCAAAACCAGGCCTACTATAACCATCGCACAGTGACACATCACCATTGGACCAAAAACTGATGGCTTTGTACCAAGTTTTCCTTAATCACCATAATTTCTAGACACCAATAAACTAAAATTTCAATCTCATTCAAAGAAAAAGGGTAGAGAATAGCATTCTTTAAGCATTAAAAAATATGCAACCATAGAAAGGAGAGAAATGACAAATTAGCATAAGGTCCCTCAAAAGTTTGTAACCCAGATGCCAAGCAAAATCAAATTGATAGAAAGGAACAATCACACGCGATAACCATCCAAGAGATGGTTTTGAGGTGATAAAATGGATCTTACATAACCAACTGAATTTTGAACCAAAATAAGCTGAAAATAATACCAGCTTCTAATGGCCCGTGAAACAATCTTTCAAGTTCTCCAAATATAAGATAGGATGATTATGTCAAGCCTCATAGTGACTCTTCGCACCAAAAAGCGAAGGGAATTACAACAAGAGGCAATCTATGTAATATTACTAAGAATCTGAATCTGAAGAGTGCGAATTTGAGCTTTGTCTAACGCTCCTGGTTTTCGCACTGGACTTTGATGGATTTAGAGATGATTCGCCCTCAAAAAAGATAACTTGAGCTTTAGCCAACCTCTCTTCCAGTTCCTCTGAGCTGAACTCATCCGTCCCACCAAGCTCATTAAATCCTACCTGCAGTGCATTGAGTAGAGGAATGTAAGTAAAACAAAACATCAATTTTATTTTCTAAATTGATTTTATTAATGATTTGTGTAACCTTCCTTTGGACATACCACGTAATCGTCCACTTTGGCATTCTTTATAAGGGCAAGGGTTGGAAGGACAACAATCTTGAGCTTCTCAGCCAAGAATGGGCTTTTCTCAGCATGTATTTTCACGAAACGTGTCTCTATGTGCTGCTTTGCCAATATACTCAAGTGCTTGTCCATCACCTGCAATTAAACCAGAAGCAGTAGTGTTGCTTTACAAGCTGGAATCTACACACTACTTTCAAATAACCCATAAATTAATCAACCATACCCACAATTTTAAAGGGGGGGAAAAAAAACATTAAGATGATGCACAACCTTATAATGAAGTGTGGTCAAATACTTAAATAGTTATGCATTCAGCTGTGAATAATTGTTTAACAAAGACTGTTTATCCAACACATCAAAATTTGATTTAGACAACATTCTTTCCTCTGGCAGGAACTCCATAAAATGCATTACAGTTAAATACCTGACACTTCAACAGACAAGCAACACAGAAGCACACATCAGCAAACTTAAATGACATGCAATGATCAGCTACCCCCATAATTAATAATTTTAAAATAGGTATGGAGTCCGTAGTTTTTGTTATGATCACCGTATATAAAAAGGGCAGTCTCAATGCACAAGACTCCCCGCATTGCAAGGTTGTAGTTTGAAACCCATGACGCAAGGCCTTCCCTCTGTGATGACCACATATCTAGCTCAATTTTGTTTATTCCCAGAAATAACCCACAAACAATTTCAACAAACTAATCACTTCAATGAAATTAGAACAGTAACAGTGAATGGGAAAAATAAAAATATATCATAATTTGTAATGGTGGATAAAAAAAATAAAAACAATACGTCATTTTGAATATATATGTTGTGTATATGTAATATATTTATAATAATATAATGAATCTCATGCAAATGCAGAATTTGACTCTTTGTCAAGAGCAAGTGAATGTATTTGAAACTAGTTCAAGTTTGTGTATACTCCTTATCTTGGCATATACAAAGGCAGTCCATGATAACAAATGTAACAAACAGATGATGGAAAACTTCTCTCTCTAGGTCCCATTCCTTCATTTCATAGATACCCATATGGGTGGGTCCTTCTAACCATATGCAACCCATCAGATTTTCAGCAAATAATGGCGGTGTTTGGGAACTAATTTTTTTGGTTTTTTTTTGTTTTTTTTCACTAAAAGACAAATTGGTTACAAAACCAAAAAAAACCAAATCTAAACAAAATATCACATCAAACCCCATAATCATTTCACTTTTTCTCTCACAAACATCACATCCAATCACAAAAAAACTCAACTATCTTCCCAAACACAAAAAAAAATTTCTCCAATAATATCCTACAACTAAAAAAACCTACAAAAAAAACCCACTTCCCAAACACCCACAATGAAAGAGAATGGGGGAAACTGTATTCAAAGGCTAATATAATTCATTCTAAACTTTCAAGTTTAGGACTTACCCAGAAGAATAGTAACTGGAAGTATAATTGTGATTTTTATGTTAATCCAAGGGGGATATTGGGATTAAAAAGTTTGTGCCTGTCAAAAAGGATTGGGTTCTTCAACATAGTTGTTCATTTTGGGAGAAATTAGGATTATAATCTTTGCTTGGCCCTAGGGAATAAAGACAGATTATGCATTGGCTCATGAAACAAAGAAATCTTCTAAACTATTGGCTCATGGTGTGTAATGCATCTTTTAGTTATTAGCTCATCATGATTATGCATTGGCTAATAAAACAAGACTCTGTTATTGTTGAAACCCTAAACCCTAATTGACTATATTTATAAATAAAAAAGAACATACCCTTTTTTATTGGTCCTGAAAAGGAATTATACATTTAGGATGTTGATGTTTAATTTGAAATCTTAACGAATTTTAAAATGTGTTCAAATTTGATTTGTTGATTATTGGAGTAAATCTCAAACAAGCTTCAATCAAATCGATAATGAACCAAGCTTTAACTAGTTTGGGTTTTTACAATGCATATAAGTTTATCGAGTCATTGTCTCGATAACTTAATGAGTTCTAAAATGTATTGAAGTTTGGAATGTTAACATAAAAAGTCAATTTTGAAGAGCTAAAGAGGAGCCGAACACAAGTAACTTGATCCATTTTATAGCCCTACACACTTTGCATATGCAAAGGCATCTCCAATCCTTTGACGCAAACCTATATCAAATTTATAATTGGGTAAAAATCACTCAAAACACACACTCCACTCCTTGACCCGAACTTATACCAAATTGAGTTTCTGAAAATTTGCAAAGCTATTTTGTGGCGCTCAAATTTACCAATCTGCCATTCGTCAAATTTTGAGATGGCCTAATTAACATTTGAAAGAAAATCATCTTGGGAGCGAATTTCTCAGCAAGCAAACAATGTAATTTTCTGTTAAAATCAACCTATAAACCCTAATTGAAAAAAGAAAAGACAGATATGAAATACCTTGCAAGGCCAATTCTCGCGATAGAAATGGCAGACGACGCGGTCGCTGGCTTTGACGACGGAGAAGAACTCCTTTTCGGCGGGGATCTCGGCGTACTCGCCATGGCCGAGAGCAATCCAACGGCTCCGCTTCTCCGCCATTTTCTTCATCTGTTGGAGGCGGCGCTCTCTGAGGACGTCGATATCGTCGAGATCGAGGCGATCTAGGGCATGGATCTCGTCATCGATCTTGTCTTCGACGGCTTTGGCCACCGTCAAGACTTGCTTCTCTATGATCTGCAAATTGAAGACTCAATAATTGAAAATGCAAATGTACCAAACAAACATATATAGATATATAGATAGATATGAGCATTTTACCTCTTGAACCTTGGAATTGTCCATAGATTTGATTGCTGGAGATCCCTACCTCCTTTCCTCACAACAATTCAAAAACTTTCAAACTGAACCAGGATAGAATAGAAGAGAGAAACAGGGGCAAGAGGTGTCACCGTGTAATCAATCGTGTGTGATACTTCATTCCACAAAACATCTCATACGACGCCGTTCTGATCTTTCGGCTCCCTACGATAATTCCATGTTTGGTAGTTTATTAATGCAGTTGTGCTTCTTGTTTATAAGTTAAAAAATTACTTAAATAAAAATAATTTATTATCATAATATAAAAAAATTTGCAAAAGCTACCCAAATAACATATATCTTGAACACATAATTTACCAATGCGAAAAATCTAGCACATGATTTAATTAATCATTAAATAGCTCAAATTTTACGTTTTACGTTATTTTTGAAAAAATAATAAGTATTTTATCATGCAATTGGAAATCTATCATACTGTATTTGAATAAGTTATTATATTATTATTAACATGTAGTATTACTAATTAATAATAAAATTAAATCATAAAAATACAGTGAGTCTCCCAAATGAATGCTTTAAGCATTGCTCTTACAAAATAGTGCTTCTATAAATATGTCATTTTTTATCACCTACTTAAAGAGTACATCATAAAAATAAGGGGTGATTTGGGATGATCTAAATAAGTATACTTTTTGACTTTTTATGAAATATGGGTTGGGTATGGGTTAGATTTGAAGTAATGTGTTAGAGAGGTGATGTGACTTAAATAAGATGATATAAGAGCATCTCTAACGGTTCAGTATTTTTTTCACCAAATTTGAGTAAAAAATGACTCATTTTCTCAATCTGATATCAGTTGCTCCAACGGTGCATCAAAAAGAAGAATTATCCCGTGGGTTAACCGGTTGGTCGACTAGTCGGTCCACCGGTAAGGCAATTTTTATTTTTTTTTATTTTTTTTACCTTTTTGAACTGTTTGAACCTACCTAACCGTTGGTTCAAATTTTTTTTGAACCGTTTGAACCAGTAATTTGAACTAGTTCGCAGGCCAATTGTTGAACCATTTGCATGAGCTGGTCGACCGGTTGGTCAACCGGTGGTCGACCGATTGGTGGTTGACCAACCGGTCGACCAGGTGGTCAACCAAGTGGTCGACCACCATGTGTAAAATTTTCACAAATTTCTGCTTTAACGGCTATACATAGTGAATTGGTGAAATGAGCAACCCGTCCTCAGTTTGGTGAAACGTTTGATGTTTTCTCAATTTGATACTGTTTTGGTGCAACCGTTGGAGCACAAAAAACAACTTTTTTTTCATCAAATTTGAATTTGATGTTGGATTTGGTGAACCGTTGGAGATGGCCTAACTTAAATAGAATAGTGACTTTTTAACTTTTTAACTTTTTTAGATCATGCCAAACAAGACCTAAGTCTCTCAAATGAACGCTTTAAGCATTGCTCTTACAAATTAGGTCTCATTTAAGAATATGTTATTTTAATAATTTTTTATTTTTTATTAAAAAAAATATGTAAAAAGATAAAGAATGAGTAATGTGATAATTTATAATGATTTTATCTTGTTTTCGCAAGCAAAAATGGTAAAAATCTCAAAAGTTATACCAAAATTTCTTATATGAGTATGAGACCCACATGTGTGGATCTGTAAGACATTTGGTAAAAAAAATTGTAAAAATTTTAGTAGAACTTTTAGGGTGTGTTTGATTGGGAGATTAGGGGGACTAAACACTTTCAGATTGTAATCCAATTGAAGCTTTTTATCCAGTGTTTTTTTTTTTTTAGTCTACCAGACATGGAATCCGATTGGACTCCATATCCCTCATATGAAGGACTATTGTATCCTAGGAGGGGGGTGAGATTATTTCTATGGGATAATTTACTGTTGGGATTAAGTGGTGAAGTGACCATTTTGACCCTCTACTATTTAATTATGTATTATATTTAGTAAAATTCAATAAAATTTAAACGTCTCAATTTAAAAATAAAATTATTTTATTTAACTTTTTATTGATGTTTTATTTATTTAATTTTTTTTATAGATATTTTATTGATGTTTTATTTTAAAATTTTGTTTATATTTTATTTAATTTCATTATTTAAATTTTAATAGATGTTTTATTTAATTTCATTGTTTAATTATTATTATTTTTTAAAATAAATGTATTTAAAATTTTAATTAAAAAAATAACATATATTTTTATTGATATTTTATTTGTTTAATTTTAAAAAAATAAATTTATTTAATTGTGTAAAAATAAAATAAAATAAATTTTTATTTAATCTAGCTAAAAATAATTAAAATATAAAAGATATGTTTAATATTGCTATTACTTAGTAAACAATTGAAAAGGGTAAAATAGTCTTTTGCTCATTTATCCTATTCAGTCTGTCCAACTAAACATTGGATTCACTAAAAATAGTCCTTTCTAGACATTTAATCTCATGAGAAAACAAACACAAAATACACATCTAATCCAACCAAATAATCTGAGGAATTCACAATCTCAAGATTCAAGTCCAATGGATTCTAAGTCTTCCTTATTCAGTCCGTCCAATCAAACACAATAGCATTACTCTTTGGCAAGTGGGTAAAAAGTCACTTTTTGACTTTTAACCTATTTTGGATCACATCATCTCTATATTTTTTATATATATATATATTTTTAAAAATTTGAAAAATCAAAAAATTAATTTTTAACCAACTTCTCAAAAATATTTTTGACTTTTTGACCAAACTTCTTGCTATAAGACCATCTCCAACGGTGAATCAAACCCAGCATCAGATTTAAATTTTGATGAAAAACCCACATTTTCATGCTCCAATGGTTGCACCAAAGTCATATCAAAATGAGATTTCAGCAAAAGTTTTACCAAACTGATGACAGACTCCGCGTTTCACCAAAACACTGTACATGACCGTTGCCAGGAGACGAACCGGTCGACCGGCCGGTTGACCAACCGGTCGCCCACCAAAAGTTCAAACAGTTCACAAAAAAGGTTCAAATCGGTCCAAAAAATTTTTTTTTTCTTTTTTTGCCTAACCGGTCGACCACCAAAAGGTTCAAAAAGTTCAGAAAAAATCAAAAAAAAAAAAATTTGCCGTTACCGGTTGACCGGCCGGTCGACCGGCCAGTCAACCAACCGGTTGCCCGGCACAAATTTGATGAAAAGGATTTGATACTGAACCGTTGGAGTGCGAAGTATCAGATTAAGGAAATGATCACTTTTTGACTCAGATTTGGTGAAAAATCTGAGTAACCGTTGGAGATGCTCTAAATATGTATGTTAGATAGTAGAGCTCAGACTATCAGGTGGAGTAAGTCCCACTCTCATTATGAATATATCAAATAAAAAATCAAATTTACAAAAAAAAATAAAAATAGACTCCCTATATTTGACAACAAAAAAGATGATTTGTCATTTTTGTCCTGTCAAATTGGGAGTGTTTGTAAACTGAATCTCATTTCACATTCTAAATTTTACTATTATTTGTCATATAATTTGTAAGAAAAAAATTGTACCGAAATTTTTTTTTTTTTTTATATATTGCACTTGTGGAATAGAATTTGGTTCGGTCCACCTTACCACAATAAATAGTAAAAGTAATAACACAAATGAACATGAAAATTATTATATGTAAATCAAACTGTCAATGGAGTCCAAATCACCACGTATGATTCACACACCACCAACACTACTATACTATCACACATTACAAAAGACCCTCCACTAGGATCCCTTATTCAGAAAACTTAACAACCCCCCCTCACTCTCTCTCTCTCAGAGTTACATTTGAATGATGATGATGATGATGATGATGATGATGATGATATTTTAAGGGCACTTGGGCTTGCCCTTGGAGTTCCTCCTGTCCCTATAGCAAGGGCACTGGTGCTTGTTACCATAAGTCCCAGAAGGCACACACTTGCACTCAGCACAGCATATCCCACAGTACTTTAAGCACCTCTCCTTCACTGCTGCCTTTGCGCACCTTCCCTTGCACTTATGCGTACAAAACACTGCCCCCCAAAAAATAAATTAAATAATATAATAATTTCACAATCACTATTTTTTCATACAATAAGAAAAAAAGATACCCCATAAGACTAGAACTCAAATATTATACATGATTGGAGAACACTTTACTCACTGGATCAATCCTTAATCTTTAATATCATTGTCACTATCACACACTCGCGGGCATGCATGTATACTTCCTTTGGCTCAACTTTTTAGCTAACTTATTTTTTTTAATTTATTTTTGTCTTTAATAGTTTTTTTTAGATTCGTAACTATATGCCATACTAAAAAAAAACTAAAACATTGTTTAGCCTAGACAAATCTAAAAAATAAAATATTTTGTCTCAATTTTTTTAAAAAAATAAGCCTATAAAATACACCAGTTTATAAGCTGCAATTAAAAGAACGTACATGAAGTGATCTAACCAAAGGAAAAAAAAAAAAAAAAGGAAAATATTATTTATAAGAAAAAAGAAAGAAGCTCTTACATGACTTGGCCATGGTGGGTTCCAAGAAAGAGGAGCTTAGGAGAAGAGCAAAGAGTAGCAGAGTGGCAAAGAAAAGCCTCTTCATGTTTTCTTCAACTTCTGTGAAACAGACTTTGAAAACCAGTGTGGAGGTTTGGGGGCAGTGAAGTGAGAAAAATAAGGCGAGTGTTTGTGGATTTATAGAAGGCTTGACTAAGGAAAAAACATTCACTACTAAAAATTAAGATTTTAGAGATCAAATTTAGAAATAAAATTATTTTTTAAGAATCAAATAATTTTATTGTGAAAAATATTGTTATTATATTTTTAGCAATAAAAATTGGACATTAGTGATGAATTATTATCCTTTTGGGACCAAATTTTTTGTCTCAAAAAATAAACTATTTTGATACCAAATTATTTTATCTCTAAAAGTCTATTTATTAGTGACATTTTTAAAATTTTGTCGCTAAAAGTCTTATTTTTTTACTTTTCAAGACGACCTTTTAACGACTATCTCTATGACGATGAAAATTGATTCTTAAATGTCTTTTACAACAAAATTTTCACGTTTAGAGACTAAAACATTTAGTATCAAAACTCATATATGTTGTAGTGATTGTCTGATTTAAATTCATTTAAATGTGTATGTTTTAATTATATAAATATATTGAATTTGAATTATATATATTTTTTAACTTGAATTTTTAATTTTTATCATTACTGATTCACTTACAATGATATCAGGGACAGGAATCTCATATTTATCTCTTCAAATTTTAACATAAAAATATAATGAATTGAGCGAATAATTTTTAGAAAAATATTTAATAATTTAAATTTATATAATTTGAATGGCTCAAATGTATGATGATGTCGTTTTCAAGTTATGAAAATTGAGGCAAGTATTGCTGCAATTTTTATAAGATGCGTGACCCAACATGTTGTGTTTGCAGTGAAGGAGAGTGTCAGACAGGCACATGGATACTATTTAGGAGTTGTTTGGGGTGTCTTAAATAAGTGTACTTTTTGTTTTTTTGAATTAAAAAATAGAGGTTGAAAATATGAATGTTTGGGTTAATTTTTTGACTTTTTATGAAAAAATATGTAATAAAAAATTGTAAAGATTGATTTGTAGGGAAAAATTCGACTTGGAAGTTGTGCAGCCGTAATTGTTGACTTTTGGTGAATAGTGTTAACTTTTTAACTTTTTGACTTTTTGACTATATGTCAAATTTGGCCTTAATGTTGTCCCAAAATATTTAGGGTAAACTACCAATAGGTCCTACTTGGGAGACTTATTACCCAATAGGTCCTACTTTGAGACTTATTACCCATTAAGTCCTATTTGATATAATTTATTAAGTGATAAAGATAAATTTTATCAGTCTTTTTTTTTTATGAATAATTTTATAGTGATAAATTTATCAGTCTCTTTTTTTATGAATAATTTTTTAGTGATAAATTTATCACTCTCTTATTTTTATAGTGTTAAATTTATTAGTTAGGACCTGTAGGTAAATAAGTCTAATGAATAGGACTAATTGCTAAGTACCCCAAATATTTACTGCCTCGTAAATTATACTTTCATCCGGACTTGAATAGTTGGATATTGTCATAGGATGCTAATGGCAGTCTAACATTGATATATGCGTAAAAATATTGAGCAATGTTTGGAATTTTTTTAAAAACTAAATATTTTACACGATATTTATATGGGTGTGAAATGCATATTACATTCATATGAATATTATATAAAATATTTGATAATTTATTTAGAGTCTTTAATATTTTAAAAAAAATGTTTTAGCATCAATTGAGATTTTAACCCTTTTTATATAAATATTATGTAATTTTTTAATAAAATTTTGATAATTTGTGATTCAAAAAATTGAATTACACATTTGTGTGATAATGTTACACATTTTAATGTTTTAATTAAAAAATGTGTAATATTATCACAAAAATACATATTCTATTTCTGAATTATAATTTATCATAACTCCTTTAGATGTCTTCCTCAAACCCCTAATTTGTGAACCAAATTTCATGACATAGCCTAACTCCCCCATCAATTCTGATTTTACTGTCTACGAGTTTACCATACATCAAACATAGTACCTTTTGATTTTGATCTTTTATTTTCTAACGGTATGTTCAACTTGTTTGACCTACACACATTCTATCAAGAGCCATTTTATCATTGGCCAGTTATCAGTAGATTTTTCATGTTTCATTGAGAATTTTCGTGAAGAAAAATAGTTGAGAGTACTATAAAACTGGTACTCTAATAGTATCACTAATGATGTGGCAGTGGGTTATGCTCTTTTTTTTTTTCTTTTTTTATAACATTCCCAATGCATTAGTGCTATTAGTAGTCTTTTTTTTAGTGGTATGAATCATTGTTGTTTCGTGAAAGACATTAACATTGGTTCAACTAAGAGAGTTTGTTCATAGATCGCCAATTACCAAATCTAATATCATTAATTTGGAAAATCAAGAATTCATGAATGTACAATGACAATACAAACTCCATCCGTTGAAGAAAAAAATAAATTCTAGATATGCAACACTAATGTGAACATATATTGATTAGACCTATACTTAAAAAATTAAATATAATCTAATATATACATTCCGATTCACTCTTTTATTTTTAATTGACAGCTGTGCTTTAGGGCTGTTCACACACGGTACTGGCATCTTCTACCACTAGTACTATATAATATACGTAAATGTGTACAAGATGGGGTTTACATAGTCCTGCATTGCATTGGTATTATTGCTTTATGATGTGTTTTTGATTGGGGGATTTAAAGAGGGATTTGGAAAGGAAAATAGAAAAGGTAAGTGAAATGTGAATAAAACATACCTATATTTCACCTAGTTTCACATACATTTTTCTTTTCCCTTTCCCTTTTCCTTTCCAAATCTCTCCTCAAATCTCCCAATCAAATACAGTATTAATGTTTTGCCTTTATGTATGAGCCAGAGCCCAGTTTTCAGTGGTGTGATGGTCCATGATATGTGTGAATTTTGAAGATGGAACTGCATCACATACCATGTTAGTAGGTGTGGCTATTTTTTGAATGATACGGTTTGATAAATAAAAATAAATAAATAAAATAAAGAAATTTATTATTTTTATCGTTATTGTATGTGAAAGGTATCTTATCAAAAAAAGAATGTGAAAGGCATTCTTAAAAAGTATGTACACTGATATAGGTGTATTTGAAATTTACAAATAGATATTTGCATTTATAAAAGGCATATGGATGTATTTGAATTCGATAAATACAAGAGTAGTTTATAAAAGAGACTGTGACGTGGGTTTGCATTTATATAATATTAATCAAAAAATAAAAAACTTGGGAGACAAACAAAGTTAACTTTAAATATATTTGTAATTTATTAATTCTATAAAGTCAACTCAACAAGGTAGTAACATATTTGAAACTGGATCTTTAGCATAATAATCCTATTATGCCATATACATATATATATATATATATATATATATATATATATGACATGGACAGGCCCAAAAAGGCCATGGATGACAAGCAACTCAAACCCATCAATTGGAGCCCAATACATAACCCAGCCGATGAAGTCCAGAACAGCTGGATTCCAACATGGCATAAAGAGCCAACAGCATTCAGACACGTGGCAGGTAAAGGACGAGCCACATCGGCAGACAAAGATCTGCAAAATTATTGCCACTGCACATCACCATTAATGCAGCCCATCACAACATTTATTACGACAATACCTCCCCGTCGGAACAGGACCCCCTTACCCTGAACAAGGTAAGTTACAGCATAGACTTTCGGCGAGGAGGGCAGGTCGGAAGAGACAGCGAAATGATTACCAAAGGATATAAGCAAACGTTGAAGACAAGAAGAAGGTTAAACTTTCTATTCCCATCTCTCTCTCTACATTCCCTACTTCCTCTACTAATTTGCTCGCCGGAGGGTTCACTGGAGGACTACTCCCGTTCCCCGTTGAACTTGTTTGCAGGTCACTTGGTGGGCTCGACCATTTGGACCGGAGCTCGAAGAACTTGGATCAATCCGACCCATCCACCGAGAACGAACTGTATTATCAGTTGGCGCCGTCTGTGGGAACTTGGTTTATCCATGCGCCGGTTGTGTTCATTGTCGCCGGAGACCCTATCCCAGTAACTTTTTTCTCTCACCCATCAAAGTGTATGGTCACGACTAGATCCATGACTTCTCACCATAATGCTGCCGATCATCAAACCGACCCTCTTAATCCAAACAACCCACCTCAGTACTTCATCGAGCTTACCAACAGTATTAACCGTATGGCCGAGCAAAATCAGGCCCTATGTCACGACCCAAACCCGGCCCTATGGGTTTAGCACCGTAACCGGCCAGTAATCCATAATTACCGAAGGCCTGCTTAACAATAACACAGTATAACAGAGTTCAGGGCCTGGCAGAAGCCAATACAGTAAATAACTAGTGTCCATAGAGCTGTGGAAATCTGTATGCCAAAAACATTTTTCATGCATTCATACAGTTCAAACAGTACGGTCCATATACAGTCATACACAACATTCAGTACGGGGACTTAACCCCTCAATAACAGTACAGTAGAACAGTAGCGGTCTATACAGTGATACAAAACAGTGAGGAGACCGATGGGAAAAACCTAAAACAAAATCCCAAGGCCATAACATGGCAACACGGAACCTCACGGTGAGGCACATAGGCTGGCTTGACAAAACTGGGGACCAACCCACGCTCCTAGCTCTGGTCTGGCTGCTGAGAACCTACATATATATATAAACAGTGAGCTAAAGCCCAGTGAATAACATAATGTATAAAGAGGTTAAGAATGTAATGTCCTTACAGTAAAGAAATCAGTTCATTTCAATTAATGTTACAGTTGTTCAGTACGATAAACAGTCATATGTGGTACATCCGTTAGCATAACAGTAACAATAGGTCAAAAAGACCGAACAGTAATGATGGCCAGTCATTCAGTAAACAGTATGGTTCCACAAGGGAACCGACAGAGATCTCTGTAACAGTAACAGTCAGTAACAGTAGTGCTAAGGATGCCACAGTACAGTTCAGAAATAAAGGACATACATTCATTCAGTAAACAATTCCAGTTCAGTAAACAGTTCAGTTCAGTATTCAAAAGATAGTCATTTTGAACATATCTTTACACAATTGTTACTCACAGTGATTGGGCTAATAGCAGCTAGAGCGCGTCCCCGAGAGCCAACCCTAAACAGTTAACAAAAAGAACCCACACTAAGTTTCATAGTCGGAAAGGGTGATAATTAAATCCCTAAATTTCCTCGGTGTGGTTCTATGTCTAAATCCTCATTAAGATGTCTTAAACTAGGCCTAAGAATGCCTAGGATGAGATGAGGATGCAAAAATACAGTTGGGAGGCATTTTTCAAAAGTTGCTGAAAATAGGCGCTTCGCTCGAGCGAGCCTTCCTTCGCTCGAGCGAGCTTCCAAAATCAAAGGCTTCGCTCGAGCGAACAATCCTTCGCTCGAGCGGTCTGATGAACAGTAAAAATACTGGATGCTCGAATTTTACGCGCGATACCACGCTCGATGCTCGCTCGAGCGGAGCCCTGAATAAAGGTGCTCGCTCGAGCGAGGAATCCTTCGCTCGAGCGAAGAAGCCAAATCTGGAAATTTCCAGATTTGCCTTCCAAGCTCAAACCAAGCATTCACAACTCAAATCTCGACCTCTTGGGCCCAAATTCTGGAAAATACATCCACATTCAATATACAACAAGTTTCAAAAACCAATTTACACATGCAAGGGCCAAAGGTGAGTCAATTCAAGCCATTTTTCAAACCCATTTCAAGAACAAATTTCAAACATGCAATGTATGAACTTTAAATCAAATTCCAGCTTCAATATTTGTCCAAATGGACTCATTTCTTCAAGAACATGATAAAAACATGGACTTTATAAAAGTATGGACATGCATGCACCATTTTGCCATGAAATCAATCCAAACTCATCAATTCTTACATGCATGCAACAATGGAGTTCTAACTCAACACATTTGAGCAAAATCATGGTTTAATCCTACAATGGAGCATGAATCATGCAAGAATCAAGCTAAACACAAGAATGTAGGGAGACATTCCTACCTTAGTCTTGAAATCAAGGTGTGGGAGCTCAAATATGCAATCTATGCTTAAAATCCTTCAAGTCTATGAGCAATTCCTCAAGAACAAGTTGAATTCACTCTAAATCTCTCACTCTCTCTCTCTAAATTCGGTGGGAGTGCAAGAATAGGGGCTGAGCAATGTTTAATTAAGTGTATAAGGCTCTACAATGACAAGAATAAACAAAGCCACTCAATGGCAAAGTTGTAATTAAGTCCAACTCTTTAATTGACTTAATTTAATCTAGTTTAATCATTCCTAATAAATTTTCAGATAAATATACCATAAAATCACAAATATTCTACTGATTATGGAACACTAAACGGTTTTCAGTTCGGCCGCCGATAAGGCCTTCAATTAGCAGTTTAAACACATAAACACAAACAGATAATCAACCAATCAAACAGATGCAATATGCAATTCAATAGACAAACTTATTCAATTTCAGTTTCGATTTCAATCAGTTTAATCAGTACTTCAGTTACTTCCATTATCAGTCATTATCAGTTCAGTTTAGCAGTAAACAGTATATAATTCAGTGGTTTATCGGTAATCAGTACGAGGGTTGTTACAGTCTCCCCTCCTTATAAGGAGTTTAGTCCTCTAAACTCGAGTTACCTTCAGTTTGGAAGAAAACAGGGTTCAGTGGGAACAAATCAGGATATCTTTTCGCCATGTCATCTTCCCTTTCCCAAGTGGCATACACACCACCATGATTCTGCCAGTCAACTTTCACTAGTGGGATCTCTTTGTTTCTCAGTTTCTTGATCCGTCGGTTTACAATCTGTATAGGCCGTTCCTCGTAAGTGTAGTCATCACTCAACACGATACGGGTAGGCTCAATCACATGAAACGGATCTCGAAGATAGTCTCTCAACATCGAAATGTGGAAGACGTTATGCATATGCTCCATTTCAGGAGGAAGTGCAACTTGATACGCCACTGGATTGATTTTCTCAATCACCTCATACGGTCCGACATACCGCGGCGCTAATTTGCCTTTGACTCCAAAACGAGTCTGGCCTTTCATTGGTGTCACTTTCACAAATACGTGATCACCCACTTCATATTCTCTATCCCGTCTTCTAACATCCGCATAACTTTTCTGTCTACTCTGTGCGGTTTTCAGTCTCTGTTGTATCAGTTTGATCTTTTCAGTCGTCTCATATACAATCTCGGGCCCAAGCAAAGGCCCATCTCCAACTTCTGCCCAGCAAATTGGAGATCTACACTTTCTGCCATACAATGCCTCGAAAGGCGCCATACCAATGCTCGAATGGTAGCTGTTGTTGTAGGCGAATTCAGCCAATGGCAAATGACTTTCCCAGTTCCCTTGGAAATCAAGGACACACATTCTCAGTAGATCCTCTAAAGTTTGGATGGTCCTTTCTGACTGTCCATCTGTCTGAGGATGATAGGCGCTACTCAGCCTCAATTCAGTACCCAATGCAGTCTGTAGGCTTTGCCAGAACCTCGATGTAAACTTCGCATCCCTGTCAGAAACAATAGACACAGGCACTCCGTGCAATCTAACAATTTCATCAATATAGATAACAGCCAATTTATCCGCATTATAGATTGTCTTGACAGGTAGGAAGTGTGCAGACTTAGTCAGTCTATCAACAATAACCCAAATAGAATCCATACCTTTCCTGGAGCGAGGTAATCCAACGATAAAATCCATCGTGATATGCTCCCATTTCCACTCTGGTATGGGTAAGGGTTGCAGTAAGCCTGCAGGTCGTTGATGTTCAGCTTTGACTTGTTGGCAATGAAGACACTTGGACACAAAATCGGCAATTTCTTTCTTCATTCCCGGCCACCAGAAATTCTGTTTCAAGTCTTGATACATTTTGTATTCCCCGGGTGAATAGAAATTTTCGAATTGTGGCCTTCTTGGAGAACTCTTCTTTTCAATTCAGTGTCATTTGGTACACACAGTCTATCTTGAAATTTCAGTACATTGTTGTCAAATTTGAACCCCGGTCTCGGTTTTGAATCTTTATCTTCAATAACCTTTTTCAAGAAATCATCTAGTTGCTGTTTCTCCTTAATCTCTTCAATCAATGCTGGTTGAGCAGTAATGGCAGCTAAGGTTCCACCTTGTTCCTCAAAACAATTTCAATCTCAGACTTTTCCAGATCATGAAGCAATTCTTTCTGCCCGGTCAGCAAACAGGCTAAGTTCCCAATCGATTTTCGGCTCAAAGCATCGGCAACGGTATTGGCTTTTCCCGGATGGTACAAATCTGTAGGTCATAATCTTTGATCAGTTCAAGCCATCTCCGCTGTCTCATATTCAGTTCTTTCTGGGTGAAGAAATACTTCAGGCTCTTGTGGTCGGTGTATACTTCACATGTCGCCCCATACAAATAGTGACGCCAAATTTTCAATGCAAAAACCACTGCAGCAAGTTCAAGATCATGGGTTGGGTAATTCTTTTCATGCGGTCTCAACTGTCGGGAAGCATAAGCAATAACTCTCCCATTCTGCATTAAAACACATCCCAAACCCTTATGAGAAGCATCACTAAAAACAGTGTAACCATCTGTACCTGAGGGTAGAGTAAGGACCGGTGCAGTCACAAGTCGGGTTTTCAATTCTTGGAATGCTGATTCCCTCTGGTCAGTCCAGTCAAATGATGTCCCCTTCTGTGTCAACTGAGTCAGTGGTAAGGCAATCTTGGAGAAATCTTTGACAAATCTCCTGTAATATCCAGCCAATCCCAAAAAGCTTCGGACTTCGGTTACATTCGTTGGTCTAGGCCAGTTCACTACAGCTTCAATTTTCTGCGGATCAACAGAAATTCCATCCTTGCTAATAACATGCCCCAAAAACATCACATGATCAAGCCAAAATTCACATTTAGACAGTTTAGCATACAATTTCTGTTCTCTTAAGGTCTGCAGGGCAAGTCTTAGATGGTGTTCATGTTCTTCAACAGTCTTAGAATAAATCAGGATGTCATCAATAAATACTACAATGAAATCATCAAGGTACGGTTTAAAAATTCTGTTCATAAGGTCCATAAATGCAGCTGGGGCATTCGTGACTCCGAACGGCATAACCAAAAATTCGTAATGTCCATACCTTGTTCTAAAAGCAGTCTTATCAATATCTCCCGGTTTAACCTTCAGTTGATGGTATCCCGATCTAAGGTCAATCTTGGAAAACACTTGTGCACCCTGTAACTGGTCAAATAAATCATCAATACGCGGTAATGGGTATTTATTCTTTACAGTTACCTTGTTCAGTTCGCGGTAATCAATACACAGTCTCAGTGAGCCATCTTTCTTCTTTACAAACAAAACAGGTGCACCCCACGGTGAAGTACTGGGTCTGATAAACTTTTTGTCTAACAGTTCCTGCAATTGCACTTTCAATTCCTTCAGTTCAGTTGGAGCCATTCTGTAAGGAGCTTTCGATATCGGCTGTGTACCCGGAATCACATCCACAGTAAATTCAATTTCCCTGTCAATCAAATCCCCTGGCAAATCATCTGGAAACACATCTGGGAATTCTCTGACTATAGGAATACAATTCATATCAGTTTTAACACTATCATCAGTAGGCACAGTCAACACAGAACACAGATATCCTTTACACCCCTTTCTAATCAGTCTAACAGCTTTTACAGAAGAAATCAGATACGGTGGGGGTACTACTCCAATTCCATTAAACACAAATTCCGGTAAGCCCGGTGGACGGAAAACTACTTGTTTTGTTACACAGTCTATAGTGGCATGATACTTTTGTAACCAATCCATCCCCAATATTACATCAAAATGATCGATATTCAATGGCAGTAAATCAATAAACAGATGCATATCCCCAACAATAATCTCACAAGCAGGATACATATATGCACATGTCATGGATCCCCCAACAGGTGATGATACTGCTAACAAGTAATTCATAGGTTCTAAGGGTCTATTCAATTTTCGTGAGAAAGCATGTGACACATACGAATGTGTAGACCCCGAATCAATCAACACATATGCATTTTGAGCACAGATAGAGAGGATACCTGACACAACAGTCTCAGTGTTTTGCACATCTCCCGGTACTAGGGCAAACACTCGGCCCTGCCTCATAGGCTCTTTCCCGGTAGCTTTGGGGTTAGGCTTCGGTGGTACATTTGATGCTGCTACGCTCGGTGCAGCTTTACTACTGGATTGCGGGGCAGAGGGACAGTCTTTAATTCTGTGGCCCACCTTGCCACACCTGAAACAAGCTCCAGAAATCTGATAGCAAACCCCTTTGTGCTTGTTGCCACATATGGAGCAGGGTGGAGTAAATCCACTCCCTTGGCTGGGGCTAGTTGTCGACCCCGTATTCTGTTTCTTGTTTGCTGGGTTATGCTTGCCTTTCTTGAATTTGAAACCCTGCCTTTTACCTTGCCACTCAGTTGTTGGTGTTTCAGATTGTTTCACTGCTGCAATATTCGTCTCGGCCATCAATGCCCGGTCGAGAACACCTACATAAGTTGGCATTTTCAAAACACTTATTCGATCCTGTATAGCAACACTAAGGCCGCCTTCAAACCTCCTGGCCTTCTTATAATCGGTATCCACCATATGTGGTGCATACCTAGCAAGTTCAGTAAATTGCTTCTCGTACTCGGCAACAGACGTCTTGCCCTGTCTTAACTGTTCAAACTCAGTCACTTTTCTGTCTCTGATGCACTGAGGAAAATACTTTTCAAAGAAGGACTCCTTGAACTGAGCCCAAGTCACAATAGTGTTTGCATCACGGGTCAACATCCACCACCTTCTTGCTTCTTCTTGAAGGGTGAAGGTTGCCAACAATACTTTGTTTGTTTCGGAGCACGGAAAAACCTCAAACAACTTTTCAGTCTCAAGGACCCAAGCTTCAGCCTTTAATGGTTCAAGCCTCCCTGAAAGGACGGCGGTTTCATCTTGCTGAATTTCTGGGTAAGAGCAATAATATCCTCCTCATTTGCATTCACATTTTGCACATTCGGTTCCGGTTGCACCGGAGGAGGAGGAGGTGGGGGCGGTTGGTTCTGTTGTTGATCCAGTCTTTCAATTATCAGCCCCATCATTAGTTCAAGTCTGGCCATTCTGGCCTCAGAGGATGATGATCCAGTTTCATTTGCAGTGTTTATGTTATCCATTTCACTATAAACAGTTATAACAGTTATCATTATAGGCAGTTGTACAATTAGACAGTTTAACATTTAACACTTAATCAATCAGTCATAAGCACACACTTTTCAAATTCATGAGATGCCCTAATTACTTTTCTAGGACACCCTATAGCTCATTTGGACACGTGTGTGCGGTATAACTCGTGGTTAAGTATCGCTCTGATACCACTCTGTCACGACCCAAACCCGGCCCTATGGGTTTAGCACCGTAACCGGCCAGTAATCCATGATTACCGAAGGCCTGCTTAACAATAACACAGTATAACAGAGTTCAGGGCCTGGCGGAAGCCAATACAGTAAATAACTAGTGTCCATTGAGCTGTGAAAATCTGTATGCCAAAAACATTTTTCATGCATTCATACAGTTCAAACAGTACGGTCCATATACAGTCATACACAACATTCAGTACGGGGACTTAACCCCTCAATAACAGTACAGTAAACAGTAGCGGTCTATACAGTGATACAAAACAGTGAGGAGACCGATGGGAAAAACCTAAAACAAAATCCCAAGGCCATCACATGGCAACACGGAACCTCACGGTGAGGCACATAGGCTGGCTTGACAAAACTGGGGACCAACCCACGCTCCTAGCTCTGGTCTGGCTGCTGAGAACCTACATATGTATATAAACAGTGAGCTAAAGCCCAGTGAATAACATAATGTATAAAGAGGTTAAGAATGTAATGTCCTTACAGTAATGAAATCAGTTCATTTCAATCAGTATTACAGTTGTTCAGTACGATAAACAGTCATATGTGGTACATCCGTTAGCATAACAGTAACAGTAGGTCAAAAAGACCGAACAGTAATGATGGCCAGTCATTCAGTAAACAGTATGGTTCCACAAGGGAACCGACAGAGATCTCTGTAACAGTAACAGTCAGTAACAGTAGTGCTAAGGATGCCACATACAGTTCAGAAATAAAGGACATACATTCATTCAGTAAATAATTCCAGTTCAGTAAACAGTTCAGTTCAGTATTCAAAAGATAGTCATTTTGAACATATCTTTACACAATTGTTACTCACAGTGATTGGGCTAATAGCAGCTAGAGCGCGTCCCCGAGAGCCAACCCTAAACAGTTAACAAATAGAACCACACTAAGTTTCACAGTCGGAAAGGGTGATAATTAAATCCCTAAATTTCCTCGGTGTGGTTCTATGTCTAAATCCTCATTAAGATGTCTTAAACTAGGCCTAAGAATGCCTAGGATGAGATGAGGATGCAAAAATACAGTTGGGAGGCATTTTTCAAAAGTTGCTGAAAATAGGCGCTTCGCTCGAGCGAGCTTCCAAAATCAAAGGCTTCGCTCGAGCGGTCTGATGAACAGTAAAAATACTGGATGCTCGAATTTTACGCGCGATACCACGCTCGATGCTCGCTCGAGCGGAGCCCTGAATAAAGGTGCTCGCTCGAGCGAGGAATCCTTCGCTCGAGCGAAGAAGCCAAATCTGGAAATTTCCAGATTTGCCTTCCAAGCTCAAACCAAGCATTCACAACTCAAATCTCGACCTCTTGGGCCCAAATTCTGGAAAATACATCCCCATTCAATATACAACGAGTTTCAAAAACCAATTTACACATGCAAGGGCCAAAGGTGAGTCAACTCAAGCCATTTTCAAACCCATTTCAAGAACACTTTTCGAACATGCAATGTATGAACTTTAAATCAAATTCAAGCTTCAATACTTGTCCAAATGGACTCATTTCTTCAAGAACATGATGAAAACATGGACTTTATAAAAATATGGACATGCATGCACCATTTTGCCATGAAATCAATTCAAACTCATCAATTCTTACATGCATGCAACAATGGAGTTCTAACTCAACACATTTGAGCAAAATCATGGTTTAATCCTACAATGGAGCATGAATCATGCAAGAATCAAGCTAAACACAAGAATGTAGGGAGACATTCCTACCTTAGTCTTGAAATCAAGGTTGGGAGCTCAAATATGCAATCTATGCTTAAAATCCTTCAAGTCTATGAGCAATTCCTCAAGAACAAGTTGAATTCACTCTAAATCTCTCACTCTCTCTCTCTAAATTCGGTGGGAGTGCAAGAATAGGGGCTGAGCAATGTTTAATTAAGTGTATAAGGCTCTACAATGACAAGAATAAACAAAGCCACTCAATGGCAAAGTTGTAATTAAGTCCAACTCTTTAATTGACTTAATTTAATCTAGTTTAATCATTCCTAATAAATTTTCAGATAAATATACCATAAAATCACAAATATTCTACTGGTTATGGAACACTAAACGGTTTTCAGTTCGGCCGCCGATAAGGCCTTCAATTAACAGTTTAAACACATAAACACAAACAAATAATCAACCAATCAAACAGATGCAATATGCAATTCAATAGACAAACTTATTCAATTTCAGTTTCGATTTCAATCAGTTTAATCAGTACTTCAGTTACTTCCATTATCAGTCATTATCAGTTCAGTTTAGCAGTAAACAGTATATAATTCAGTGGTTTATCGGTAATCAGTACGAGGGTTGTTACACCCTAATAAATGCTTTACTCCAAAGAAACCTTCCTATCCCTCCTCCACTACCTCCAGATATTCCACCCAACCAAGAACGAGCCCCGGGCGATACTTTCCCGCAACCCTATCCACCCAACCCGGAAGGTTTGCAACCTCCTCCCCCACACATAAATCCACCACCTCCACCCCCACATCCATCGATCAAAGCACCAGCCCCTGAAGGGGAAGCCAGCAGCGTCCAGCCCCTGTTTCCTTCCGGGGGTGACAACGTTCCCCTCTGGGACGCTGAACTCCAAGCCATGAAGCTCCAACTCCAAGGGTCATGCAGAACATCCAGCACAAACCCTCTACCACAGCAAACTCACCATTTGTTGCTTCCATCCGAGAAAAGCCTCTGCCCGCCAAGTTCAAAATGCCCACCATCGACTCTTTTGACGGAACGACGGACCCGGTCGACCATCTGGAGACCTACCGCACCCTCATGATCCTCCATGCCTTCCCTAACGAGATCATGTGCCGAGCTTTTCCCGTGACACTGAAGGGGTCGGCTCGACTATGGTTCAGCCAATTACCACCAGACTCTGTCTCCACCTTCCAGCACCTCAGCGACTCCTTCCTTAGCCACTTTATTGGAGCCCAGCGCCAACGTTGCCCGGTAACGTAGCTCCTCAACATCCGGCAGACCGAGGGAGAGTCGCTGCGCAGTTACGTTACCCGCTTCAACACTGAGGCCCTGCAAGTAGCGGAAAACGATGATAAGTTCATCCTCACGGCCTTCATGGCCGAGTTACGGTCATCCGATTTCCTTTTCTCCCTCTCTAAAAACCCCCCGATCTCCATGGCAGCCCTACTCTCCAAAGCCCAGAAATACATGAATGTCGAAGATTCGCTAGCTGCTCGGCAGGATCCAATAACTAAAAACCCGACCCCCAGAGAGAAGAGAAAAGACCCAGAACCCAGAAACGCCCAGTATAATAGCCAAACACCCCACTATACAGACCGACCCCCTCGTGCAGACTGGTCGGCATTAGCCCGACCGCCCGTCGGTTCGAGCGGTACACCCCCTTAATTCTCCCATGGAACAAGTACTCAACCAGATCCAACGGGACTACCCTCTCAAATGGCCCCTACCCTCGCGGACCCCTTCCAATCGGAAAGATCAGTCCAAATATTGTCGTTTCCACCAGGACCATGGCCATAACACTGATGACTGCATCAACCTCAAGGATCAGGTCGAGGCCCTAATACGTCAGGGCGTCTCAGCCGCTTCACGGACACCCGCCCGCAGCAGAGGCAAAGAACCGAGCCCCCAGAAACAACCGCCGGCGCACCCCACCCAGGCAGCCAGCTCAACCTGATCAAGGCCATGATCGCCCTCCACAACAGCCTCGACCGCCAGGTAATCCCCCTCCACCAGTGGGAGAGATCAGAGTTATTTCAGGCGGCCTTGCTTGTGGCGGACCGTCCCGTTCAGCTCAGAGGGCAAAACTTAGAAAAATAAGGCAGGGCTCAGACAAAGCAATGGCAACGGTGGGCCGACCCTCTAAACAGCCGAAACAGTGGACCAAACCTATCACCTTCACAAACGCCGACTGCACAAGCATCCGTTACCCACATGATGACCCCCTTGTCATCTCTATCATCCTCTCCAACTACAAGGTCAGACGAGTTCTCATCGACAACGGCAACTCTTCAGACATCATCTTCCTCAGTTGCTTCTGCCAGCTCAAAATTGGAGAAGAAAGTTTGTCTCCTCTCCAAACCCCCCTGGTCGGCTTCACTGGCGATCGTGTGACCTCCATCGGTTCCATCGATCTCCCTATCACGATCGGCGAATACCCAAGGCAAACCACGAAGTTGCTAACCTTCCTTGTGGTCGACTGCCCATCAGCCTACAACATCATCCTTGGCCGCACCGCCCTAAATGCCTTCCAAGCCATTACATCCACCTATCATCTTGCCATCAAGTTTCCCACCGATCTCAGGATCGGAACAGTCAGAGAAGAGCAGACCGTGGCCAGGGAGTGTTATATTGCCTCGCTCAAAGAAGTCAAGCTGAAGGAGGCAATGATTATCAAATGGCTTGACGTCCGAGATGAGGACGAGTTGGTCAGAGGGGAACCTGTGGAGGAGCTCGTTGAGGTTCCTATCGACCCCGCCAACCCAACCAAAACCGCCCAGATCGACAACCAACTATCCCCCCAAGCCAAGGCCGACCTCACCGCCCTCTTGACCGAGCACAATGATGTATTTGCCTAGACTCACTCAGACATGCCAGTCATTGACCCCTCCTTCATAACTCACCGCCTCAGCATTGAACCTCATTTCCGACCTTACCGCCAAAAGCAGCGTATTTTTCATCCAGAGCGCAATACTCTTATAGCCGCAGAAGTTGACAAACTCCTTGAGGCTCAATTTATCAAAAACGTGGACTACCCTAAATGGTTGTCAAACGTGGTCCTAGTCCGCAAGAACAATGGCAAAATGGCGACTCTGTGTCGATTACTCTGACCTGAACCGAGCCTGCCCCAAAGACAGCTATCCTCTTCCCCGCATAGATCTGCTGGTCGACGCCACGGCCGGTCATCAGATGCTCAGCTTCATGGATGCCTTCTCTGGATACAACCAAATCCTGCACCCGTCCGATCGGGAACACACATCCTTCATTACCGACCGAGGAACCTACCACTACTGCGTGATGCCATTCGGACTGAAGAACGCTGGGGCCACCTACCAACGATTGGTCAATGCTGTTTTCTATCAACAGATAGGTCGGAATATGGAAGTATATGTCGACGACATGCTGGTCAAGAGCAAACTCTCCACTGATCATCTGACCGACCTACGAGAGACCTTCGCCACCCTTCGCAAGTATCAGATGAAGCTCAACCCAGAGAAGTGCGCCTTCGGCGTGGGATCTGGAAAGTTTTTGGGTTTATGGTCAGCCAGCGCGGCATTGAAGCTAACCCGAAAGATCAAAGCCTTGGTTGAGATGCAGTCACCCAGAACGGTCAAGGAAGTTCAAAGACTCACCGGCCGAGTGGCGGCCCTCAACCGCTTCATTTCTCGCGCAACAGATAAGTGCCTACCATTCTTCAAAGTCCTTCGGCAAACTTTTGAATGGACAACTGAATCCGAAGAGGCTTTTCAGCAGTTGAAGCAAGCATGGCCAATCCCCACCTCTTTTACAGGCAGTTACGGGTGAGCCTCTCTTCCTCTATTTAGCAGTGTCAAGCACCGCAGTCAGTGCAGCTCTTATCAGGGAAGACGGCTCAGTCTACTACATCAGTCGAGCTCTCAGGGAGCGGAGCAGAATTACCCATTGCTAGAAAAACTGTCCCTGGCCTTGGTCACCGCCTCCAGGCGGCTCCGTCCTTACTTCCAAGCCCATTCCATAGTGGTCCTCACCGACCAACCCCTGAAGAAGGTCATGCAAAACCAGAACTTTCCGGCAGACTTATGCAGTGGTCAATAGAACTCATCCAGTTTGACATCTCCTACCGCCCTCGAACTACAATCAAAGGACAGGCCATAGCCGACTTCATCTTGGAATTCACCAACCCTATCCCAACCACTGCCTCTCCACCCCCACCAACCTTTGTCGAGCCAGAAGACCCCTATTCTTGGACTCTCAACGTCAACGGGTCATCCCGCAGGGAAGGTAGTAGGGCTGGCCTCATCCTCACCTCCCCGAGGGTGGCTATTTCAAATGTGCTCTCCGTTTCTTGTTTGATACCAGCAACAATGAAGCCGAATATGAGGCATTGATAGCAGGACTCCGCCTTGCCAAGGACATTGGTGTCAGCCACATTCGGGTATTCAGCGACTCCCAGCTCATCGTAGGCCAGATTACAGGGGAATTCGACTCCAAGGAGGACACAATGCGGGCTTACAGGGATATGGCACTCCCCCTTGCTCGCCTCTTCAATACTTTCCACGTCAAGCACATACCTCGGACGGAAAACTCCAAGGCAGATGAGATGGCTCAGTTGGCCTCTGCAGACCAGTCCAACCTCAACCACGGAGTCCGCCTTGAATACCTAGCCCACCCGGCCATCTCACCCGACCTTCAAGAAGTGCAGTTCCTCCAAAATGAACCCATCCCTTGGGCATCCGACATCCTCCTATTCTTGACAACAGGATAACTCCCAGATGACCAACAGCAGGCTGCCAAGGTCAGGGCTCGGTCGTCCAACTACGTTCTGGTCAGTGGCGTCTTGTACAAACGTGGCTTTTCACAACCATATCTGCGATGCCTCAACTCGGCCCAAGCAACCTATGTAATGCAAGAAATCCATGAGGGAATTTGTGGCAATCATTCGGGCGGCAGGTCTTTAGCCCACAAAATACTCCGTACTGGTTATTTCTGGCCGACTCTCAATCAAGATGCCACTGATTTTGTACTTAAATGCGATAAGTGTCAGCGCTTTGCCAACATCCCCCATGCTCCTCCTACTGAACTGATCACACTCTGCAGCCCCTACCCGTTCGCCAAATGGGGGATCGACCTAGTTGGTCCACTTCCACCGGCCGAGGCCAGACCAAGTTCGCGATTGTCGCTATTGATTACTTCACCAAGTGGGTAGAGGCAGAACCCCTCGCGACCATCACCGAGCGGAACACAACCAAGTTCATCTGGCAGTCGATCGTTTTAGATTCGGCAACCCTCAGGCCATTGTCTCCGACAACGGCAAACAATTCGACAACGCCAAGTACAGGAAGTTCTGTGCCGACCTCCAGATTCAACCATGTTTCTCTTCCCCGGTCATCCCCAAGCCAATGGCCAAGTTGAGGTCACCAACCGTTCTCTCCTGAAGATCATCAAGACTAAGCTTGAAGCTGCTAAGGGACTCTGGGCTGAGGAACTGCCTAATGTGCTATGGGCTTACCGCACTACCGCTCGGACTCCCACTGGGGAAACCCCTTTTCGTCTAACATATGGCGCTGAGGCGGTCATTCCGGTGGAAATTGGTCTGCCTACCCCCAGGGTTTTGCATCCGGATCCAGCACTCACCGAAGAACTTCGTCGGGCAGACCTGGACCTAATTGAAGAACTCAGGGAGACCACTGCTGTCAGATTGGCCTCATACCAACAGAAAATGAGAACACACTACAACCGCAAAGTCCGACCAAGGGAGTTCGCTGTTGGGGACCTTGTCTTGAGAGAAGCAACTCTTGCCACCAAAAATCCGACTGAGGGTAAATTGGCAGCCAAATGGGAGGGACCTTACATCGTGAAAGCCCGACCACGCCCAGGCACTTACCGACTTCAGGATTTGGAAGGTCGAGACCTCCCGCACCCTTGGAATGCCGAATACCTGAAACGTTACTTTCAATAAACCACTATCTTTGTATCGCTCAGTCATTGTATTTTTTTTTCGACAAATTCACACGCTTGAACATTCTCGTTATCTTTTCGTGCAATGTAACTTTTTGACGTTTATATACCTCAGTCATCTGTATGGTGTCTCAATGACATTTTGATTGCAGCACTCACAAAAGCCTCAGCCAGACTGAGCACTAAAAGCCTCAGCCAGACTGAGTACTAAAAGCCTCGTCCAGACCGAGCACTCAAAGCCTCAGCTAGACTGAACATTAAAAGCCTCAGCCAGACTGGGCACTCAAAGACTCAGCCAGACTGCGCACTAAAAGCCTCAGCCAGACTGAGCATTAAAAGCCTCGTCCCAGACGAGCACTCAAAGACTCAGCCAGACTGAGCACTCAAAGCCTCAGCCAGACTGAGCATTAAAAGCCTCAGCTAGACTGAGCACTCAAAGACTCAGCCAGACTGAGCATTAAAAGCCTCAGCCAGACTGAGCATTCAAAGACTCAGCCAGACTGAGCACCAAAAGCCTCAGCCAGACTGAGCACTAAAAGCCTCAGCCAGACTGAGTACTAAAAGCCTCGTCCAGACCGAGCACTCAAAGCCTCAGCCAGACTGAGCATTAAAAGCTTCAGCCAGACTGGGCACTCAAAGACTCAGCCAGACTGAGCACTAAAAGCCTCAGCCAGACTGAACACTAAAAGCCTCGTCCCGACCGAGCACTCAAAGACTCAACCAGACTGAGCACTCAAAGCCTCAGCCAGACTGAGCATTAAAAGCCTCAGCCAGACTGAGCACTAAAAGCCTCAGCCAGACTGAGCACCAAAAGCCTCGTCCAGACCGAGCACTCAAAGCCTCAGCCAGACTGAGCATTAAAAGCCTCAGCCAGACTGAGCACTCAAAGACTCAGCCAGACTAAGCACAAAAGCCTCAACCAGACCAAGCTTGATGCACTCGGCCAGACCAATCCTTATCTAGACCAAGCATCCCAAGTCTCAACCAGACTGAGTATCGCCATTCCAGGTCCAAGACTGAGTCGCTTACAGCATCAGTGAAACTTCATAATTGTGGCCTTAGTAGAACACTTAGTCGCAATTCCAGGTCAAAGTTTTTACCCCACTCTTTACTTAGTCAAATTTAAAAAACGTTCTTACATTTTTCCTCTACTAATCAGATTATTTCCTCCCCCATCAAGCATGACTCAAATAAACCACTCTCATCCATTTCAGTAATGTGTCAAGCACAGATACATAATTTTATCACATTTTAAATTCCACTCTGCTTTGAGGGGTTCTTTACTTTACCTTACATTGAGTTTTTATTACAAGTCCAATTTTACTCTGCTTTAAGGAGTTCTTTACTCTACTCTGCATTGAGTTTTTTATACAAGTTCAATTTCACTATGCATCAAGGAGTTCCTGAATTTAGTTCACACTGATTTATACACAAACAAAAGCAATCGACGGAAAACACCGCTAAAATTTTATTCATTCACAAATGTATACACAAGTTCATTACATCACTTCAAAAAAAACAAAAACAAAAACAAAAAAAAAAACAACAAAACACAAAACACAAACAATATCTGTGCGCAGCCTCTTTCTCCTTCTTCCCCAGTCAATCCTCCTCATTAGAGATGAGGTCTTCTTCTTCAATACCCTCATCCAGGGGGGTTTGGGCCACATCGTCTTCGCCAATTGTAACACTACTAAGGTCTAAGTCTGGGAACAGCTCTTCAGCCCTGCGTTTGAACATCTTCCAGCCACTGTCCCAGTACTCAGCCATTTCGTACTTATAAAAGTCTGACTGCTGGAAGCTCTCAATAACTTCTGCTTCGGTTCTGCCTCCAGCAGTCGTCCTTGATGGGCCCACCCCCCCAGCTTCTTGCCTAGCCAGGTTGCTGGTGACAACGGCGTCAACTGCCATCTGAAATTCGGCAGACCCTTTGAATTGTTCCACTGCTGCGACACACAAATCGGGATAAGCCGCCCTCTCAGAAGCTGCCTTCGCCCTCTCTTGGTCCAGCTCTTTCTGAAGGGTCGCCCTTTCAGATGCAGCCTTTGCATTTTCCTCCTCCACCTCCTTCTTCAGGCCCTCCTTCTCCGCCATCGCCTTCGCCCTCTCTGCTTCCAACTCCTTCTGAAGCTTCTCCCTCTCCTCCGCTGCCTTGGCACGCTCGGCCTCCAACTCCTTCTGCAGATCGCCAACTTTGACATCCGCCTCATCTTTCTGCCTGACCAGCTATTCATTGCTGCTCATGGCCTCTTCATGCTGCTCGACCGCGACAGCACAGGCTCTTTAGGCCTCCTCCAACTTCTTCTGCTCGCCAGTCAGCTGGAACTCGAGCGACATAACCTGGCGGCGTGTGTTCTCCAGCTCCAACTTGACTGCTTGCAAATCGGTATGGGGGGTCTCCCAACTTGCACTCTCCTCCTTCAACTTAGCAAGCTGGGCCTTGACCTCGTCCGCCTTCAGCTTTGCAGCCCCCGCCTTTCTTAGTAGGGCCCCTGCTAAGGTGGTTACCTCCATTTGGGCAGAATATAACCCCCTCAACAAGTCAGCCTCATTGAATCTGGCAGCTGCTGAGCGCACGGATGCTTCCTCCACGATCGCTACCAAGTGGTCTGCACCTGCCCTGGCTGGGCCCTCCTCCCCCTCCAGCCGCCCAGCCACTGCCCGAGCGTGGTAGACTACGATAGTCAGACCGACGCCCCTTTGGGGCGCAGGCCCCTTTTGGGTTTTGTCCCCTTCACTTGGCTCCGCCCCAGTTGCCACACCCTCTGCCTGCACTCCGGGGGCAGTCCTCTCAACCCCTTGGACAATCTCCACCGCTGCTGGGGTGACCTCCACAACCTCCATTGTTGGGGCGACCTCCACCGCCTTCGCCTTCTTTGACCCAGGGGCATCTGCAGCCCCCTCAGGAGCACTCTTTTTCTTCTTCTTCCTCTTCAGAACCTCTCCCTCCTTTCTCGCCTGTTCTTTCACAGGATCAATTGGGGGCGGTCGCGGCACGAAACTACTTAAGTCCTTCCCCCCCAGTGGCTTGGGGCGCGGTCGGACCCTCTCTCGCGCGATCGGCTGGGGAGGTCGGTCTTCCTGCGCCTCCTTAAATTTTGTGGCTTTGGCCAGTATGGCCCTATCCTCAGCCTCTTGTGCTCTCCTCCTTGCCTCCAATTCAGCTCGCCCCACATCTTCACCGCTCGGTTGGGGACCCAACCCCGCCGCAAACAAGGCTGAGGGTTGCACGAGTTCGTCCCACCTGGCTCCCTCCTTCTCCCTCCAGGCCTTCACTTTCTTTATTCTCTCCTCTGCTGCTGCCCCTAATTTTTGCTCCACAGATTTGGTGGGCACCTTCCACATCATGCGCACCCCAGCCCCTCCATTGGTGGACACATAGAACCATCGTGGTCTCCAACCTTTGATTGACGTTGGCAGCCCTGCCACCAAACCCTTCCCTACCGATGCCTGCAGGGTGACCCACGTCTCCTGCTGCCCTGAGGCCTTATAGCATGCAAAGAATTCGTCTACTGTCATGGCCTCCCCTTCATTCGCCTTCGGCCACGCACTTGCACAAGACAACAAGATCTTCCATGCATTGGGCATTAGTTGCCCCGGTGCTACCTCCAAACGGTTGAGCACATCCACTACCACTTGCGGCAATGGCAACCTTAGTCCACCCTTCAGAGCTTCCTCATAAAGGGAAAACTCTCCTGGCCTAGCATTAGACGGCCTTTCCGTTGATATCGGCAGCAATAAATCCACCTCCGTAGGGATCTAATATTTTTCACGGATAGCCTCCAACTCTGCCGCAGTAATGGTGGATTTGTCAGCCTTCATGTGCCAATGATCTGGTTTCGCCTAGCTGATTGGCTTTGGAGCTGCTATCATGGTGGAACCATGGGATCGTGCCAACGACCCCCCACCCTCTCTGACCTATACTGCGCCGCCAGCTCCACTGCATCATCATCTCCAAGTGGGTCCACCCTCACATTCACAGCTCCTTCTTCGGCCATTTCTCTGGTATGTTTGCAAATCGCTTCTGACGCAGGAGCAAGGAAATCAAAAAAGTGTTGCAAAGGTGTATCGTGAGCAACGAAGGAATTAACACTTGGGATGTTTTGAGTTTTTGTAAACAAGTAGGTGAATCGAATGACGCCAAAAGCCCACGGTTTGCCCGTGTTCCAAGGATCCCAATTAATTTTCGCCAGTTTCAAAACTTTTCAAATCAACCGCCAAAACTGCCTTTTCAACACCCATAATGACCTATCGTTTCATTTCTGCTCTAACGCCTAACCTCCCTCCCAAGATGTTGCCACGTGTACGACCACGATGCACTGTCTCCTCTCCTTACCCTGTCTTTTCCACTTCAAATCACCACTTAACACGCCGCCTCTTGAGCCCCGCGCCCCTCCGCTCGGCCTTCGCGCGGTCGGCCCCCCTCATGGTCGGCCCTTCCGCTCAGCCTTCCAGCGGTAAGTCCTCCTCACGGTCTTCCTTTCCGCTCGGCCTTCACACGATTGGCCCTGCCGCCCGGCCTTCGCGCGCGGCCCCTCCTTCTCACACTCAGCTCTTCCGCTCGGTCTTCACGCAGTAAGCCCTCCTCCCGGTCTTCCTTCCCGCTCGGCCTTCGCGCGGTCGGCACACATCCTGGTCGGTCCTCCCGCTCGGTCCCCCTCTCGCAGTCGGAGCACCCCACGCTCAGTCCACCAACTCGGCCGCCCATCCCGGTCGGACTCCTCTTCCTCATAAATATTCCCTTCGTTAGACTGAAGCTGCACTCGGGAATGGGGGACTACTGACATGGACAGGCCCAAAAAGGCCATGGACCACTACAAGCAACCCAAGCCCATCAATTGGAGCCCAATACATAACCCAGCCGATGAAGTCCAGAACAGCTGGATTCCAACATGGCATAAAGAGCCAACGGCATTCAGACACGTGGCAGGTGAAGGACGAGCCACGTCGGCAGACAAAGATCTGCAAAGTTATTGCCACTGCACATCACCATTAATGCAGCCCATCACAGCATTTATTACGACAACACCTCCCCGTCGGAACAGGACCCCCTTACCCTGAACAAGGTAAGCTACAGCATAGACTTTCGGCGAGGAGGGCAGGTCGGAAGAGACAGCGAAATGATTACCAAAAAATATAAGCAAACGTTGAAGACAAGAAGAAGATTAAGCTTTCTATTCCCATCTCTCTCTCTACATTCCCTACTTCCTCTACTAATTTGCTCGCTGGAGGGTTCCCCGGGGGACTACTCCCGTTCCCCGTTGAACTTGTTTGCAGGTCACTTGGTGGGCTCGACCATTTGGACCGGAGCTCGAAGAACTTGGATCAGTCCGACCCATCCACTGAGAATGAACTGTATTATCAATATATATATATATATATTTTTTTTTTTTTTTGCTTTAATGGGTTTTTCTTCAAATTTGTCACCCTTCTTTTAAAATTCTTAAGGGCTTTTAGACTTGAAGCTGAAAAAAATGGACAAAATTGATAAAAGTCCGTTAATGAAACAGCCCAAGACAAAAAGTTGGGGCCAAAGGGTGTCTTATTGGGCCAAAATTTTATTGGACTTGATAGTTAAAAGTGTACCCCAAGCAATGCAACGGTCTGGAATTTACGGATTGGATGAGTAAAACAAATGGTTTACAACAGCCCATAATCTAAAATTGTGCTTCTGCCCTAGGCCCAGTATCAAAATCTATTATATTATATAACTGCTTTGTAGAAACAACCTTTTGACTAGAGTAAATAAATGTCTTAGTTGATGTGGGTTCTATATCAAGTGATGATTAATCTTATTAAAATTTATAAGTGTGTTAATAAGATTATTAGTAAATGTGTTAGTATCCCTAGTATTGTTGTGAACTAGAGTCTAGAGTTTGTTGTTCAGGCTCGTGGGACTTATTCTGGTCTCCTTTTTATAATTTGAACTATTCATTTTGTAAGTTCCTTCATGTATATTCGTTTTTTTTTTTAAAAAAAACTTAGATCAAGCCGATAATTGTAATTTGTTCATTTTATCTCGTTTATTTTTAAAAAAAATGAACAATAAGTGTGTTTTTAAAAATAAACCATTTATTTTTTTTTAAATAAACGCAATAAAATGAAAATGTTACGGAATGAACTTGTTTTTCATGGACAATATAAACGAAAAGTCATACAATATGAACAATTTAAATTATCAAAACAAAACCCGTAATGAATTTTACAGATCCAAATAACACTTCTCAATTCATATTATAGACCGCAAACAAACTCAGCCCTCGATAATTTATCCATATATATTTACAAAGGAAAATGTTCAAGAGCTCTAAATTAGGAGCTCTAATTTCTCTTCTTCTTCATGATGATTTGTCTTTTTCCTTTTATTTTCTTTTTTTTTTTTAAATTTACTCCTGCCAACTGTAACTCTACACCTAGTGGTCTCTATCACCGCCCTATTTACAAAAGGCTTGCGACTCTCTCTCACTTGGATCTTTCATGCCTTTTTAACCCAATAACATTGGTCATGCCTCTGAAGTGTCTCTTGTCATGCTAAATTAGACAAGCACCAACTTGACAAAAGAACCATGTTCTACTCTTTACTTTAGCTCCTTCAAAAGAAATAAAAGTGAAAGGCAACAGCTCACCACTAAAAGATTTGCAACTCTCTCTCTCCTCTCTCTCTCACTCTCTCTCTCACCATATGAGTATGTGATGCTCGTGCAATGCCGCGTAAATTAGAAGGTAGTTTGATGGGGTCAAGAAGTTGGGGAACCCCATGGAAGGCCATGCTTCTATGCTCTCTGATTTTATGTATTATTATATTCTGTCAGACTAGCAAGGAACGACATGTAGAAAGAAACATAGATATTTCCCTTTCAAGCCAGAGAAAAAAAAAAGAAAAAGGTGACATATAATAGTAACAAATTAATGGAAAAGTATTCTTTAATTTTGCAGTTGAAGAACATAGTGGCAACAAAACAAATCAAATCCAATCCAATCCATTTCAATTCAAAGATTAAAAATAAAAAAAAAATAAAAAACGTTGAACTTTATGGAACATAATCCACACATACATTCACACACCTAGGCGTTGGTAAGACATGGTTTATGGTTTATAAAGGGTGAGTAATGTTATACAAACATTTAAGAAAAGTTTGTAAGGATAAATTATCAATAGATCCTAATAGTTGGATTTAATTCTCATCAAGTCTTATTGAAAATATGTCTTGGTAAAATTAAAATAATTTTTTTGTGACAATTTTTTATATGTCACTAAAAATTGACAATTAGTGACTTTTTTTTGTTATGATTTTTATAAATTGTCGCTAAAACTTACTATTAGTGAAATTTTTTTATGACAAATTTTTTCCACAGGACCTATTACATAATAAATCCACTTATTTTTTTTTTAGATTCAAAAATCCATTTATTAAGATCTACACGCAAGTACCCCAAGTTGTAATTATTGATGTGCACTATAAAAAATTAAGATTTTAAAAACCAAAATTTATGGACAAAATTATTTTTTAGGGACCAAATATTTTTGTTGCGAAAAGTACTATTATTTTATTTTTAGCAACAAAAATTAGACATTAGTAAGGAATTATTATCCTTTTTGGATCAAATTTTTTGTCTCAAAAAATAAACTATTTTGAAACCAAATTATTTTGTTCCTAAAAGTCTATTTATTAGTGACATTTTCAAAATTTTGTCGCTAAAAGCCTTGTTTTGGACTTTTCAAGACGACCTTTTAGCGACTATTCTCATGACGATAGAAATTGATCCCTAAATGTCTTTTACAACAAAATTTTTATTTTTAGAGACCAAAACATTTGGTCTCTAAAACTCTTATTTGTTGTAATGGTGACATCTATTATTCTATTACGTTATTAAAGTAGATCATGTTTTATATTTATTGTTCTTTATTATATGACACATGAATTAGTAAAAAAAGATTGTAAAATTTACTCATTTTTACAATATTTTTCATAAAGGTAATTTAAATTTGGAATAAGTCGAGGCGAGTAATGAGTTGTTTAAGTTTTGCTTGAAAATTTAATGAGATTTACATATTTATTTAAGTTTGGTTTATTTATCTTTTAAGTCAATTTCAAACGAATTTCAATTGGGCTGAATTTGAGTAGTTTGGTTTTTTATACAATTTTACAATGCATATGAGCTACATCAAATCAAATTCATGAAATTAAATAGTTTAATGTTTAAGCTTATCTTCCGAGTAAATCTCAAAAATATTTTTAACGCCCTAAACATTAATCAAGTTTCAATAATTTATTTCGTTTAACAACCCCTCAAATTTTAAAATATACCTACTTGAACTAGTGACCTGCATGAATATATTCTAGAGAAAATTACGTTTTATTTAGAACAACTTAAATAATTATTCTTTTTGTCAAGGTGTAAATGAGAGTTGTGTTGCATACCACATTTTTCAGTTGTATCAAATTCAGACCAACTTGCAAAATTGTAATTATCTTAAATTATTCCCACCAAAACGCAATTTCCTTCTATTTTCATTTACCCTGTTGAGTTATAAGTTAGAGCTTTGAATGTATGTTGTTATTGGTATCAGTACTGGGTAAAAATCAAACCGCTTAGACTGCGGCAGTAACACGACAGAGATAACTTGACTCCTGACTTGAAAAACACTCAGACAAAGGTAGGGGTGGCTGGAGCAGCCTGGAGACCCTTTGATGCCTAAGTTGGTGACAAGATTAGACAAGAGTGTAGGATTATACTAGTGAGGTTCAAGTAGAAGTGTTTGCGTATCTTCATTGTGCTGATTGCTTTCCCTTTTTAGCTTGCTCCCACTAGCCGTTATGGGTTGTTTGGGCTCTCCCCCACTCCTCTAGCCAGTCCCTTTTCCTTGGGGATTATGCTCCACTAGGCGCGGATTTTTAAGAGTTGGTTGAGCCTAAAATATAGGAATGTCGGTTGATTGGGTCTGCGCCCCTCTTGGGCATGCTTCCTTTCGCCTTTTTTCTATCTTAAAACTTCCTAGCCTAGTTTGGACCTGAACCGAGACCGTCAGGCCAGACTCAAACTATCCTAAGCTGACTCTGATAGGGATGCCTCCCCTCTGTCAGCTTAGGAATTCGAGTCCTATCTTACGTTGACTTGCTTTTTTGCCTCCCACAGTATCATATATTTCTTAATCTTTTAAAGCTTTTTCAAAGTGAAAAAAAGTATTAAAGAGGTTGATGAGAATTCTTGGTTCTTAAGCAAGACCACCAAGTTTGTCATGTCCTTTGCTAGGCAAAATCTGCTTCAGCAATCACTATGGGCCACTCTCAGATGGACAAACATTGAAAAGTAATATACTGATTTTTGAGTAGATGTAAACATTAAACTATATGTTTCAAAGATAATTTTGTTTTAATTAATGATGGAATGCAACATTCCATCTGATATCAGAGCAAAAATACTAGAATAAAAAACAATATGTTAAAAAATAAAATATAAGTTTATCTGAAGTTTGATATATATATGTGTATTATTGTATGTCAACACATACGAAAACATCATCATAACAAGGAGTTGGTGAAGTAAACATGTATTATTGTGTTTAAAACAAAATAAATAAATAAAACATACTAAAACAGCTAGCTAAATGCATCCTAGTAATTGTTAAACACTACAAAGCACATCCACGATCACAAATTGTTTCCTTTGAATGGTTTTTACCTTAGTGCTGAATGTGTTTAAATCATATTTTGAAGTAAACTTATTTGAATAAGGCAGTTAGTATTTTTTTAAAAAAATATTACTTTTATTTTTATTTTTATATTAATTTATTTATAAGAATATAAATTGTGCCGTTTTTTAAGGCAATATAATATTCATTGTGTTAAATTTGACATAATAAATAGTATCATAATAAGTTTAGCATGATAGATAACACAATGTTGGAGTGCATTTTTTTATGTCCACCGTATCAAATTGATGCCAAAGCAAAAATTTGACAATAAGTCTTCTAAATTCATCTCCGATTGTGTGCTATCTTACGGGTGATTTGAGTTTTGTTTATTTATTAGTAATTTTTTAATTTTTTATGAAAAGATGTATAAAAAAATAAAGGAATAATATGATAACTTGTAACAAATAAATAAATAAATTACTTATTTAAATTGTTACCAAACCACCCCTAAATTATAGTAACGATAAAATGTGGCAAGAGCTTTTTTTGTAAGCTCTCTCAAGATAGAATTCATAATTATACTTATATTTGACTTTTTGTACAAGGAATAGAAGAATGCAACATTGTGAAATCATGGAATTTGGTACTTGTGTGTGTCAATTTCTGACCACACTGCCAATCAAGCACTCAGTTGGAGAACACTGGTAGAATAGATTAAGCCCGAACGACCTGTCACAAAAAGAAGAGATTCCGGCGGCAGTTTGTCCACCCGGGGGCACTTCGACGATCAAGTCAGTTATCTCTCAAAGATAGCAAAAGTGTTTAACTCACTATTCAGAACATAAAAAACATACCTTAAACCCATGAGGGTGCCTCCTCTTTATAACCAACACAAAGGGTGCCTCCTCTTTATAACCAACACAAACCTAGTCCCAATAGAAGCCTAACTTCAATGGATTTAGGATTACTGCTAATCTTGGATTCCCAGTAGGATTAGGATAAACTCTCTAAAAGTCTTATCTTTACCCAAACTGAAGTCCTCTCCCATTCTAGAACTCTTGTCCCTTATCCGCTTATCCCGGATTCCGGTATTTTCACAGATAACCTCGACCTCGCTGAGATCATCTCGACGTTATGACCAGGACATGTGGCACCCCGGCTGGCACTTCAACGACACCTCGACCACGTGTCGTCATTCAAAATTTATGTCCCCACAACTGCCCCCTAGGTTCTATTACCTCGGCATCCTGAGGTGATGGAACCTATATTATTTATTTTAGCACATCGGCTAAACTAGCTCTATCCTTTACTACCGAGGTCATCATTCATCGGCTTATAGTCTGTTTTCATCAATGCTTTAGAATAATATAACATCGGTTTGATGTCTTCAACGTACACCTTAACTGTGTAATCTTCTCGGTGTGGAATATTTCAGTTATACCCACTAACAGTTTATCTCAGCTTTGGCCTAACACTTGAAAATATTTTTTACAATATTTTCACAAGTGTTATTTACAACTCGATACTTCACTCTTTACTTAGCAAGACTTCTATCTTCAAATATCTTCCAAGTCTTGACAACATGGTAATCTCGGCAAGTATGTAGATACTTCTTTCAACATAATCTTGGCTTAATTTGTAAATTTTTCTCAAAAATTTCAACAAGTGTTTAAACCAATCTTCCTTTAATATAACATCGGTTTAACTTCAACTTATAAATTTAAAATTTCAACAAGTGTTAAACATGACATCGGTTTAACTTCAACTTGTAAACTTAAATTTCAACAAGTGTTAAACATGACCTCAGTTTAACTTCAACTTAAACATGACCTCAGTTTAACTTCAACTTGTAAATTTAAAATTTTAACAAGTATTAAACATGACCTCAGTTTAACTTTCAACTTGTAAACTTAAATTTCAACAAGTGTTAAAAATGATCTCGGTTTAACTTCAACTGGTAAATTTAAATTTCAACAAGTGTTAAACATGACCTCGGTTTAACTTCAACTTGTAAATTTAAAATTTCAACAAGTATTAAACTAATCTTAGCTTGTAAATTCCAGCTCCCAAGCATCATTCTCCAGCCCTCTACCCCCGCGTGTCTTCCTCGACTCTAGCATATTTCTTAATTCTGACCATGAGTTCCTCCATACTTTTGGCAATGTCTTTGCCAATGACTTTCGAAGTGGACAATCATCTTTCAAGCGGTTCTTGAAAGATACAACCGCCACCTCTTGGTTGCACTCGGGTATTCGGTTAAACATCTCATAATACCTTTTGGCGTAGGCCCTAAGGCTTTCATCCTCACCAATTCTCAGAGCCATCAGGGAGTCCACCCTCAACGGCTGTAGTTTGTTCGTCACAAACCTGGCCACAAACATCTTGGCCAGGCCTTCCCAGGTTTTCACAGTTCTTTTCGGCAACTTGTGAAACCAGTCTGATGCAATTTCCCCAAAGGACGATGGGAACACCTTGTAGAGCAATGGTTCGTTCCCGGTGTATAATGTCATCGAGTTCAGGTACAAGCCGACGTGAAAATTCGGGTCCGACTTACCGTTGTATATATGGAATTTCGACATGTGGAACCTTTTTGGGGGCCTCAAATTTGTCCAACTCTACTGAGAACGGTGTCCTTGGCTTGACCAGGGAGGTCACCTCGGTATCTTGTCGCTTTCTCTGGAGGTAATCCCTTAAATCCTCCTTGGTTCATCCAGGAGCTCGGCTATCTTCGGATTTCAACCGCTTTGGTGCACTACTTCTAGTGTCATTGTGAGTCCTTTTGGACCCCTCTCCATTGGTCGTGTCGAAACAGAGTTCTTTCCCTTGAACATCCCGATGTTCTTTGTTGCAGGTTTCTTTGGTTCGACGCGTCTTTTAGGATTCTCCTTTCCTTGAGTCTCCATGCCCGACCTCCCGTGAAAGCAAGTGAAAGTGTCCCTTGGTCCCGCCATGATGAGGGACTGTAGGGACCGTTCTTTGCCTCCCTTTCTGGGTACCTTTCTTGGCCACTGGAATCGGCGTATCTTGTAACGAGAACGGTGGCTGCATGACGTTGTTCTGCATCATGAAATTGACAACCGTTTGCAGGTCCACCAATTTGTTCGTCATTCCGTTCATCTCGTCGTCCTTTCGTAAGCATCTATATTTCCATACCTAGAGGTCGTCCTCTTTATAATACTCGATTCGGTCTGATTTCTTCGGCACGTCGCCCTCCTGGCCGACGTCTTTTTCTCCGTGATTCTTAGCACGAGTCTCTTTTGCAGTTGTCTTCTTCGACGTCAAGGTCAATATGTTTCCTACTCTCAGTAGGGGTATCGTCCCTAACCATCGCTTTCTGTCCGTCGTTGGCCATCTATTCTCCTTTCTTTCCTACAGACGGCGCCAAATTGTGTATGTCAATTTCCGACCACACTGCCAATCAAGCACTCAGCTGGAGAACACTGGCAGAATAGATTAAGCCCAAACGACTTGTCACAAAAAGAAGAGATTCCGGCAGTGGTTCGTCCACCCGGGGGCACTCTGACGATCAAGTCAGTTATCTCTCAAAGATAGCAAAAGTGCTTAACTCACTATTCAGAACATAAAAAGCATACCTTAAACCCATGAGGGTGCCTCCCTTTTATAGCCAACACAAACCTAGTCCCAATAGAAGCCTAACTTCAATGGACTTAGGATTACTACTAATCTTGACTCCCAGTAGAATTAGAATAAACTCTCTAAGAGTCTTATCTTTACCCAAACTGAAGTCCTCTCCCATTCTAGAACTCTTATCCCTTATTCGCTTATCCCGGATTCCGGTATTCTCGCAGATAACCTCGGCCTCGCCGAGATCATTTCGGCGTCATGACCAGGACATGTGGCACCCCGGCTGGCACTTCAGTGATACCTCAGCCACGTGTCGTCATTCAAAATTTATGTCCCCACAGTACTGTAGCATTTCAAAATTTACTTTTAATATTATCATTTTGACACCAGTCAAGCCAAAATTTAACTTTGGCAATACAATTTTGATTATAATTATTAGAGATGCTCCCTCTCTAAGATCATGTTAAATCGAATGTTTTAAATCGTACCCTAAAACTTGGGCTTAGAAAAATTAGTTATAACGGTGTGATATTCTTTTGTTAGAGGATGGAAAGTAGAAAAAGAAAAAAAATAAACAAACAAACAGAGAACATGGAACATAATCCACACATAAATTGCTAGACCCAAAAAATAAATAAATAAATAAATAAATAATTAAATTTAGTCAAAACTCCTCCATTAGACCCTTATTTGGCGAAAAAGATAATTCAATTTATTTTTCTTCATAAATCCCCTAGGGAAAAAATACATAATTGAGTAACGACAAAGTAAAATATCCTCTTTTTTTTTCCCTTTCTTGGACAATATTGGCAAAGTAATATGTTACTGTCAAACAGAGTAATATGTTACTGTCAAACATAATAACATGTTGCTATTACTGTTACTGTTAACATCAATTTCAACGGTAATAAATTTTTTTAAAAAAAAATTCATAGTCAACATGGATCTTATTTGATAGATCTTGATTGAAGAATTCTAAAAATATTAATTTTATTACAAACCGACATCTTCACCAAAAGTTATATTATTTTAAAATTTAATATTTTGATAATGGTGATATTTGCTGGACTTTTCAAGAAAAACTTTTTGTATTTGTCCTTAATACATTAAAATTTTATTATAAGGGGGTTTGGACCAAATTCCCCTATATAAAAACATGATGAAACATGTGCATTATAAATTTACACAAAATGCTATCATTGTCTAAGTGATATGCTTACCAAATCAAACCAAACCTTAAGTCCTATCAAATGGGGTTGGCTGCATGAATCCTTCTGTTCCACTGGACTTTTCCAAGATCATTTTGTTAGTCAAATTAAGGAGATTCATATCTCTATTTGCTACACTAGTCCATGCCAATCTAGGTCTACCTCTTCCCTAACATTACCATCTACCGTCACTGTATCGCATATCTTCACTACTGCCTCTGTTGGTCTCTGTTGTATATGATCAAACCATCTCAATCTATTCTTTCTCAACTTATCTTCTATCGATACAACTCCTACCTATTCTCGAATATACTTATTCCTAAATTTGTCTTTTTTAGTCTTGCCACACATCCACCGTAGCATTCTCGTCTCAATAACACTCATCATATCTACATGTTGTTTCTTAGTTGCCCAATAATCCGTCTCATACAACATTACTGGTCTAATAGTCATTCTATAGAACTTCCCTTGTTGTCTAATGGGTACTCGTTTATTACACAGTGCTACAAACGCATTCCTCCACTTAAGCCATTTCACCTTAATTCTATGGGCCACATTCACTCCAATCTCTCCGATAGTTGTGAGAATCGATCCTAAATAACGAAAATGTTCACTCTCAGGTAGCTCTTGTTTCTCAATTTTCACTTCTCCTCTGCTTCTATTGTGACTGTTACTAAAATTACACTCCATATGCTCTGTCTTAGTTCTGCTTATCCTAAATCTTTTAGATTCAAGTGTTTTTCTCCAAATCTCGAACTTAGTATTAACTCATTCTCTAGTCTCATCTACTAACACAATATCATCTACAAAAAGCATATACCATGGCACATCATTTCGAATATTGTGCGTCAACTCATCCATAACTAAAGCGAAAAGATAAGGACTTAAGGTTGATTCTCGGTGTAACCTTACAAAAATTAGAAATTCACTCGTCTCCCCAACAGACGATCTAATAGTGGTCACCACACCTTCATACATATCCCTAATCAGATCAATGTAAACTTTTGTCACCCATTTCTTCTCTAACACCCACCAAATTATATCCCGATGCACTCTATCATATGTTTTCTCAAGATCGATAAAAACCATATGAATGTCTTTTTTCTATTTTCTATACTTTTCTATTACCCTCCTCAAAAGATAGCTCGTTCTATTGTTGACCTACCAGGCATAAACCCAAATTGATTCTCTGACACCTCTGTTATATCTCGCAATCGACGTTCCATCACTCTCTCCTACACTTTCATTGTGTGACACATTAACTTGGTTCTTTTATATATAGTTGTTACAATTCTGGACATCTCCTTTATTCTTATATATTAACAATACGGGTAAATTACAAATACACTCCTTGAGGTTTGTTTAAAATACATATTGCCCCTATAGTTTGGAAAATTATAAATACCCCTTATTAGAATTTTTATTTAACAGAATTAACTAAAAAATGAAATTCATAATTGTTCTCCTATACAATAATAAAATTACCTAAATTATTAATTGAAACATATTTTTAACATCATTAAAACTGTTAATTGACTTGATTATTTATTAATAAAAACGGCAGTTTATTATTAAATTAGAAACCTCAGATGGTAGAATGTAATTTTCAAAACTACGGGGGGTGATTTGTATTTTAATAAAACTTCAGGGGGTGTATTTATAATTTACCCTAACAATAAAATACTCTTTTTCCACTCTTTTGGCATTTTCTTAGTCAACAAAATCTTACTAAATAGCCTAGTCAACCAAACAACCCCCTTATTACCCAAACATTTCCATATTTCAATATGTATATCATCGAATCCTAAAGTCTTATTAAATTTCATCTTCTTAAATGCAAACTCTACTTTAAATTCCATAATTCTACGATAGAACCTATAGTCCTGGTTTTCCTTATTATCCTGGTTTTCCTTATTACTGCTTGCTTCCTCCCCTTTTGATCTACCTTCATGTTCCTCATTTAATAATTTCTCAAAATAGTTTTTCCACATCTCTTTAATTTTTTCATCTTTCACCAACACCTTAGAGTCATCACCCTTGATGTACTTAACTTGATTAAAATCTCTTATTTTCCTCTCTCCTATCTTAGCAAGTTTGTATATTCTCTCTTCTCTACTAGCTAGTCTAGTGTATAGGTCATCATAGGCCTCCAGCTTAGTCTCATTCACTACTTTTTTGACCTCCTTATTGGTTAATCTGTAGTGCTTAAGGTTTTCCTCAGTTCTATCATTCTGCCACTTTTTAAAGCTCTATTTTTTTCGTCTTTATTATAGTTTGGACCTCTTTCCTCCACCACCAAGTTTTCCTAAAATTGGGTCTATTTCGTTTCGACTCTCCAAAAACTTCCCTTGACATTCCCCTCGTACAATTGGCCATCGAGTTTCATATAGTGTTAGCATCATCTTCCAAGTCCTAAGTACCTTCTTTATCCATTCTATTCTTAAATTTGTCTAGTTTTATCATCTTTTATGTCCCACTATCTAGTCTTGCGGCACCCATTATCTTTTCGAGTTTGGTATTGCTTTTTAAAGCATAAATCTAGTATCAAAATCCTATGTTGAGACGTTAAGCTCTCTCTAGGAATCACCTTGCAGTCGTTGCATTTTAGACGGTCCCCTTTTCTTACTATAAAGTAATCTATTTGGCTTCTAGTTGACCCACTATTGAAGGTTATCAAATGTTCATCTCTCTTCTTATACATAGTATTGGCCACCACTAGGTCAAAAGTCAATACAAAATCTAAAATACTCTCTACATCCTCATTTCTATCACCAAAATCATACCCACCATGCACCTTCTTCTTATCTACTCCTACATGGCCATTAAAATCACCACCTATAACTAGGTTCTCTCCTACGGGTATCTCCTGTAATACCTCATCCTTTTGGTCCCAAAAACTCTCTTAGCTTGATCATCTAATCATACTTAGGGAGGCATATGCATTAATAACGCTCACTATATTATCTCAAATAATTAGTTTAACTAACATAATCCTATCACCTTTCCTAATGACTGCAACTATATTTTCTACAAGCCTCTTGGCATCTATTATTCCTGCTCCATTCACATGTCTATCCTTGCCACTATAATATAAATTAAAACCGTTATCCTCTATTTCCCGAGCTTTCTCATCCGTCCATTTAGTTTCTTATACGCAAACTATACTAACTCTTTTCCTAATCATGACATCTACCAATTTCATAGTTTTACCAGTTAAAGTTCATATATTCCATGTACCTACCCTAAACTTATAATCTTGGACTAACTTCTTTATCCACACTCGTCCAGAAAAATGCGAAAACCTTTGCCTATTTTTCACTGCACTCAGGCATCAATGCGACGCCCATTGCTCACTTTTTGAAACACCTAGAGGCAGGCACAATGCATCACTTAAGGAGAACGACCTAGCATTTAATTGATTCAAATCGTCATATAATTAATTTAAAATTTTATTTTTGTAAAAAATTAAATTGATCCAATATCAATTGTCATATTATCATATTATTTTTATTTGTACGACATATATGTTTAAAAATAAACTCTTCATTTGTTATATATATTTGATTTGATCATGTAATATTTAAATATGATTAACCCAAATTTTTGTATGCACGTTATTCTCAATTTGTCATATAAAATAAATGGCTCAAATCACTAAAATGATTACAGATTAGTATCATAATGCACTAACTTGACTTGTAAAATTGAAAATTTCAATTTTAACAAATCCAAATTCATATTGTAATATTTTTCAAATCATAATGAAACCGCTGTGTCACAACCCAAACCCGCTCCTATAGGTTTAGCATCGTAACCGGCCAGTAATCCTAGGATTACCGAAGGCCTCTAAGACAGATTAACATAATATTAGGGGCTAGCGGAAGCAAATAACAATGTACAACGTCCATTGAGCTGTGCAGACTTATATGAGACAGAAAAATTTTAAACTTTTTATATACATATATACACATTATCTTTAAGTTATCATATATATACAGACTAGACAAAAGGGAGACTTAGCCCTATTTACAAAATACACAAGACTTGTTCAACCAAGCACGAAAACAAAACTTAAACTTTAAATCACATAGCGATAATCACTCGACATATCTAGAACCTCCACGGGAGGCACATAGGTTGGCTGACAAAAACAGATTCTAGGCAGATGCCTCTAAGCCTGATCACGCGCCTGATCACCTACATACATAAATAATACAGTGAGTTAGAGCCCAGTGAATAATAACAGAGTAAAGGGTTTTAATGAATGATGTCCGTACAGATTCAGAAATCATAATTTAGTTTCGTATCAAATTCATAATTTGTCCAGATCATATACAGAAATCATAAGTCATGCTAAAATTTACGTGATACATCCATTAGCATTAACAGAGCAGATACAGAACAGATGCAGACACGTAAGGGTCACGAATGACCAGTTCCATAAAGGAACCTCTGGATCCGGGTAACAGAACAGAAGCTAAGCCCCCATGACGGGCCTCCGGTACGGGTAACAGAGTGCTGACAGATTAAGTTCCATAAAGGAACCTCCGATACCGGGTAACAGCTAACAGATATCACATTGATGCTAAGGATGTCACGAATAGATATCAGAAATTGGACAATCATTCATTGTACAGAACATATCATTTCAGAAAACAAATTTTGATTTATCACACAGAAAATAGGTAAAGTTAAACATAGCTTTACTAAGCTATTACTCACAGATAGCCGCAGAAGCAAATCAGACGGACCGAACATATTAGATAAATCAGGCAGACAATGGCGCGTAACCTACACAAGCACATAACATATACACATTGAAATATAATATTACTCCATTGATCAAACTTGACTTTCCTAGTTTTTTTCCGTCTAAACAGTCCGAAATTCTACTATACTTATTCTTTCTCATTCAAATAAACCGGGTTCTTATTTCACATATTCTTTCATTACTAAGCCCTTCTTTTCCAAATAGATTGATCTTTTACTTGGCTTCTTAAACAATTACCACTAGATCAATGATTCATTCTTCAACTAACTAATCTATGTTGATTGGTAGCTTATTAGTCTTATTGAGTCATAAATCATGTCTAGAATGCCTTGGAAAGAGATGAAAATAAAAATGTGAACTACATGCAATTTTCCAAAATATGCTGAAAATGGGCCTCCGCTCGAGCGCTACTTTGGTCGCTCGAGCGGACTGCAAAATTTGAAAAACTACTGGGAGCTCGATTTTTACGCTCGAGCGAAACTTTCCTCGCTCGAGCGGACAACGTAAATTTTGAAAATCCAAAATTGCAATTGAAATTCGAATTTGATATTCAAAGCCTCAAAACATGTACTTTAGTTTACAAACATGGAGAACCATTGTATAATTTAGTTAAACACTCTCAATTAAAAATCATTTATTCAAAATCATGCCCTAATTGTCAAATTTAGTTTTAATTCATTTTCTCCATATCAAGCCAAATTCCAAACCCAAAGTGATTAATCTCCATAAACTGAACATGGCTCCAATCTCTCATTTTCTTTTTAGTTACATAAAATTGACTTCAAGCTCTTTCTATTTTCCTTCAAAGCATGAAATTAAAGTCATAACTTCCTTAGAAAATTACTCACATGTATGAAATTAACATCAAAATTACTAATTTTATATTCTTATAAAATTTCCAACTAATTTCCATAATCTTAAACTTAACTTAATTTATAACCTCAATTTAATTCATAATCATAGGTGTTCCAAAATATGATTAATTTAAATAATAAAATCTTAAATTACATTACTTGCATGGATTAAACAAATCTAATTATAAAATCAAAAACTTTATCTAACATTAGGATTAATTCTAAAGTTCCATAAACTTGATGTTCATAAAACATTTCTTTTTTCTCTTCAAAATGTGAACTTAAATGGTTCAATTTCTTCAAAATCCATGAGACTAATTTCATAACTTTCTCAATTCATGATGTATGTAAATTTACTTCTCACATATACCAAGGTTTCCAAACCCAAGTTCAATTAAAGAATTATAATTATTTTCATATTGATTAACCGTAACCATGTTCATGAATTAATTCTTTAATTTCACCAAATCACATGCATGTAAAAATAAGACTCAAATTCATATAAAATATGCAAAATCAAACCCAAAATAATTAATTTATAAGTTGATTTTCATAAATTTGAACCTAATTCCATTGCATGGATTATATCTTCAATACATCATTGTTGCATGTAATTTTTATAACACAATTCAAGAATGATTCTTAAAATTAAACTCAAACTTAACAAATTTAAATAATCATAACTCATAATCTTTAAGCTAACTATTTTTACATGCAAAACCCAATTTCCATCAACTTATATAATTGATTCTCAAATCTTCATTTTTAATCCTCTCAAAATACATCTTAAATCAATTTATGTCTAAATTATTTAAATAATACTAAGAAAATGATGAAATTTCTTACTTCAAGATGAGTTTTTCACAATTTTAAACTTGAATCTTGATATTCCACAAGGCTTCCTTCTTTTCCCCTTTTTTTTTTTTCTCCTTCCTCCCGGTTTCTCCCTCTCAGCCGAGCTCTCCCTTCCTTTCTCTTTTCTAACTCTGCTTCCAGCAGAGTGAAAGGCACCATTTTGATTTGGGTAAACTACCAATAGGTTCTACTTGGGAGACTTATTACCCAATAAGTCCTACTTTGAGATTTATTACCCATTAAGTCCTATTTGATATAATTTATTAAGTGATAAAGACAAATTTTATCAGTCTTTTTTTTTATGAATAATTTTATAGTGATAAATTTATCAGTCTCTTTTTTTATGAATATTTTTTAGTGATAAATTTATCACTCTCTTATTTTTTAGTGTTAAATTTATTAGTTAGGACCTGTAGATAAATAAGTCTAGTGAATAGGACTAATTGGTAAGTACCCCTTTTGATTTCAATTGCCATCTCTTATTATTTTATTTTATTTTTCATTAGTGGGACACTTGTCCATGTAATATGAACCCATGTTTCATTAGTTTAGCACACTAATCACACTTTAGTTTAATTAAACATCACTTAGTCTTGATTAATCCTAATTAGCACATAAGTTAATTAATCATAACTAATTACAATTTCCTACATGATTTAATTAGTCTAATTTGACTTCCATAAGGCCCAATTAATTATATTTAAATTTGTCATTTTGAATCAGATTTTTAATCAACTCCCAAAAGGCTCTACATAAATGAATTTAATTCACAATAATCACAATTCTCAATCTTCTTAATTTAATTAACTTAATTAACTCCAATTAGGATCTAATTAATCGAACCTCAATTTTACTAAACTGAATCGAATATTTAATTATCCTCCCAAATGGGTCCGTAATTAAGATTAAATTAATTCAACTTCCTAACTTCACTTCCCTAAACCATTTGGACCCTTAATTTTTAATTTCAAAATAAATCTTTAATAGAATCATATACGAGACAAATCCCCCAATTCTCATAAATCTCAACTTAAATTATAATACTCGACAATTAAATTTCAAATCATCTTAATTAATCAAGTACTAATCATTACACGTGATGGGGTCGTTACACGCTGTAATTATAAACCTAATCCTATTTTAAAGCTTATTTGGCAACCAGAAAAAAAGTCAGTCTATTAGCTTATTAACTTATTCGAGTCACATCACCTCTCTATTTTTTTATTTTACATATTTTTTTTATTTTAAAAAGGCTACATTTTTTAAAAAAAAAAAAATTAACTTTTTTCCTGGGGCCACTTTTTCATAAATCATTTTTCACCTACTTATGTTCTATTTAGTCCACATTATTTTCTTATATTCCAATAAGTCTTATGGATGACATAGTTACCAAAATACCCCTAATAATATTCATATTTACAGTATGAATGTTTCGTGATGTGAATGTTCACACTGTCAATGTGAACATAATGTGAACATTCACATTGTAAAATATGAATGTTTACATCACCAAATTGTTAACTGTTCAAAAAATATTTATAAGGATAGAAATATTCATAAAATACTTTAAATATGAGAATTAGGATTTGGTAGATCAAATATTCAAATAATAAGATTTACTGAAATACAAAAATATCTTATGGAATAAGTGAGATACAAACACTTAAAAAATAATTTTATAATAAATCTCCATTTTTTCTACTTTTCAAAATAAGGGTAAGTATCTCATTTATCCTAATTATGTGGTGTTTTGGAAAGATAGTAAAATTTTAATTTTTTGATTTTTTTTGTAATTTTTTAGCTTTTTTAATATAAAAAAATAAAAAAATAATATAACCTAAAACAATTAAAAAATTAACTTTTTACCAACTTCTCAAAACTCCATTACTTGTATGAATTCCTTAACAAACTTCAGAGGAGCCAATTCCTTACATAATCATAGGGTGTCCTTTTTCATAGAAAAAATGGGGACCATAAGAAAGAAATAAAGTTGGTTTTATTATGGGCTGTACAGTGGATTGTGATCATATATCTCACACACTATAAAGCTAAAAACGCGTTATTTGGGCCCCCAAACACGGGAAACCATGTTGTAATTTTTACGAGTCAGTCCTATTTTCAAGAGTTATTACCTAATAGGTTCTTAATAAGACTCTTTTATCTATAGATCCTAAATATTTTTGTTTATTTCGTTTTTGCCCTCATGTTTTTATACTCAGATCTGGAGAAAAAAAAAAAAAAATAGCTCTCTCTAGAAGATAAAGATGAATCTTCTCGTAAGAAGGTGAAGAGAATCAACGTGAGTAAGTAGAGGTTGCAGCGATTGGAAAATCAACACATTCGAAGGAAGCGAATTGGTATCATCGATCGATCAGTCAAGTTCTTCGTCGGAATCGGAATCGGAATCGGCAGACGATGCAGTTTCAACATCGGAAAAAGTGATTTATGGTAAAAAATTGGAGCTAGAGTTCGATTTGATGAAGTCGATGCTTCGTGCGAGTTATAGTGAATCGAAGGATGCTGAAAAATTGAAGGAGAATATGGAGTTGGAATTGGTTGTTAACAATAAGGCTGCTTATAATGTTGATTTGCTTGAAGGAGATATAAAAAGATTTGAAAAAGATTTGAATGGTGATGGTGGTGGTGGTGAAGAGGTAAAAGAGAAGGATGGGCCAAGATTCAGAGATAACATTTTAACAGTGATAAATTTGTTTAAATCAGTGATAGATTTAGTGATGAATTTATTTAAATCAGTGATAAGTTTGTCACTATTGAATTTTTGTTAATTTATTTTTGTGAATTAGTGAGTGTGTATGTATGTATGTGAGTATGAAATTAATCACTAATAACATTTTAACAGTAATAAATTTATCACTGTTAAATTATTGTGAATTTGTTTTTGTGAATTAGTAAGTGTGTGAATGTGTCTAGGGGTAAAATGAAAACACTGTTTGATATTTTTAGATAGGATGTGCTGGGTAATAAGACCGATCCATAGGACAGGCCGTAACTCCCCAACTATCTTTCGGCATTTCACACGATAATTAGTTTGTTAAATAATAATAATCCAATAAATTATTATCAAAAAAATTATTTAAAAAAAAAAAGATTTTGACCGTTATAATAAAATAAATCATAAATTTTTATTTTTATTAATTTAAATTTTAAACTTTTTTTTATTTATTTTCAATTTAAATTATCTATCTATTTTAGTCATTAAACTCAATAAAAATATATTTTACATATTTTATGTGAACCTACATTGATTTTAATGATTAAAATATCATTTTTCGGTCGGTTTTGCTTAACAAAAATAATTTTATAGTTTATATTACAAACAAATCAAAATATTTAAGTTTAAATTAAAAAAATAAAATATTTAATATTTATTTTGTTACAAATTAAATTTTGTAATATTTTTTATTATTTCTCGTAAGTAATTTGAGAAATTACACAAATTTAAGTACTACAAAACATTAGATTATAACCATTCCCATTCGCATCGACTTTAATGAAGATATCTTTTATAATGTTTGTTTTTACGGTGGTGTTATATGTGTCAATTAATTTACATACCAGTATATCAACTAATGTTATTATATCATTAATAACCCTATTTATTATACAAATTATAAATATCTAAAATCTCTAAAATTATATCACATCATCTGTACTAATATGTACACTAATTAGTGTATATACCATTATTCTTGTTTCTATAATGTTTTTGAAGGACTACGAGAATGAAAGAGATTTTAAAATAATTTCAAAATTAAATGCCTTGGAATTTGAAAAGTAAATACACGAATACATTTTTTGGTAGATTAATATTTTGTTTACAAATTAATAAATTTCATTAAAAAATTTACTCATGATGTTTATTATATTATTGTAATAGATTATGGTTTAAATATCAAAATTTCATTGTTGCAGCTCACATTAGTGAGTGAAAAATATGTGTACTTTATTAATTTATATAATAAATTGTTTATTTGGCATTACATTGTTTATTCTTATATTGATATTTTTGTCTTTCACTTTTTCTTGGAACATGTTTGATACACTAGAATGAGCATAAATCTTTATCATTTTTTTTATTTTTTATTTTTTTTTCTGACGTTACTCCAGAGGCCAGTATTCTAGCATTTGCCTGTTTATTTTTAGCCATGATATTGTTTCATTATGTTTTGGTACTATTTTTTTTATGAGCCATACTTTTTCTTCTTTTTTTTGAAGATTGAATTTACATGCCATATTTAAAAGTACAAAAATGTAGAGAACTTAAAAAATTTATTAAATGTTTCACATGGGTATGAGATCTACACAATGTAGATCTCATGTAGATCCAACACCCATGTGAGACATTTCGTAAAAATTTTAATAAAATTTTTAGGATATCTAACATTACTCAACTCCACCTTAGAACCTCGGACTAGGAGGTTCTTAAAGTGGTGGTGTCAATCAATTCGATTATTTTAGATATAATTTATAAGTTAATTTTTTTATTTATTATAAAAAGACACATATAAAAATAAATAAGTAATATGATTTAAATAACTCAATAAATTGATTTTTTTAGATGTGGTATTATAATCAGAATATTTGTGTGTTTGGCAACTTACTTTTAGGATTTTATTTTTATTTTTATAATTTAGTATTTGGATCAACTTATGCGAATCTTGATTAACCTTAAGCCCCCCGAGGATTACAAGGTAGTTTCAATAAAAGAGATTTTAAAATAATTTCAAAATTAAATGCCTAGGAATTTGAAGAGTCAATAATATACGAACACATTTTTTGGTAGATCAGTAATAGTGATAATCCGTGCTATGCACGGGATTTTATAAATTAAAAAGAAATTGTTATAATTATTTTGAAATAATTTAATATTTTGTCTTGTGGTATACATAAAATTTAGGGACATTTTTTCATAAATTCTTTTTTACTTACTTATATTCCATTTAGTCCACATTATTTTCTTATGTTCCAATAAGTCTTATGGGTGACATAGTTACCAAAATACCCCTAATAATATTCACATTTACATTGTGAATGTTCCGTGATGTGAATGTTTACACTATCAATGTAAATATTTACATCGTCAATATAAATATTCACACCATCAATGTGAATATTCAGATAGTCAATGTGAACATTCACACGTTAATGTGAATATTCACATTATAAAATATGAATGTTCACATCACCAAATTGCTAACCATTCAAAAAATATTTGCAAGGGTAGAAATATCCATAAAATACCTTAAATATGAGAATTAGGATTTAGTAGATCAAATGTCTAAATAATAGGACTTATTAGAATATAAGAATATCTTGTGGACTAATTGGGATACAAACACTTGAAAATTGATTTTCTAATAAATTTCCCTAAAATTTATAAGTTAACTTTTATGTTTATAACTTTTTAAATTATTATTTAAAAAAAAATTAAAATATATATATAAATCTATTTAGTATAATTTTGATAATTTGTATTAAAAAAAAAGTTAAACCTAATTAAATGAGATTAAATGAGTTATAACATACCTCTTCTTATTTTGAAAATATACAAATTTAAAAGTTATATTAAGACAAATATACAATTTTATTATTAAATGTGAAGTAAAGTGATATTTAACAATAATTAATATGATATTTCTATTATTAATCCAATAATTTAAGTTACATTTCTTTTGATTTCAATTTCAATTTCATAACTAAAAATATAATATGAATATAATACACACATAGATTTCTAATCTTTAAGAATAAAAGGTTTTAAAATATTTTCAAACTTTCATCATTTTCTTTTAATTTTTTTTATCTAATTTAATTTTAAATTTGAATACAAATTTTAACTTGATATGAATTACTTTAACTTTTTTATTAAATGTTTATCAATTTTTAAAAGAACTTCATTCTTATCCCATTTTTTTTTTCTTTTCACCAATTTTGATGGAAATAGTAATAATTTTTAACGTTTCATCTTTTTAAATTTTGATCAAATTATAATTTGATAAAAAAAAATTAAGGGTTGAAAATTCTCTTAATTGGAATTATAGTGAAATAACATCTTGAAATAGTCAAATTTGAGTACGTGGTTGGTTGAAATATATAATTTAATTAACTTTCTTCTCATATTTGTATAGAAATTAACACTTATGACTACATCATTATGAGCCAGATTATAGAAAAAAAATTTGAGGTGTCAAACATTTTCCATTTGCAAATATCCTACATATTAAAAAAAAAATGTAACTTTTGGATATGTGTTTATCAGTTTTGTTTTATAGACATAAACAATTGATGTTTCAATTTAAAAAATTAAAAAGTAAAAAAAAATAGATTGGGTTTTTAGAGATAAAAGAAGTCATCTAACTCTTCTATATAATATTTAAGATGGACTATTTAATCACATAAAAAAATAGAAATTATATTTAGAGATTATTCCTATATATTATACTATTATATACAACTATAGTTGTAATAAATTAACTACAATATATATGTAAAGTTATATTAAGCTTTCATTTTCAATTAATTGAATTATAATTAACAAATTAACAAATAGCAATAATGATATAATGGAATAGAAAGAGGATACAAATAAATAGACAATGATATTTAAAAGTTTTAAATTACCTAGTTATACAAAAATCTAATGTTATAATAAAATATTTAATTCTCAATAAATTTTCACATTTTCTATAAAATAAAAAGACCGTAAAAAAATAATAAAAAATTGGTAGCCATTTTTTTTACTTCAATTTTATGGTCTTCATTGAAGAAAAAACAAATCCGATCAAAATCATTGGCACAGAACGGACATAGATACTTCGGTTGCAACTATAATCACCAATAATTCTTCTCCACCATGCAAACCTGTAAACAAACACATAATTCTCACTAAAACCAAAACCAAAACCAAACCAACAACAGAGAAAGATAATCATACAGGGAAAAAATAAAATTAAAAAACAAATAAATTTATGGAATGAGAGAATGTTACCTCAAACAACGTAAATCTCACCTAATCCAACCCGTTAACTCTTTCGCCAGTGCTCGTGAAGTCTAGGAGTTGGGTTAACTAATTAGATTATTCTTCAAATAAGACTTGAAAATTGATTAATTTGTCACATTAAGTGATTTAAAATTTTGATAGATATATATAAGAAAAATAGATAATTATATTACTAAATTATAATTCAAATTTAGATATTGTCATATTTTTTGAGGTCCATATTTAAATTCTTATCCCTTTTTTTTTTTTTTTTTTTTGTGTGTGTGTGTGGGGTTTCTATTTGGTTTTTTTTTTTTTTTTTTCTAATTTATTTAAGATGGGGTTGTGGGGTTTTTTTTTTTCAATTTAATTTATTTATGGTTTCTATTTGTTTTTAATTATTATTATTTAGGTAAGTTATGATATAAGTTAGATATGCGATAGACATGTGAGTTTTATTGATTTAAAATATGATAGCGAGAGATATTTTAAAATTATATTTGTTTAGATAAACTTGAAAGATTTTTAAAATTTAAAATTGGATATTGAGATACAAAAGAAAGATTTTAATTGAATAAATAAAAATCAAATTTATTAATTTTATTTGTTTGTATATTTGATCTTTAGTTTTTTTTGTTATGTTGTAATATAATATATAAGATATAGATAGATATCCAAAACTTTTATTAAAAATATTATCTAATTTTGTTGGGAAGAGAGAAGGCAGACAAGTTCTAATATTTTTTTTTTTTTGGAAATCGGTGAGACAGATTAGGATAGAGAGATTAAGAAATATTTTTATTATCTTTCCATTTGAAATCCATAAATTAAAGGATAATTATTATTTCTAAAATAATTAAATAAATAAATTAGTCAACAGTTTTTTTTAATCTATTTTAAAAATTGAAAAATCAAAAATTTTAGAAAATTGATTAATTTGTCCTATTAAGTGATTTAAAATTTTGATAGATATGCATAAAAAAATAGATAATTATATTACTAAATTATAATTCAAATTTAGATATTGTTATATCTTTTTGAGATTCGTATCTAAATTATTATCTTCTTTATTTTTTTGTAGTTTCTATTTTTTTTTCAATTTATTTTAGATGGAGTTGTGTGTTTCTATTTTTTTTTAAATTTAATTTATCAGTTGTTTCTATTTGTTTTTAATTATCATTATTTAGGTAAGTTATAATGCGAATTAAATATGTTATAGATATGTAAGTTTTATTGATTTAAAGTATGATAGTGGGAGATATTTTCAAATCAGATTTGTTTAGATAGACTTTGTAGATTTTTAAAATTTAAAATTGGATATGAGAGGCAAAAGAAATATTTTAACTGAATAAATAAAAATCAAATTTATTAATTTTATCTGTTTGTATGTCTGATTTTTATTTTTATTTTTTTGTTATTTTGTAATATAATATATAAGATATAGATAGATACTCACAACTTTCATGAAAAATATTATCTTATTTTTTGGAGGAGAGAAAAGGAACACAAGTTTTAATAAAATTTTTTTTTAAATTAGTGAGAAAAATTATGATGGAGAGATTATAAAATATTTTTGTTATCTTCCCATTTGAAATTCATAAATTAATGAATAATTATTATTTCTAAAATAATTAAATAAATAAATCAACCAATAGGTTTTTTTAATCTATTTTATAAATTGAAAAATCAATAATTTTATAATGAGAGTTTGGAACTCGTAGGAGGCTTCTTATTAAAAACCTCAAAAAATATATATATATATATATTAAAAGAAATCTAAACAAATATAAATATCTATATCTATGTACTAGCATATCATTTGTGCTATGTACGGATTGTGTTTACAATTATCTATATATGTGAATTGTGATTTTTAAATGTTTTTTTTTTTTAAATGTGTTCTTTGTTTCCTTTTTTATATTATATTAAAGTTTAATATTTTGATAATAATTATATGTGTTGGACTTTTCAATAAATTAAATGTCTTTTTTTTTATTATATTATATTAAAATTTAATATTTTGATAATAATCATATGTGTTGGACTTTTCAAGAATTTTTTTTATGCTTGTTCTTAATGCATTAAAGTGTTATTATGAGGGATAATAATCATATATGTTGAGACTTTTCATGAAATTCATATGTATTGGATTTCAAAGAATTTTTTTTATACTTGTTCTTAATGCATTAAAATGTTATTATGATGGTAAGATTTGGGAGTTGGGAGAAATTAATAAATGCTAAGATTTTTTTTTTTTAAATCAAAAAATCAGAAAATTTAGATTGGGAGATTGGAGCTCCCACAAGGCTTGGGGTTAAAAACCTCCTTTTGCTTAATATATAGTATAGATAGATAGATTATATAAGAAAAAAAAATTATAAAAATAATTTAACAATCCCATCACTAACATAGTGTATGAGAGAGTTGAAAAGGGTATTGCAATAACTATGAGAGAAGTCAAAAGATTTGTAGTTTGGGAGAAGTCAATAAATGCAGATGTTTTTTTTTTTTTCAATCAAAAAATTAGAAAATTAGGATTAGGATATTGGAGTTCCTACAAAATTTGTGGGTTAGAAACTTTCTTTTCCTTATATAATATACTAGCTTGTCACCCGTGCTATGCATGGGATAATTATAGTTATTTATATTTGTTTTAGATTTTTTTTAGTATATAAATTATGTTTTTAAAGATTTTTTATAAAAATAATTTAACAATCTTATCACTAACCATAGTGTATGGGAGAAGTTGAAAAAGGTACTGCAATAATTATAAACAGATTGTATCTATAATTATTTGTATAAGGGGATTTTAAATGCTGATTAGGGGATTTTGACCAAATCAATGAATGCAAGCATGTGGAAAGACATGTGGATTGAAAAAAGTTAATAAATACTGATTAGAGGATTTTGACCAAATCAATAAATGCTGAGTTTTTTTTTTAATAAAAAATTTAGAAAATTCAAATTAAAATATTAAAGCTCCCACAGGCCTTGGGGGTTAAAAATCTCATTTTGCTTAATATATAGTAATAAGTATAGATAGATAGATATAGATATTTATATTTGTTTTAGATATTTATATTTGTTAAAAATAAAAATAAAAAAGTTAAAAAGGATGTGTATATAGGAGAAGTCAAAAAGACTTTGGAGAATTTAATAAATGCTGAGCTAAAACAAAAATTTTAATTAATGGAAAGTACAATTTAATGGGTCAAGACATATATATATATATATATTTTACATGTAGAATACACGCAGACATCATAATACCGTGCTATGCACGGGATAATTATAGATATTTATATTTGTTTTAGATTTTTTTTAATATATAAATTATGTTTTTTAAGATTTTTTATAAAAATAATTTAACAATCTTATCACTAACCATAGTGTATAGGAGAAGTTGAAAAAGGTACTGCAGTAACTATACACGGATTGTATCTATAATTATTTGTATGAGGGGATTTTAAATGCTGATAAGGGGATTTTGACCAAATCAATAAATGCAGGCATACGGAAAGACATGTGGATTGAAAAAAGTTAATAAATGCTGATTAGAGGATTTTGACCAAATCAATAAATGATGAGTTTTTATTTATTTTTTAATAAGAAACTTAGAAAATTCAGATTGAGATATTGAAACTCCTACAGGCCTTGGGGTTAAAAACTCTATTTTGCTTAATATATAGTATAGATAAATAAATAGATAGATAGATATAGATATAGATATAGATATAGATTTTGTTTACAAACTAAAAAATTTACTCATGATGTTTATTATATTATGAGTAATGCTAGAAATTTCAAAAATTCTATCAAAAATTTTAACAAATGTCTCACATGAGTGTGGGACTCACACAATATAGGCCAAGATATTTTGTAAAATTTTTGAGATTTTTAATATTTTTGTTATATTATTGTAATAGATTCTGGTTTATATATCAAAATTTCATTGTTGCATCTCACAGTAGTGAGTGAAAAATATGTATAATTTATTAATTTATAGTAATAAATTCTTTATTCGGTATTGTATAATTTATTAATTTATATAGTAATAAATTCTTTATTCGGTATTACATTATTTATTCTCATATTTATATTTTTGTCTTTCACTTTTCCTTGGAGCGTGTTTGATATACTAGAATGAACAGAGATGTTTATCAATTTTTTTTTTCTTTTGAAATTTCCTGACTTTAATATTCTATGAGTACTATTAACATTTGCCCTCTTATTTTTAACCATTATATTGTTTCATTATGTTTTAGTACTTTTTTTTTACGAGCCATACTTTTTTTTTTTTAAAAAAAAAGAGATTGAATTTAGGGTAAATTATAATTTAACCCCCTATACTTTGCCTAAAAAACACGGAGCCCACTATAGTTTATTTTGTAACATTTAAAATCCCTATACTTCATACTAAAGTGCAATTTTTGACGGAATTGTTTATTTAAATAGAACGTGTGTTGCACGATCATTAATGGTAAGTGGAGCAATTTTTTCCGCCCAAAAACATATGACAAATAACCAAAACACTTTTATTGTCATATATATACACAGAATGGTGTATTGCAACAGAGTATGGGTTACACTCTTGGACCATCACACAGGTTCTCTCTCCCTCATTATATAAATATGCAACACCATTACCTTTCATGCAAAACCACCACCATCACCTTTTATTTCTCCTCTCATCTCACCACCATCACCTTCCATGCAAAATCACAAACAACCAACATCACCACCATCATATTCCATGCAAAACCACAACCAACTTCTTATTCCATGCAAAACCACCACTTAAAATCACCATCCAAACTTCTCTCTCTAAAAATTATCCACAACCAACTTCTAATTCCATGCAAAACCATCACTCAAAATCACCACCACAAACTTCTCTCTCTAAAAATTTTCCAAACCCACTTTTCTTCTTATAATTCAAATTAGTAACAAACTCAACCCATGAAATCAAACAATTAATATGTGTAAACATTTAGATTTTTGAAATAGCATTGATGGGATTTATACCAACCAAACCTACTTTTTCTTCCCGTTTCCGACATTTCTTCAGCCCATCTTTCGAACTCTATAATTTTCTCGATTCTTAGCGATTTTATCCCGTTCTTTCACCAATCTCGTCACATTGTTTTATACTTCATCCTACGCTACCTCGTCTTCTCACTTCTTCTTGAAATGGGTGGTTTCGGTATACCGAAAGTGGTCTGAAACTAACTTCACATATTTCAAAGAAACATCTCCAAATCTATTTCTTTCTTTTTCATCATCCACCCTCTTCTGTTGCTTCATCTATAGCACTTTGTAAAGGATGGTTCTTGGTTTTGATGGAGCTGGACAATGGTGGTGATAATGGTGGTCACAGTGAGAGAGAAGATATATATATATATATAGAGAGAGAGATACGAAGTAATAAAAGATCACTTTTACTTATACAAGATAACTGTTAAATATGTATTATATATATGTATCAATTAATAAGTATATCATATATGTATAATTTAAATTCTAGAGAGAGAGAGATGAGTATTTGTTTGGATCTAAATTCTAGAGAGAGGTATATATATTTGATGATGGTATGAGAGGTGTGTGGTTTGCTATGGGATGAAAAAGAAGAAAAAGAAAAAGAAGAGGAATACAAAAAATTTTAAGAAAAATCAGAGAATATTCTGGTTTGTAATGGCATTAAGAAAAAAATTAGATAAATAAATAAGGATAATTTAGACTTTCTACAATTTTTGTTATGTCGTTTAAAATTGCACTTTGGTATGAAGTATAGAAGGTTTAAGTGTTACAAATGAAATTATAAGGAGGTTCCGTATTTTTTAAATAAATCACAGGGGGTTAAGTTATAATTTACCCTCGAATTTATATGCCATATTTAATGGTAAACTCTACCTTAGAACCTCGAATTGCGAGATTCTTAAAGTGATGGTGTTAGTTTTTTCGATTGTTTAGGGTATAATTTATAAGTCAATTTTTTTATTTATTATAAAAAAATATATATATAAATAAAAAAGTAATGTGACTTAAATAACTCAATAAATTGGCTTTTTTAGATGTTACCAAAAGTGGTCTTACAATCACAATATTCGTGTGTTTGGCAACTTATTTTAGGAAACATAATGGTGTTAATTTTTTTTTTATAATTTGATATTTGGGTCAACTTGTGCGAATCTCGACTAATCTTAAGGCCCTGGAGTTAACGGGACCAAATATCTAGTAACGGATTGAGGTGACTTGAATTCGAAACCTCAAATTTTATCATTAAGTTTTTACCACTTAATTATCACTTGGTCAGCCCCTTAAGATTTAGACCTTAGAGTTCGGTTCAGTAGTTTTATAGTCACACTTTAGAATGTGGTAAGAAAAAAGTGAGGGGATCAAATTGATGGAGCAGCGACGACCTCTTTAGTTGTAATATAACTTACTAATAAACTAATATCTTCTAATATTCCCCCCCCCCAAAAAAAAAAAACTTGAAATTTGTGGTATTAATTGTTAAGGGCCAAAAAATTGGTACACTTTTAGAATTTATACACCTTCATTTATTAATATTCACCTAAAAAGTCACATTTTTTTGAACTTTTTTTTTAGTAATTTTTTTAAAATTTATGTCAAAAAATTTTAATTTTCAAGTCCGTATAGTATAAAAGAATCTAAAAAGTAAGAAATTAAAAAATAAAGTGAAAACAAATAACAATAAAAAAAAGTCAACTAATTTTTACTTTTTTGTTTTTATAACTTTAGAGATTTTTATTTATTTATTTTTGCTTTTCTAGCTGGTCCTGTTGGTATACAATGTCATTCCATGTGACTACTTAAAAAATAAGCTCACGGTTCGTGAGGTCAAATATCATAAAAAAACATAAGGGTTGGTTTAGGAAGTGGGTTGACTTTTTGATTTTTTTAGTTATTTTAGTCTGGGCTAAAAAACTTGATTTGTGAAGGGTTTTTTGGCTTTTTTGACTTTTTTTTTGTGAGAGAAGAGTGTAATGATTATGGGTTAGATGTGATATTTTATTTTTTATAGCTAAAATAGCCAAAAAAGCCTAATTTAGCTCTTCCCAAACGGTGCCTATCGTTTCTAATAACAATTGGTTTTAGAAGATGATAGAACTCAGTCCAACAAGTGCAATGAGAGCCAAGTTAGATCCTTAATGATCATTTTTACTTTTCTTAAATTTAAATATGATTTTATTCAATATTAAATTAGTAGAGAAAGTTTCTAGCCCAAAATTAGTGAGGATTTTGATTTACATTTCCTCTTTCAAAATTTTCTATCAGTATTTTTGTTTTTACAATTGACCAATGTTGGTTATCGTTTTCATTTTTTCTATTCTTCATGTCTATATATATATAATAAAAAAATGAAATTTTTTGATACACCAATAATTTTTATATTATTTCACTTTTTGTAAGCAAATTTTTTTTTTTTTAAAATTTAAAAATTAAAACTGTTTTTAAAATTTATTGAATTTTTTGTTAAAGATGAGTATGCCAAACAAAGTTTCCTTTTTTTTTTTTTTTCTATTTTCAATTAAAAAAAATAAAATCAAAATATACCAAACACGCCCTAAGGGGCTCATAAATGCATTCCTAATCTTGTGTAACACCACAAGATATGATCCTTGACACGAGGAATTTTGACCTTTTTTTTAACAAACATGCAATTTTCAAATGAAATTTTAAAATTCAAATAATTTTAATCTTGTTTCTTAAACTTATTTTGTTTTATGAAATGATAAATTTTAAAAAATATACTAATAAAAAAGTAAAAAACTAAAAAACTAAAGAGTCTTTGAAGCAAGCATCCTACCCCTATAGGAGGTGCCCAATAAAAAAGTAAAAAGTTTTGCTAAATTGTGTAGGTATAAGAGAAAGACAAAAAATAAAATAAAATATACTAATTGGTAACCCATTTTCTCAATTTTAAAAATATTTCATGAATTTTATAAAAGTTTTAATTTATATATAAAAAAAATTATGTCCTTGTTTGACAATTCCTAAATAAGCAACTTTTTGATATTATTTGGTTTGGCTAAAAAAGTTATTTTTCCATAAAAAAGCAAACATGCCAATAAATTTGTTAAAAAATGATTTTACCTTCTATTTTTAAAAAAATATCATCTTTAAAACTCCACAACATTGTAAATGTAATATGATAATTAATTAGTAGAAAACAAATTCTTTTATAAAATTTACAAAACTTATTTTATAATAAAAAAATTAATAATTATTAAATACATTAATAATTACTAAATACATTAATTTTTGGACAAATTACAAACACACCCCTGAGATTTATTTAAATTATGAATTATCCACTGTAGTTCTAAAATTACATTATGCCCCTTAAGGTTTCTAATTTCATAACAAATAAGTTTTTTTATTAATAAATTATCAAGTTAATTAACAGTTTTTAATGATGTTAAAATTTTATCTCAATTAATAATTCAGATAATTTTGTTATTGTATAGAAGAATAGTCAGAAATTTTATTTTTTCAATTAATTCTTTTAAAAAAAATTCTAATAGAGAGATATTTGTAACTTTTTAAATTATAAAAAATTATTCATATTTTAAACCAATATCAAAAAAGTGAATTGGTAATTTATTCTTAATTTTTTACTAAAGAAACAACTGTCAAATGCCACATCAATTCCAATAGTAGTGTCCATTTACCAAAAGTAAATGGTGATGTGAAAATTCTCCAACCACATGGGAAAAAATTATCCTCTTTCATGTCATCAATCACTCTCAAAAACCATCCTTCTTCTTCTTTTGTTACCTCTTCGTATCTCGAGCCGGGGTATTAGAGTTTCAATTTATTTTTTTATGTCTAAAATTACGTCAAATATTTTATTTTTTAAATTGAACTTGTGTAATCAAATTTAAAAGATAAAAAAAAAAAATTAAAAATTAATTTTTTTAACTAAAAACAAAAATGATTTTAAAAACTGAAATTTACTTTAATCTGTGTCTAAAATAATTCCAACTTAACCCAAATTCACATGCCAGACGAGTACTAAATATACCAAAACTAAAATAGATGGATAATGTAAAAAATGATAACATTATTTTTTCATTATATAAGTAACAAATTTCTAATGAAAATATAACCAAATATTATAAGAATTAGAACATTAAAAAAATCCAGTATAATTATACTCCCTTGGTCTCATTTTTTTGATCCACTTTTCCATTTTAGTCTATCCTAAAATATTTGTTCACTTTCTATTTTGAGATATTAAATTTTGTTAAATTTTCAAAATTACCCCTTATAAATCTTTATAAACATATTTTAAAATTCAAATAGAAGGGTAATAGTGAGAAAAATATTTCAAAATTTAAATTAAAATGTAATTATTGCATGTCTCCTTAATAACTTAGATTTCCTATAATGAATAAATAAATCAATAATGCTAGCTCAAAATTTTGTGGCTCGAATGGCTCAAATCACTCAAAACGACGTCGTTTTGAATGTAAATGATAAACGTCGTTTTACAGATTTAAGCCATTTGAGCCACAAAATTTTAAGCTACCAAACATTTTCCTAAATAATTGAGATGGCAAGAGTATCAAATTTGTGAAACTTAAATCTTAAAAAAAGTTAGTATAATTTACCTTTTCTTTGTTCTTTTCTATTTTTTTTTTTTAAATTTTCAAATTTATTCAATCAAAAATTAAAAGTATAATATTTTAAAATAAATTATTTAAAAAAATATTATAAAATAAACTAACAAAAAAATATTTTTTAAAAAAAAACTCAAACCGATCGGGCTCACACTTCACGCTCCACACGCACGCGTGACATACCATCTCCGCACTCTTCACTCTCAACATTTGTACAACTCCATAGTCCCACTCAGCGGCGCGCACACTCTAAAATCTCTCGCTTTTTTCTTCTCTCTTCGAAATCTGTATACTGGAACCAGTTTCTCACTATAGTGTTGTTCTCCACTGTCAAGTCTCTCTCCTAGAAAACTACCTTTTCTCACTAGCCAAACACCAACAACCTCTCTCTCTCTCTCTCTCTCTCTCTGATAAACTAAAGATTTTTGGATTTCAGTTCATAAAAGTGACTACCTCGCTTCGATCATCTGAGAGAAAATTCGTCTATGAAGAGAGTTCACTCGCATTCCTCTTCTTCTTCTTCTTCTCTATAGAGAGATCGATTTGTTTTCTGTAAAAAATCTCAGACTTTAAAAATGGAGAGAAAACAGGGATTCTTTTCTGCTTTAAAGGAAGAAGTAGTGCGAGGCTTATCGCCGGCGAGGTCGCGGGCCAAGAGTCCGGCGCGAACTGGGTCGCCAATGTCGGGTCTGCTTCGGCGGAGGAAGCACCATCACCACCACGTGGCCAATCCGGAGCCGTTGATCGGGAGATCCGGAAGCTTAAGGCCCGTCATGGAGGGTCCGGATCCGGATGGAGGCGAAATCGGGGATTCGAAGCGCGGCTTAGGGTTAGGGCAGTGGATGAAGGGGCAGCTTTCGAGGACTCCATCAGTGGCTTCGAATGCTTACAAGCGGTCTGATCTGAGACTGTTGCTCGGTGTTTTGGGTGCTCCTCTCTCCCCTGTGCAAGTTAGCACCAATGACCCTTGGCCTCACCTCTGCATCAAGGACACTCCCATTGTATGTCTCTCTCTCTCTCTCTCACGCACACACATTATTGTCTCTTACATGTTTTTGGAGTTCTGTTTTGGGTATAGTCTCTCTCTCTCTCTCTCTCTCTCTCTCCCAAAATTTGGGCAGTAGACTTCAAGGAATTATATTGTTATTCAATTTCATGAGTTATCTCCATGAAATTTTCTTTTTTCCTCCTTAGATTGCACCGTATGGTTTTGGGTAATTTAGATTAGTTCGTAAAAATGATTAATTTGGGAATTTTTCTCTTAAAAACGGACTGAATCAATCGGCATAAACATTATTTTTGCCTTTTTTAAACCTCTGCTGTAAAGAAAAAGGGCCAGTGGAATCATTCACTTTTTGTGTTTTAATGAATTGGTTATGATCCTCTGTTTGGTTACTCAGAAAGCTTGGGAAAGGGCAAGTAAATAATGTGTTTCCGTTTTCTTTTTATTTTTTTCTTTGTGAAACATTAAAACCCATCTCTAGCTTAGTTGATTGTAGTTTTGGGATTTTAGGTGTCCTAAACTGGAGTTTTTCTTTCTTTGTTTTGTTACAACTTTTTAGTTCATCAAGCAAATGGAAGGTGTGATTTTTTTTCAGTGGGAACAAAAAATTGAACTGTAGTTTGCATAGCAGCTTGCTCTGATTATAGTGCTTTTTCAACCTCTGTTTTCTTAATGCCTTGTCATGAATCTGCCATGTTACTGCAGGAAAGTTCGTCCGCTCAGTACATATTACAGCAATATACCGCTGCATCAGGAGGGCAAAAGTTGCAGAACTCCATTCGGAATGCATATGCCATGGGAAAGGTGAAGATGTTGGCTTCTGAGTTTGAAACTGCATCAAAGGTAGTGAAGAATCGGAATGTGGCAAGAGATGCCGAGTCAGGTGGATTTGTCCTCTGGCAGATGAATCCAGACATGTGGTATGTTGAGCTTGCTGTGGGGGGGAGCAAGGTTCGCGCAGGCTGCAATGGTAAGCTTGTCTGGAGGCACACCCCTTGGCTTGGTGCCCGTACTGCAAAAGGCCCGGTTAGACCTTTACGCCGTGCCCTTCAGGTGAAACAGAGTTCTTCTTCTTGTGCTTGCTTGGGCTCTTGAATTTTAGTAATTCGATCATTTCTTGATGTGGGCTATGTCTTTTACAGGGTCTTGACCCCAGAACCACCGCTAGTATGTTTGCCGATGCAAGATGTATTGGAGAGAAAAAGATCAATGGCGAGGATTGCTTTATCCTAAAGCTCTGTGCTGACCCTCTAACCTTGAAGGCAAGAAGTGAGGGCCCAGCAGAGATCATAAGGCATGTTTTGTTTGGTTACTTTAGCCAGAAGACAGGTCTTCTTGTTCACATGGAGGATTCTCATCTTACCCGCATCCAATCCAATGGTGGCGATGCAGTCTATTGGGAAACCACAATCAATTCGTTCCTTGACGATTACAGGCCTGTTGAAGGGATCATGATTGCTCATTCTGGGCATTCTGTGGTCACCCTTTTTAGATTTGGAGAGATGGCAATGAGCCATACCAAAACAAGGATGGAAGAAGCTTGGACAATTGAAGAGGTCGCGTTCAATGTTCCGGGCTTGTCTGTGGACTGTTTCATCCCTCCAGCTGACTTGAGGGCTGATTCGATCAGCGAAGCCTGTGAACTACCTCAGGATGAAAGGGGAAAGAGCACAATTGCCATTGCAACCCATCGGGCCAAGGTTGCAGCTCTGGAGAAGCCGCATGACAGCAACACTGATAACGTGGTTTGGAAGATGGAAGTCTAACAATTGGTAGAAAAAAAAAATTAGGGCAATTGTTTATACAGTACGTAGGTGTTAATTGACTGACACATCAGAAATGAAAATGTAGGAGTTAGATTCATTGAGGAATTTTATAATATAGTCAGGGTATGCCTCTTATAATCTGTAAATAGAGCATAATCATTCTCAGGTTCTACCGTGCCTGGATGAATCTTTATACTCTCAATGCAGAATCCAACTATGGAGTTGGAGCTCGGTTTTCCTAGTAATGGATTAGTGGATGATGGAGCAGTGGAGGTTTGTTTTTTTTTTACCTTCCATGCATGGAGGAAGGTGGTGAAGCTTTGGTACAGCAGAACCATTTACCTTATTTGATCCTACTCAATTCTTTTGCTTAAATGTATACGGCAGTAGCATCGACATGAAGAATGCTGCTGCTACATGGATTGAAACTAATGTCTTTAGTTTTCTAATTTAATGTGTTTTTATTTGTGTTAATTTTGGTGTGGTTTTCTGGTTGATGTAAAAAGAAAGTTGTGTCTTATGAGATATTGAATGCTTATGGATGTAGAGAAAGATTAGAGCATCTTGCCCTCATCTGTTTCATTTTTATATTTGTGAATTGTACATTTACATCTCCTTGAATGGTGAATATACAATCCAGGACCTGTCTGCTCTATAATCTGTTGAATTCTTGCTAAAATAGAGTTTTACAGTTATATATTTAGCCTACTTATGAAGGTATCAAGTTTTACATATTACTTATGAAGGTATCGAGTTATACATATATAAGTTGAAAGTGCTTGCCAATCACTCTCATCTTTGACAAGAGTCGAACCTCTAACCTGTAGTAAGGAAAGTTGATTTGGTCCTCTTTGAATTGTATAGTGCACTCTATTTGAATGCTGATTTTTTTTTCCCTCTTTGTATTGTACCCTCTTCTCCATGGAAGCTCTCTTTTTCATTGTGCTTGACAGCATTTGTTGGAAAGTCAAGTAGCAGAGTGTTTTGGGGCCCTCAGTTCTTGCAACTCTGTTGAATATTATACTATATCTTTTTATATACCATTCTTTGACCATTTGACCCAAGCCAAACTCCCAAGTCTGCATTAAACAATATCAATAAAGCTATGTACTCTCGAAAAATTATTCAAAGATTTAAGTGATTTGTCTGATTTGTATGTTGAGATCTATACTTAGAATGAGTTTGAAGTTATTTTTATTTTTTTAGTAAGTGGATTTGCATTGTTTGAGGCATAACTTGTGTGGGGGGAATATCATTGCATCACAGGCACGAGGTAAAAGCTTCCCAGCAACCCCATGTGATTTCCCTATCTTTCTTTTTTCTTTGATAATCTTGCAAGGAGTTTACCATCCACATACAAGCTTTCTATCTGCTTCGAGAGGACTCCCTCATGGGCCTGGAACAACATTTTTCAAGGCTGAGAGCTTTTTAAAAAGGGACTCCGATAGCAAGTTGGTAATGGAGAATCCATTCGGTTTTGGGATGATTCGTGCGTTCCCCAGTCCTGGAATTCCAAGATTCAAATGCCCAAACAGAGGGGGTGTCGAGTTCAAATGGTGAAAGATGTGAGCTTCCTACCCACCACGATTGGGATCTTAGCAAACTTCAAGAGCTTGTGGGTACCAATGAAGCTAATCTCATTTCGGCTATCCCAGTTTCGTTGGAGGACCATGATGACTCTTTAATCTGGCATTTTACGAAATCAGGAGACTATGAGGTACGGAGTGGTTACCAAGTCGCTATCGAACAGCAACAATCTAAAGATAATGCTGGAGCCTCGTCTTTGACCCAGCCTCCGAAGTCTTTTTGGAATTTAATTTGGACGCTCCCTGTTCCGCCAAAAATCTGACATTTTTGGTGGCGGGTCTGCTGCAACAAATTAGCAACGAAAGAAAATCTTTTCCGCCGAAAGTGTGCCCCTTCCCCAGCTTGCCCTATTTGTGCAGTTTCAGCGGAATCGATTGAATATCTTCTTTTCCACTGTAGTTGGTCTCGAGCAGTCTAGTTTGGATCTGATTTGGGCTTCCTCTCAGGTTCTGCAGGCATCTCCTCCGCGATAGAGTGGAATTTGTCGGTTATGGCACACTATCCAAACAATAGGGTTAGAAAGATATCAGTGGGAAAGGCTGCGGTTGTGGGTTGGTTCATTTGGGAGGCTCGTAACGACTGGGTATTCAATCATGTACAGGTGGACCCTTCACAAGTCCTTCGCCAAGCTTCTTCTCTTTGGCAGGAAGTAAACCTCATCAACTTTCAGGAAGCTCCTTCACCCCTAGTGAGTTTATCAGTGCCTCTCCCTCGCACTAAATGGCAGTCGCCTCCGCAAGGCTGTCTTAAGATAAACTGTGATGCGAGCTTCACCCCGAATGAGAATATAGCCTCAGTTGCAGCGGTTCTCAGAAATTGGGCAGGGCATCTAGTGGAGGGACGGGCCTCATTGGTCCGTGTATCTTCAATTATTCAAGCCGAAGCCATGGCTGTTAGACTGGCCTGCAAGCTCTTTCAAGCTCTTGGTCTTGTTAAAGTCCAAGTGGAAAGCGACAACAAGTCGGTTATTGAGTTAAGCTCATCAGAACTGGTTCCCTCGTGGGACTGCCGTGCATGTTTGATGGATGTTCGCTCGTTGAGTCGACATTTATCTGTTTCTTTTTCATGGGTGCCTAGAGAGGCCAATTGTGTGGCTCATTGGGTTGTGTAGACACCCCATTTTTGACCACCCTTAAGACTTGGGCACTACTGACGGTTTACTTGGTGAAGAAAGGTGTGCAGGGGAAAGATTTTAGACCTTGAAACCCTCTCGTTCAAAATGTTTTGAAAATAAAGTTCCTACGATGTCCAACGCTCTCATTTTGTCAAAATATTGCGCTTTTCGGTAAACCGAGCGAGGACAAAAGTGGAAATGAATGAAAGAGAGATAAAATCTTTGAAAAATCTTTCAAAACACCTTGTTCAGGGGTTTGGAGTTGAAGAAAAGAAGAGTGGAGAGAAGAAATCCAGTTGGGGAAGAAAATGGGCATGAACCGTTAAGAGAGAGTCGAGCAGCCCTCGCCGAATCGGGCCTATTCATTTGCATACTTGGAATCCAGCTATGAGGCCACCACCGTTGGAAATATTACTTCTGGGGCTTCATTTTGCACTCAAGAATCTCCTAATGCCAATTCCGGACGGGGGAGATATGGTTGGTTGAAGTAAGGCATCAATCCGGTTGGACCGAATCTGCGCGGCTTCACCAAAACAGGCATAACGTTTTTCACAAGAGGAATTTTAATGCAAGGTTTGCGTCATTGGAAAGCTAACTTCTGGGGCTTCAATTTGGACACCTAGTCGACCACTTTTGGACTTCCCAATCACTGGCCGACCACCTTTCTTTCCGGCAGACCAATTTTTGTCCTGAAAAAACCAGAAAAAGTAGCAGGCCGACCAAAAAAGGTGGTCGGCCGACCACTTATGCCCAGAAAGCTTAGAATTGATAGATATTTTCCCTCCATCTGTCTTTCACAACCTCCAGCTATCCTATAATCAGATATTTTCGAGCAAACTCTCATTTTTTATATATATGAGTTATATCTCTCATTTTTCAAGGACAATCTTCCTAAGAAAGTTTTGGGAGCTTCTCACTCTAAAAAAAATCTCTCTCTCTCTAGAAATTCCAGAGCCAAATCTCTGTCTCTCTCTCCTTCTCTTGCCTTTGTGTGCATAGCAAGAGCTATACTTGGAGATATACCTCTCATTTGCCTAGGCACCCTTGATCAAACTCAACTACCATTGGGCTGAGGTTCTTTGAGGATCATTTTGAGCTCCAAAATCTGGTTTTAGCTCAGAGTTTGGACCCCTTTTGCTGCTGTCTTCTTGAGCTTCAAGGGTAACACTTTTTTCTCTCTTTTAAGCATTGTTTTGCTTCATATCTTAGCTCTATTTGCAAGCATTTTTGGGCTTTGTCATAAACTAAAAAAAGTCTTGTTTTGAGCTTATAAACATGTTTGTTTAAGGTCTTTTTTCTGTTTGGGGTCATCTACCCCCTTTCATGCTTCATTTTCTCATACTTTGAGCCATGCATTTGAGCATTTGCATTGGCCTTGGTTTGGCCTTTTAGCCACTGAAATCCAGTGAATTTTCAGTGGCTTAGATGTGTTTTTGAGCCCTAAAATCAGAGAGGGGTGACCCTCTCACCCCTTGTTCTCTTTACTAGCTTTGTTGGCGTTCCAAAGGAGCTCCATCTTGCATGTTGTGAAGCCACATTTCAGACCCTATTTTATGAGTTTCAAGGTCTGCCTTGACTCTGTCCAGAGCCCTTTTGGCCATATTTTGTGTCTTTGATGCATGTGTAGAGCAATTCTCTTCAAGGCCTTTCAAAGAGACATTTATTTGCATGTTTCCTAGACCCATTTCAGGCTCTTTTTAGTGGGTTTCAGGACCCTCAGAACCTCTTTCCAGAGGTGATTTTTCCATTGTGTGTGTCCATCATGCATGTGTAAAACAACCCCCTTATTGGCCTTCCAAAGGAGCCCAACATTCTTACATGCATTGACTGAGTTTCAGTGGTTATTTGGGTATATTTTGGCATGGCATACTTCTTTTTTTTGGCTGGTTTGATGAGCCTTCATATGCTCCATATAGTTGTAGTGTAACTCATGGTTCACTAGCTTTCTTTGCATGCTTTGTTGACCCTTAATTTTAACACTTTTTGGCCACGCCTTAAACTGATATTGTGCTTATTTTGGACTGCCCTAGCTCTGTTTTTGGGTCTCATGGTTGAATAATGTTGGTGTAATAACCCTGACCCTGATTAACGTCAATTGGTACTTAATTATGCCTAATAGTAATTAAGAGGAAATCTAGAATTTAATTTGCATATGTGTTGCATGTTTTATGTGCCTCTATCTGTTCAGTGTCGAAATATCTGTTCATGCTTTAAACTTCAACTGCGAATTGAAAGCCTTATCGGTGCCCGATAAGGAAATTAATTAGCGATCCGTGTTAGTTGGATTTTATGTGATTTTATGGCATATTTATCTAAAATGTGATTTGATATGATTAAATTAGATTAAATAAGTAAATTACGCAAGTTGCATTATTCACCATTTTGCCACCACTAGTGGGCCACTTACTTGACACTTTTGAGCCTCATTACACTCAAACAAAACGTTTCATCAACCTCCTTTCTTGTTCTAGCCGACCATAGAGAGAGAGAAAGTGAGAGAATTGAGCTCAACTTGTAAATTTGCTTGGGACTTGAAGGAATTGAAGTAGAGATTTCATATTTGAGCTTCTAGTCTTGTGATTGAAGACCTAAGGTAGAGTAGCTACCTTCTTAATTATGTCTTTAAGTTGATTCTTGCATGGTTCTTGTCATTTTGGAGAGCTAAGTCATGAATTGGTCTCTTAATGTTGAACTATAGCATATATCATGCATGCATGTCTACATTGTTACATCTTGAGGTTGATTACATGAAATTTGGTACATGCATGCTTATATTATTGTTAGAGTCCATGTTTTCATCTTGGTTTTAGAAAGAATTGGCTCATTTGAGCTAGCATTGAAGCTTTAGATTGGTTTAAATTCATGCATGTCATGTTTGAAACTATGTTCATGAAATTGGGTTTGAAATTGGATTTAATTAAACTACCCTTAGGCTTTGATTTTACAAATTGAGCTTTGAAATATGTTATTCTATGTGTTTACAAATGTTTTCCAGAAATTTAACCCAAGAGGATCGAATTTAGTACATTCAAACTTGGTTTTGAGCTTGAGGTTCAAATCTGAAATTTCCAGATTTTGGACCCACGCTCGAGCGAGGAACTCCACGCTCGAGCGTACACTCTGTGATCATGCCTTCCGCTAGAGCGAGTAGAGTGACGCTCGAGCGTGAAATGCGTGCATTCAGTACTTTGCATGAGCTTGCAGTCCGCTCGAGCGAGAGAATTCACGCTCGAGCGAGGACTTGTGTCTCACGCTCGAGCGAGGGTCGAGCGCCCGTCGAGCGTGAATTTTGAGCATCCAGTATTTTCACTGTAGCTTACAGTCCGCTCGAGCGACGGAAGTCACGCTCGAGCGGAGCTCCTTTGCCTGCATGTCCGCTCGAGTGCAGAAAGCCACGCTCGAGCGAGACCCCTATTTTCTGAAAATTTTGTAAAGTGTCTAAAAGTGCATCTTTGCATCCTCATTCTATCCTAGGCATTCCTAGGCCATGTTTAAGACTCTATAAGGGGAATTCAATGGTAGAAACACACTCAGAACCAATGACATAAGTTTTGTATAGTTAGAACGTGTGTTTCATGTATATGTCTGTTATGTGTTATGTAGGTCACGTGCCGCACTCTGTTTGACCTTTTGGCTCCGTCCGTTTGTTTCAACGCCCACTATGAGTAATAACATAGTAAAGATATGTTCAACTGTACTTATTTTTTGTGGGGCAAAATGAGATTTGTTTTCGGTAATGATATGTTCTGTACAATGAATGATTGTTCAATTTCTGACATGTATTCGTGACATCCTTAGTATCATGTGATATCTACAGCCGTTACCCGGTATCGGAGGTTCCTTTATGGAACTGGTTATTCGTAACCTCACGCGTATGCGTCCTGTCTGTGCACTGTTACCCATACCGGAGGCCCGCCATGGGGGCTTAGCTGTCCTGTTCTGTGACCCGGATCCGGAGGTTCCTTCTTGGAACTAGGTTATTCATAACCTTACGCTTATGCGTCCTGTTCTGTTATGCTAATGGATGTATCACGTAAATGTAACCAAGACTTATGATTTCTGTCTATATACGATCTGAACAAGTATGATTTTGATACAATATGAATTGATTTCTGAAATTTGTACGAACCTATTCATTGAAACCCCTTTACTCTGTTTATTATTCACTGGGCTTTCGCTCACAGTTTACTATATATATGTAAGTGAGGCGACGCATGACCCAGGCCAGAGTTGACGGCCTTCAGTTCTGTTTTGTCAGCCAAACGTTGCGCCTCCCGAGGAGGTTCCGCTTGAAGCCTATTGTCATGGCTGTTTTTGTGACCATACTAGTCTGTATATGTGTTATATAAAGTCAGGTCTTGGGGACTATTCTCTGTAAATATTGATGTATCTGACTAGCATGTTTTTGTATATAAATAAGTTTTGAGAATTTCTATTTCATGTTCGGTATCACAGCTCATTGGACCTTATTTATTTTATATATTTGCTTCCGCAGCCCCTTATTATTTGTTAATCTGTTCAGAGGCCTTTGGTAATCCACGGATTACTGGCCGGTTACGGTGCCAAACCTACAGGGACGGGTTTGGGTCGTGACAGTTGGTTTTGCATGCTTGTAGTTCAATACCCATGCTTAACTCTGAGTTTTGAGGTTCATTCCATGCATATACTAAGGTGTGTTCATGTTTTGGGCTCATTATACATCATATTTCAGAGCTTGTTTGAATGTCATATTACCATGTTTTGTACTCTTTAAATGTGTTTGAGAGTCGGGCTTGTATGCCTCATTTATCGACCATTGAATGAGCTCAATTTCTTTGCATTCCGAGCCATCATTTTAGGCCATTTCCCCATTGTTTCAGACCTGCCTAGGGTCTGTTTGGGGTTGGTTTTTCCATTGGTGCATTGCTTTGGGTACCTCTAGAGTAACGCACTTCACTAGTTTCGGTACCCGGGCCCCCTAGCTTGCATTGTGTGCCATATTTGCATGTTTCGAGACCATCTTTTGTGCCATTTCAGAGCTGCATCATGTGTCATTCTATGCCATACTTCATCCTTTGTCATGCTTAGTTAGAGTTGCATGTTATGCCTTAGGATCGGTCCTTTGCATCCGTGCATGTTTGCATATGTTTCGGTCGTCTCATTTCTATCATATGGCCACTGATTTGAGTGTGGCTGAGGTCCACTCATATTGGTGTAAGTCCATCTTACATTGAGCATGCCATTTGGTTCATGTTGTTGCATGTTTGACGATCGCATTGTGTATGCTTTGATTATGCCTTTGTGTATGTCCATCTTCGTATGTGTGCATTGTGTATGTCATTGTAGTTCATAGCATTGCGTATGCTAGGTTGCATGTTAGTCGCATTGTGTATGCCATGCATATTGCATTGTGTTTGGAGCAGGGTTTAGTCCAAATACGGGAAATGAGGGACGTTTCGTACTCAAAGTGACGAAACGTGTCTCAATTCCCGGTCGCCGACACTCCGGATTACCCATGATGGAGTCTAGGCCTTGTTGTATTTTCATGTGCATTCATTTTACATCGAGTCGTGCAATTCAGCTCCTCGACCATCATGCATCGAGATGCGTGATTGGTGGCACGAGGATCGAGGTGTACATACATATGTAAAAATGCTTTGTCATGCCCCTTTCTTGCTCTCTGTTGCAGCAAATCAAAAATCAGCAGCCTTCTAGAGCTTTGCATAGCATTCCGGCATTAATTGCAAACAGAGGCGAATTGGGGCATCGCAATGGATTTCCGCGGCAGGCAACTCAAGCATGCATCATTCATCATTCGGAACAGAGCTGAGGCGGTCCATGGATTTGCATACTAGTTTATTTCACTTCTTAGTTAATTTGTTAATTAATTAGGGTTTTGTAATATTTAATTAGCTAGAGTAGTTAATTATTTATTCGAACTGTATTATTTATTCGGACCCTCCGAGTGAGGGCACAATTGTAATAAGTGTGCGTGTGTGTGATGTTTGACTTCCAACCCCACGTCTTTCTCTCTTTTATTTACCAGCTTATGATGGTTAGATTAGGGTATGTTTCAATTAGCATATTTATGATAGCATGTTTGCATCATTCATTTGTATTGCATGCACTGGGCTCGGCGCATCATACTAACTGCATTGTATTTCAATTTCGAGTTGAATACGTGTTAGCTGTAGCATCTCATATGCCATTCTTAGGATAGCCGAGCCTATTTCTAGTTGCATTATTGCATGTGTTGCATTAGCCATCTCAGCATAGTTAGGATCATGCATTGATTACTAACTAGTTTCTGTTTTGGCTTGGAGTACTCGGTAAGTGTTTATGTTTTAGCATCCTTGCATGCTTGTGAGTGACTGCCATGATAGTATGCTTACCATGAGGCTATGTGCTTATGTGATATAACTGCCTGAGTGCCTGTGGGTGGAGGTTGGATTATCTGAATTGGAACAATTCATTGATTGCGAATTTTAAGCCCACTTGAGAGTGGCAAAACCATGTTTTCTAAGCCCACCTGAGGGTGGCAAATCCACATTTTAGCCTACTTGCGAGTAGCAAACTGTTTTCAAAACAAACATGAGATGTTTCGTTCCAATTCAGGCGATCCGGTCTATATTTGTATGCTGCGCGTATCACGTAGTAAATCTAGGCTAATAACCAGAATAAGAGCACATAATGTTTTCAAAACTCGATATCATCATTAGTAGAGGCCGATCTTTGATCGGGCGAGCGGAGGTACTCACGAAGTGACCTTCCCCAATCGTACCCAAGTTCCCAAGCCGAGGCAACTTTGGTGATGACGGACACGTGGCCTTAGGCACGAGTCAGGGTTTCCTAAATTCCCCCAAAATAAATATTTAGGTGGCGACTCTGTATCTGGCAAAGCAGTCCATATTTGGCACTTCTTTCAAAAAATCTGTTTTCAAAAACGATTTGTCGGATTTGGACTCTTTGATGATTCATCGGTCTTGCATTACACTTTACGAGATTAGATACAGGACCGTGACATTGAGTCCTGAACTGTAGTGAGCCCAAATGAACAAAACGGGATTTCCCTCCTGGGACGTTCGGGGACGTCTACAGGTTGCCTCCTCTCATTTAAAGGGTACTCTTCCTTTGGGTGGGTTGGGTCCCCTCTTGCTCCGTTACAGGAGTTGTTTTTGCGTGATGCTTCGTTGTAATCCTTTTTATTTTACCAGTTCAAAAAAAAACTTCAGACCTCTAAAATTGACACAGTTTTTTTTTCTTTTTATTTAACACAATGAGGAAGATCCAAATAAATACTTTCAAATTTTGTGTTTGGCAAACACTTTTTGTTTTTTGGTTTTTTAGATCCAACAGTGAATCTTGGTCGATAATGATTGTCACCTAGCCTTTTTAGTAAGAAACAACCACTAAAATTAGTTTTTTTTTTAGTAGTTTGTCAAATGTATTAGTTTTTTTTTTTTTTTAATAACAAATGTTTACTTTTTATCAAAAAAAGAAAAAAGGGCTAATGAAATATTTGTCAAACATTAGTTATGATTCATTAGGATGTTAGTTATGATCCAAAAGATGTTTAGTTGTACGTTATGTAGTGTTTGGTTACGACGTTTATTTTTTATTTTTTACCACACTAATAAGATTAGATTATGACATTTATGTAACTAATGACACAAATATTATAATTTACATACGATATACCATACCATAAGCCTTCGTGAATAACCAATTGTATTTTAAAAACAAAAAAAGATGTCACAGATTCCATTGTTGGGCAAAGCCCACAAAAGGAGGCCCAATTTGGAATAGAGGCCCAATATTTGGAAGGGAACTGCGTGAAGTTTGATTGGGCCGTAGGCAGACTTTAGTATCAAAAATTTGCGTTGGGGCCCAACGAAATTATCTCTTACACATTGCAACGTGAGATGGAACAAAACTGGTTGGCGGGCTCACTTAGTCCTAGACAGTCTAATCCATTCACTAGATTTTTTTTTTTTTCTTTTTTGGATAACCGAGTATTTGGATCAGTGTTTTTTAGACGCACATGACTTGTCTCCAGTTAGGTGAATGGATTACGACCATCCAGTATATATTTTTTACAAACATATTTATTTTACAAAGAATATATTCTCATTCCAAACTGGTTAATAAGTATACCTAAACAAAATATTAAAATCATCCAAAAAGATCTACCAAGATATTCATTATAGATAGATAGAAAAACAAGTTGTGGTGAAATGGTGTGGTGTTGATGTTGTGTGAATACCCAACAAGTGGAGAAATGGTCTCCAGTCATGTTATTTGTGTGTGAATACTTCCAACACGAGTTTCCCAATTGTCAAATCCACCAAACATTACTAATTTATGATATATTTGTGTTCAAAGGTACGACAATGGGAGAGGCATGGGTAATGAGAAGGGTGGCGAGTCAAAAAAAAAAATTGAGAATGTATATTTAGAGTAAAGGTATTTAATTTATATCGAGGTGTTGGTGGTTTGGGTCAATTATTTTCGTGGATTGAAGATGAAGATTTTAAATCGTACACGATCTAATTTACATAAAGTTAGTGTGAACTCACTTCACCTAACCCGACAACACGCTCAAACCATGAGTAGCAAAGCAGGTTAGCTCGATTTGTACGGTTTGGACAATTAGGTTGATTTTTTGCACAACCCTAATTGAAATATTCAGATTTGAATTTGAGAGAAACTCAATCATTTACAAAAAGATAAAACTTATTATGATTTTGAAACTTATGCTACAACACCAGTTGCAAAGTTATGAGAAAAAACAATACAAAAAGAATAAACTTATTTTTAAATATCAATGTGTGTGTTTGGTTTAAGTTTTTTAAAAATTGAGTTTTTTGTTTTTCGTGTTTTTTTGTTTTTAATGAATATTTTAAAAATTTTAAGTAATTTTTTACTTTTTTAGATGCAACTTACTTAGATATATCTAAAAAATTTGGGAAAAAATATTTTTAAAAATTAATAAATACATAAAAATATAAAAAATATATTGAATTCTCGTTTTTTTTTTTTGTATTTTTGGTATTTAGTGATTTTTTAAAAGATTTTTTTTCACAAAAATTATACTTTTTATGTGTATTTATGTTAGGTATGTCTAAAAATTAAAAAAATTGCTTAAAATATTAAAAGAATTCAGTAAAAACAAAAAAAACACAAAAAACAAGAAAGTAGAATATTCTAAAAAGTATTTTTGAAAAACCAAAAAAGCAAATATTTTTTTGCCTTTTTTACTATTAAAAATCAACGAACCCATATCAAGGCACCTATTGAATCTGTTTGATTAAGTTTTCAGAATTTATTTTTTGAAAAAATTTCAAAAATTAGTCTAGTGAAAAAAAAAACTCATTATTTTAATATAGTTTTTTTGGATATAAAATAATTTAATTTTTTTAAATGTATTTATTTTGTCATACTAATTTTCTAATTTAAAAAAAAAAGAAAAAAAAAACTAAACTAAATAAATTTGTATATATAGATTTTTCGAAACCCGTATTTAGTTTTTATTTTTATTTTTTCCAATTCTATGCATCATGATGTTACAATCCCAAAACATGCTGGAAAAAAATAAAATAAGAAATATGGTGTTAGTAACTCGTAGGGCCGGCCCTGGCCTAAGGCCAGTAAGGTCTGGGCCTTAGGTCCCAAAATTTTGGTCCCAAAATAGGGTTTTCAAATTTGGTAAAATATTATAGGCTTAATATTTTTATTTTTTTTGGTTTTAGGATCAATTTAAAGGGCCTCAAAATATTTTATTAGGTCCATGTATGGTTTACCCCATATTTATTTATAAATGTAATTTGGCCCATATTTATTAAAATAAAAATATATATTAAAAAAAAATGTTTGGGCTTAAGAAAAATAATACATATAATATATGGGCCTTATTTTTTTTTTTTTTTACCTTCTTTATCTATTAGATTTTAGTAGAATAAATAATTTTGCTTAATTTTTTGTATTATCAGTTTTAATTGAATAATTTTTTTCGTCCTAATTTTGTTTTATTAAATTGTTTTGTTTATAATTTTAATGATTATATGTGCAAGTAATTTTTTTTGTGACTACAAGCAAATAAAAAAATTGTAACTTATCGTTTTATCCATAAATTTTTTTTTTTTAATGTAAGAAGGACCCTAATTTCCGAAATTCGCCTTAGGCCTCTAAATCTCAGGGCCGATCCTGGTAACTCGTTACAATTGACATAATATTCAACAAAAAAATTCATAAGAATAAAACTCTCCACACGTCCTAGAAAAGAGTATTGTTCACAAATCTTGTTTCACTACCGCTTAAATGTTTATACAACTCGGTTAGTTACTAATCAACAAAATTATATATTTAAAAAAATTATAGAAAAATATGGACACAATTATATTCCATTAACTTTAAATTCACACCATATATCTAACATTAAGACTAATTTTTGAAACAAAAATTCACAGTAAATAGTATTTTCCAACATTAATACAGATATCGAGATTAGTGAACCTACTGATAGAGATGTAATAATATTTTTCAATGTCAGGAGTGGGATTAATTACTTGCAAAAACAAAGCACACGATATATATATATATAGGTTTTTGTTAACGTGTTTTCTTAAAATGTTAAGAAATTTAAATAAATCGTGTATTCTACATAAGTTTTTTTAACATGTGTTTTAAGGACATATGTTAACCAGATACACATATATATATAATTAGCAAAATAAGTAAACAATAGAGAAGAATTTAACTTTTTATATTGCTGTATCGATTCAGATTGATGAATGTACACATTACAATGAATTTAGTACATAAAAAGAAAAAAACAAAACAAAAACAAAAAATGTTATTTTTTTTCTCAAACTGCCTCTGAGATATATTCTTCGTGCTGCAAGAACTCTTACAAGAATTATGGAGTTGTTACGTTCCATTGGGTGTGGAACCAAGTTGAGGATGTGCTGAGACTCTCTATCCAAAAATGCTTTTCTTCCAACAAAAGAAAGATTGGGAAACAAAAACAAATGTGTAATATTCTCAACGAAATCAATGAGTGTTTGGTTCACTAGAATAGTTCTGAATATATATTCTTATGTTTAAACTGAACCAAATGAGAACGTATATTTAGACAGAATAATTATTTCATTCTAATGAACTAAACATTACCTAAGAAGGTAATTTCTACCATGAACTAGTGACCGGCACCGCGACGACTTGGCCCAGAGTAAGCTCTGCTTAATATGAAACCACTCTTTATGGATGAAGGAAAAGATAGATGATTATCATGAAGAGGTCTCAAGCCATGGACAGGCATGGAGTGAGACAGCAAAACAAAGAAAAGAACTATGCAAATGGCATTGAAAACCAACATGGAAGAACGGGACTTCATTGTGTTGTGTTTGGTTGGTGTTTTTTTAGCTCAAAAAGGCCTTATATGAAAGGGTTTGGAGGGAAGGTGAGGATGGGGTTGAATATATAGGTGACAAGAAGGTAGTAGGAGATCAAGAAGGGCAAGTTTAGTTGACTTTTAGTAATTGTGTGCTGAGCTGGAGGAAGAGAGAGAGGTAGGTTGTATTTTTCTTAGATTTGAATTTTGGGTTTGAAATGGGATAGCCCATGGTTTGAAAATTTGGCATGTTAATTGTAAAACTATTAAGACAAGTCAATGGGGTTGGGCACAAAAATAGAATGAGTTTGGTGGGTTACCCTAACGAATTTGTTTCCACATAAATTATCATTATCATTAAATATTAAAAAGCACTTTTAATTTTAAAAAATGTCTCTGGCAAGATTTGTTGCAAGCCATGTTTTTTATTTGAAATTGTTTCATATTTTTGTTTTAAAATATACACAACTATTGAAATATATTTTGAAATTTTTATACTTCAAAATTTTTGCGTGATCTAAAAACAAAAGAATCTTGATCCGTTACTGTAATTTAATTTAAGTTGAAAAACACCACAACTTCCAAATAAATGAATTTTCAACTTTTATTAAGTCTGAAGTGGGTAAAAATTAATCAAGTCTTAGTGCTAGGCTGAATGTTATGCTCGCTCCGAGGTCGAGCTAAGTTAGACCTCGGCCCTATGGCTAACACTTGCTCCGAAGGAAGACAATCATAGGAGTTTGGCCCCATGTACGAGCGTCACTCCAAAGTGGGCCGAGCAGCATGGTGGACCTCCTGGATGGACAGAACCACTCCGAAGTGGGCTGAGCAACATGTTGGATCTCCTGGTTGGACAACCATTCTAGAGTAAACCAACTTAAAGAAGGCAAATTCACTGAAAATCTTTTCTTGGGCCCACAAGAGACAAACAACTCTGCTCCTCTCTCTTTGGGTGAACAGATCGTGGAGACATGGAGGTGCGGAGGGACAAGGCGTACACATGACAGACTTGCATCTAAGTATCTGGTGAGTGGTCGTCCTCCTCCAATAAGAAATGACCGCTAATGAGACAAACAAAACAGACCTGCACCTGAATGTCAGGCGGAGTGGTCGTCCTCCTCCAATGGAAGACGACCACAAATAAGACACATTGGACATATGGCGGAGAGAGAAGGTCTTGGAGGATAAGCAACATTTTTCTATAAAAAGGTGAGCACTATTCACCCTCAGGGGATCCAAAATCCACACACTTAACATATATACACTCTTTGTATTCTCTCTTCTTGATCTCCCTGAGTCCCTGACTTTACCATCGGAGAAGTTTCCGATCAAACCCCGGTTGGGCAGCCTCACCGTTTGTTACTCTGTGCAGATTTTCAATTCCTAGATCACACTGTTCATCCACGAAGTTCAACCCTTCTTCATAGTGCGGAAATCACCCCCGCACAAAGTCCATTTTTAGCAATGAGTTGTAAGCATTAACTCAAAGAATAATGTTAACGTATGTGTTTAGCATATGTTTAAGAAATTTTTTGCAAAAAAAAAAAAAAAAGAGTAAATTACATTGACCTCTCTTAAAATTTAGAAAAAATATATCAAGTCACATAGTTTTAACATAATTACATTAACCTTGCTTTTAATAAAATTAAATAGATCAAAACTAATACAGATGATATGAAAATACAAAGATATACAAAATAAAATATATATTTTACTATAAAAATATAGCAAAATCATTTCTTCATTCATATGACTAATGAATTTTTGATAAAAATAGAACCCAGTGTTATATGAATTAAAATAATTAAACTTGTGGGACATATTGTATATTTTTTCTAAATTCAGAGAAAGTCAATGTAATTTACCTTAAAAAATATTAGTACACATTTTGTATGAAAGAGCATATAATATATGATATGCAATCTTTTTTTAGTCAGTCTTACATAGCGGAGTGGACAAATGCCGGGTCGGCCAGTAGTACATAATAAGAAACTTTATGTATGTCTAAGCCCGGTTCAGCCCTCTAAAAAATAATTATAAATCTCAAACTCACTCATCGAGTTATATATTAAAAGAATTTAAAAAAATTTATAATTAAATTTAGTCACACGTTATATTTTTTGGATAAATATATTAATATCATTATAAATTAAAAAAATTTATTTACAAATTAAAAATTTTCTTAAATAAATTCAATCCCACGTCACTACAAATAGATAAAAATGATGAATGGGATTGCGGCACTCCACTCGCCGCCAATGCAGAAGGATGCCGCCGAAAAGAATGGAAGCTGTTTCGCTCTGCTGGATGCGTCGTATCCCGTATAAGAAACGAGCTAGAAACAACGTATTTTTGGCTTCAAAATAGCTCCCAGAGGCAATCCACAAAGAAGAAAGTAGTTAGTTCCACTAGTGCAGGGAAGGCAAGCCACTCGCAACTTACTTTGGAATGGAGCGAAGGGCAACCCACCTCCTACTGGTCTTCTAACCGACTCTCTGAGTTTCATAAGTTGAATAAAATTAATAAAGATCAAATGTCAATTTCAAAAAAATATACTCCCTCCGTTCCAAAATATTAGTTCCTTATTTCATTTTTCATTGTCCCAAAATATTAGTCTCTCTTAAAAAATCAAGTACAAAAATAATATAAATTTCCTATTTTGCCATTCTTTTAAATTAATAAACAATATAAAAAGTACATTGATATTCCCTAAAAATGTACTATCAAAAGGATAATTTTGGAAAATCAACTTTTTTCAAATGCAATAATTGTAATACCAAAAAAAGTTGAATTTTCCAAAAAGGACCATTATTTTGAGATGGAGGGAGTATATATTTTTTAATGTATTATAAATAAATAAATAATTAATTAATTTAATAACAGATCAAGCTAGATTAGGTTGAAAGTATAATTCTTAAACCCAGCTTATTAATATTTCAGGTTAAATATATTAATCCAGTCCAGCTCTATGATCTAAAACAAACTTTTCAAGCTCTAAAAATATAGCATTAGATTAGGTGAATTGAACGGACCAATGGGCCAATATCCACCTCTATTTATATATACACATTAACGTGATGGTTATTATAATCAACTAATTGAAACAGTTAATTGTATTCAATTTTATAATTGAATTTTGCGCATTTAGAATTAATTTTTTTTTATTCTCAATTCTTTGTTGGAACAGAGATCAAGTCCTTTGTCAAAATATGGGTGTTTTTGACTTTAAAAAAGGGTGAAGAAGGCAGGGAAAAGTTCAATATTTTATGCCTGGGAAACTGCTAATCACAAGTTGCATTTGTGACTAAAAAATTAAAAAGCAAATGCATTTTAAAATAAAAAGTAAATATATCTATTCTATTATATGAAAGGAAGGCCTCTGATAGTGTTGACATTTTTGTATCACATATTTTAAGTTTTTCTAAAATATTCTTGTAGTTGATATTTATGTAAAAAGGAAGAGAATAAGACTTGAAATCAAGATTATGCATTTGACAAAGTAAAACCGTACCATTTGAGTAACAAATACTAGATTTACATTTTTCTCTATCATTATTTTTATACTATTACATTTTTTTAGAATTACACATGTATTACGTGTACGGTCCGCTAATCAATGTTAAAAGGGACATCACAGGTATTTTTGACCAATAGAGAGAGTCTCTAATGAGAAAACAAAGGTAAAGTTTGTTTGTGAATGGGCGAACAATAAACATACAATTAGTCATAAAGTTCGTTGCCAAAGAAAATTTAAAAAATTTGTATGGTGGGGATAAAAAAAAATCTTAAAATTTGAACTCAATAAATTTTTGGAGATGAAACCTAGGTTTTTTTTATTTATTTTTTTGGGTGCAATAAAGCTATGATTGTTATTTTATTTATTACTTTATGTGTTAATATTATATTAATTTAATAGGTCCCATGACTCATGTTTGTTATAAATGCAATATTTACACGAAACTAAAAATATGAGAGGGTGGTTGTGATTGTGATTGTATATGCATATAAGTTGCATGATGAATGATAATTATTTACTAACAGTTTTTTTATTTATACAGAAATCAATTAAAGAGTCGAACACAATATTTTTACATAGGCATAGAACTTATAAAAAAAAAAAAAAAAAAAAAAAAAAGAAGACTTATAAAGATTGTATTGCGTCTGATTTTGTAAGGAAAATGCCTCGTAGCTCAACTGCTACGAGGCTCGAAATGGCTCGAGAAAGAGAAAGAGGGAGAGAAGAGAAGCAGAGGGGGAGAGAGTACTAGTCCGTCGTCGCCTTCCGCCGCCGTCCTCGTCGCAGCTCCTTCGTCGCCTCGCTGCCGCCGATCGTCGCAGCACCAGCGATCGCCGGCGAGGCCTCCGCCGCTGTTCGCCTCGCCTCGCCACCGCCATTTTAATGGCCCCCTCCAGTTCCTCCTCCTCCTCCTTCCTCCCCCCTCCTCCTCCTCCTCCTCCTCCTCCTCCCTCCCTCCCTCCCCCTCCCCTCCCCCCCTCCAGTTCCTGGTCTTCTTCTGCAAAAAAAATGGCGGAGAGAAGATGAAGTCAAAAAAAAAAAAAAAAAAAAAAAAAACAGGGTCAAAACGACGTCGTTTTGACCCTCGAGCCAAAACTCGAGTCTCACTTTCGAGCAACCAATCACTACCGATTTTGTAATCAGTCTTTCTAAACTTTTTATTCCACTAAATCCTCCGATCCTTTGTGATAATCAAGGCATGGCAATGGACGTCAGCGACCACTCAAATTTTGAAATAATGATATTTTAGTACTTTTACACTTGTGTCTTGTTACTTTAATTTTTGTATTTTTATAATTAAGGAAGAGATGACTATTTTTATATCTTGTAATTCTTTGGTTATAGTAAAATTCACAACAATTATAGAAATAATCTTAATTTTAAAGTGAACTATGTAAATTATGTAAATCTTCATATACGTTTGATAATTGATTTATCATTTCTTTATTATTATTCATGTGTTTGTATTTCATTTATTACTGATTCTAATTAAAAGTATTAAAAAAAAAATCCAAAGTTTCATGTTTTTTGTACCACAGTATAAATACTTTGAACAAGAAGAAACACAACTCAAAATTTGGTATTCGTCGGCAGAAGGTTTGTTCAACTTCGTATGCAATGAAGGTAATAAATTAAAAATAGACTAATGTGAAGCCTAACATTTCAACCACTACAAACGTTAAAGCATGTTCAATATTGCAACAACATTAACTGAAATGAAAAGAAATTGGGGAGTTTGAAATTCCAGACACGTAAAGGAGGCACTGTTCAAAGTCAATAACACATGGAACCACAAGTCTGACAAGGTGCCGTTGAGCCTGATAATCTATAAAGAGAATCTAAAAAATTTCTCCCCTAAAATTAGATAATCAATTGTTTTAATTAATTCCGTTCAAAAAAAAATTTTGTTTTAATTAATTTAAATTTATTTTACCATATAAATTATTAAAAAAAGTTATACTCAACTATCAGACACAATCTTAACCCATTAAAAAAAATATATCATAATAGACAAGCGATTAAGTTACAGCAAAAAGATTGAGTCTATTCATTAGGCTTTGTTTTCTTTTTAAAATTATTCAGTATCACATAAGACAATGCTACAGACACATTAATAATTTAGTTTTCCATTCCCATAGGAGGCCAGAAAGTTTATTGGCAATTCAGTATTCAGTATGTTCACAATTTTTTCTTAGATCGAATAATTTAAATACAAATAAACAAAAGATGATGAAAGAGCAACCCATTTTAGTACATGATCAAAGAGAGAATGTGTTTGTGATATTACCATATAAGTTTTATAGTTGTTGAAGGAATGAGACTGTTCAACATTCAACAGTTTACTCAAAAAAACAAAACATTCAACAGTATGTTCATATAAGGGGGCTTGAAAAATCTAAGTAATTATGAGGGTTCAATATATTTTGAACACATTCAGTCTATGGTCAACATTTTTAACAAAGTAACCTCAAATCTTTTGTAATATTTTATTATGACCTGAGGTGTTAATCTCATATTTTTAAAAATTATGGTGGTACACACCCTTCAAAGAGTATATACTATATACATTATAAAAAGAAAGAGACATAGTTTTATATTTTTTAAATCATAACTAAACACAGCGTAAAACATAACTAAAAAATTCATAAATCATAACTAAAAAATAAAATAATATAACTAGAAATACATATAGTACATCATTTTCAAAAGAGTGTATATTAGAATTTCCCTTTCAACAAAATTACATTCGTTAAAATTTTAATTCACATAACAATTAGACCAATTTTGCATTACTAATTCATTAATCATTTAAAACAAAAAAATAATCTCTTTTTTACTAAAATGCTTATTTATTTTTATTTATTTCAGTATTTACTAACCATCAGCATTAATTTTGATCACTTTAACCATCAGCATTAATTTTGATCACTTTAACCTTACTAAAAGAAAGGTCATTATAATTATGTCAAAAGTGTAAAACTAACTTATTTTTCTTAAACCTTAATAGCAGTGAGTGTAATTTACCCAAATTATAATAATGATAATAACAATAATAATAAAGTTAATTACACTAGGATTTGAAAGAAGAAAAAAAAAATTACAATAAACTCCACAAATTAAGATAAACATAGAATTAATTATTTTTTTAAACAATTTTTTTTTGCTGATAAATAAATATATATATATATATATATATTAAACAGTTTTAATGGTGTCAATTTATGAACACCTCTCAAAAAATTTATATAACACTGCATAATTCTAAAAAAAAATCAAAGTTCAGTTGGTTCAATTGAACTCACTACTTCATGCATAGCTCCACCCATGTTAGAAACACTAGTCCCTCCCATCTGAAATATGCAAGCTTCCTCCATAGTTTTCACCAACAGATGCCTACAAAATAAGAGCTATGACATAAGAACATTACTTGAAACAAAATTCACAGGTTAAAACAATAAAGTATGTAGAGCATGTAACATAATAACGTATACACGCAACTTTAATAAATAAATAATAAATCCAAAACAATCATCTTCGACTGCTAAAGATGTGCCTAACTGCCTACAAGACAGTTTTTAGACTGCTTACAAGAATACATACATACATACATATTTATCTTGTTCCAATCGCAACAAAAAATCTTAAATATCAAGAAAACATCACAGAAGAGGGCATGGTGACAGAGGTGAAGATACTAGGATGATGCCCTGGATCATATTGGAAGAAAATATCATTTTTCCATCAGTGTCAGGTGTTCCTCACAGAGTGCACCTTAGCCAGCATTGTTATGAGATAGGTGGTTTCAAGAAGTGTTCAGACAGCCTTTATTGGATTGATCACACAAAAAGGACACATGCATGCTGTATGCAAAGAATGATGATCAAATGTTGTGGTTTTTTTACTTCACATCATGCAGAAGATATGCTACAGGATTAGGTAAAGTGTAGTGAAACTTGCATATCCTCTGCGGAACCCACCATTCTGGTGAAATAGATCCACATAGTAGCTTGAGGTGTCTTAGAAAGACAGGACACCCTTCACCCTTTTCTTTTCCTTCTCATTCTGATTCTGGTGATGATCCATAGGACAGACACAAAAGCAGAGTAGGCCAGAAGGGTGTGCATGTAGTTTTGAATCTGAAGTCTGAAGCTACAGATGCCATCACACAACAATTTCCCATTTCTGTATGCTGACGACAAGACAGTAGGGTATGTGGGTAGCTTTCAATCTGAAGCTACAGATGCCATTGCACAACAATTTCTCATTTCTATATGCTGACAACACAATTACTTTATTGAAGAAATGTGAGCCAAGCCGTTGTGTCCTCTACAGGACATTTTCAAAAATATATTATATTCTATTAATACCTTAGTTATTAGAGAGGGATTACTTTTTTCCAGAACTTTGTCCAAATTTTTGGGAGATCTTTTGTAAGGTTGCAAACAAGCAGAGGCAAGTCAAGTAGTGGGATGTTTGAGCTCAGTTGGTAGGATTCAGAGTGTGAGCTCTCTTAGAGCAGGTGTCAACCTCAGCCTAATATGTTCAAGCTTGGCCAAATGATATCAGATGAGTTTGGTTTGACTTGTTTACTTACTAAACAAGACAGGGTCGAGTTTGAATTCTATTTCAAGCTCGTTAGAGCATTACATTAAAACATCCCCAAAAAAATATAGAAAAAATATTGTTAATGCTAAGGATATGATGACAACTTTCTCAAGGTGGAGTCCTACTTTTTGCAAGTACTACCGCCGTATCCGTGACCCAAGACAATGGCATCAATAAAGAGGAAATATTTCAAGCTGATATCTGTTGTAGAGGGCCTAATTCCATGCAAGTGCCAAACAGACTAGCTGGTGCATACACATGAAATAACTATGATGACATTGGACACACATTTCTGAGCATGAACAATTGAGGAATAGTGGTCTACTCTAGTTATACACTGAAAAAAGTAACCAAGTAAAACAAGGTGGAGACCTCCTTTCCTCTGGGCAATATGCCAACAGGGAAAGCTAGCAGAAAGCATACCATAGTTTCTGAAACACTTGACATAAAAATAATAACAATAGAAGTAGCTGCACTAACCTGAAGGTGAGGAAAGATGACATTGTAAACTTGAAAGAAAAATTTTGACTTTGTAGTAAACCTGCAGGAACATGTCTGAATTTCAATGAACAGCTTAGCTAGACAAAGAAAGATAATCAAAGAATGGTAAGCATGGAATGACATCTATAGCAAGCTAGTCAATGGAAACAATCCAGGAAAAGAAAGGTCAAAGATCAAAAAATTCAACATATTATCAGACTAAAGAGTGAAAAGTCAGTGATGTGAGTAAAGTGCTCTGTCCGTATAGAAAGAAGGATTGTTTGGACTAAAATAAATTTATTTGCATAAATCCCTACACATGGAAAATTAGTTTTGATTTGAAGCAAACAAGATTGAAAGATATTGGATGTAAATGAAATTTGTCCTAGTCTGATGAGACAGCCAACTAGAAAATTCATGGGCAAGGAAGCAAAAATCGTTAGTGCATTGATTCTGTCCAACACAAATTAGGCACTTATTGAATACTACTAAGCACCTAAGGAAAGTTATCAATGAAGTGATGTGAGAGTAGCAATGTCGAAACAAACATTTTTCAGAAAGTCTATCTATTGAAGTACGTCCTTTTCTTCAAGGATATTTTATGTTTTACAAACTACACATGCAACCAAAAAAAAAGACGACAGCAGATTTTCATCATACATGCTTGTCTCATTTAAATTTGCACATTACCTTCTAAGAAGACGAAAGCAAACATAGATCTCTTCAATATCTGTTTCTATTTGTAGTCTAATATACTGCCTGAGAAGATCGCACAAGCAACCAATAGCATCATCCCATCCATCATTACTTGCATCACTATGAAGTTCAGATTCTGAAAGACTGCATTGCAAAATAGACGACAGACGACCCCTCGAACCTGATCTGTGATACATGTCTGCAAGAAATTTCAAGATCGAGCAATTGCTATCTTTGAACTTCTCAACCCACTCTGGTGGATTCCCAACCCAAAGTTCATTCCTTGAAACAGAATTCATTGACCCAGGCCGTTTCTCAGGACATTTCAGACATGGTGATTCTTCAGATTTAGATGTAGGACCCAAAGCAGCATCTGATGTACATTCTGGCCTCCTATGTGCAGGAAGCACCTCAAGTATGTCAACTCTTAATTCCTCAGGCAGTTGTTGTAACACTGAGATATCTACTTGACTTAGAGATGAAGGCATTAAATCAATTTTATTAGGAACTGAAGTGAAAAAGACCGAATTTGAGGGTCCCGCTTCAGAAGCAGGCTCTCCCTGATTGTTCTCAACTGGACAATTCTCCTCCTAATATAAACACCAGTACTAATCAATATAAGCACAAGAAGATAATGACCAAGCAAATTAAAGACATCTTCCTAACTTTTCTGCATTAATGTGCAAATAAAACAGATTTCTTACAAACTATAGAGCATGCAGCCTCATGAAATGTAACTTTTTAATTAATTCAGATAAAGGCCCACATACATGAACTAACATTATTATCAGAAATCATAATTAATCAAAGACTGGTGAATTTTGAAAAGTGTCGTGTAATATATTCTCTCATCTGATTTTGATCAAAGCCACAAGTGGAATTTGGAAAATCTAATAATCCGAAGGAAGAGAGAAAACAGAAACCTATTGTTCAAGCAAGCTATTTAAGCAAATGAGAATGATACCTTATCCTCCACAGGGCTTTCATTTACACAAGCTGGATCCAACCAAAAGGGTCCCTTACCCTCATTTATTGCGACTAAATTGACAAATCAACATGTCTATTAGGTACTGGTACAAAGAGAAAAAGCTGCTCTTGAATAAGCAGGTCAGAAAAGGTTACCTTGTACTCTCTCCTGTCGCATACTGCACAGAGAATTGCTGGCATCCACATTTTTGCCTTTCTTTTTTGAAATCAAATTAATCAATTTCCCATCATACATATCATTAATTTCTGAAAACAGATCTGGAGGAAGATCTTCTATAACTCCCAAATCAAGATCACCTAAAGGTGGTAGAGCTAAATCCTGGTTTACAGGAGCTTCAGCATTCGATGGATTAGTCCCAATTTGAATTGAAGGTGAATCAGTGCATATCTGACCTGGATTTACATCAATGCTTTGTTTCTCAGTATCTGTGACGTGAAACAGTAAGGAGAGAAATGCTACTTTGGTTGATCTAAAACCAATTCAACAATGACACATACAAATAATATAAAAAATAAAAAACTATCTATAACTTCTCCAATCATGAACGGAACACTCTTCTACCTAAAGTTAACTTAGGAGTAGATGTCAAAAGTGCCGTGTAAAATTTTGGCAGCTTCAAGCAAGTGAATTGAAAGGAGCACATGCATTTAGGTGTTTTCTTTTAAAAAAATAGATTTAAACCTAGGATTGGTTCCGTTATCTCCTTGCAAAACATAGCTTGAAGAAGTAGCAAACCTCATCAAATTTTGAAGTTAAAACTTTAGCAAGCTCAAACAAGTCATCAATGGAAGTTCATAAACAGAACACACATGTATGATGTCAACCATGTCCTCCTACCTCAGTAAGATTCACCACCACAAAACAAAATATAATGTAATCAGCATATTTTGATAAGTAATTATTGTCCACTATCCCAATAAGCTACCAAGAAAATTCTCAAATGAGTTGCCTTCGTTATCAAATTCTATCTCGAGTCTTGACCTATGAAGCACGGACACCTCTCCGGAGGTCACGTATGAGTGTCCGATACATGTTGGACACAGACATGCGCCAGACACACTGTGGACACGTGTCGGACACACTGGAAAGAATCGGACACGCTGGGACACTTAGGACACGCTACGGACACGTAGGGACACACTGAGGACACGCTAAGGACTATTTTTTTCAAAAAAAATTAAAATTTTTAATTTTTTGCTAAAATAACATATTTAAAGTCGATAAATTTGATAAAATTAACTATTTGACATAAAATACATATTAAACATTTAAAAATATGACATATAATAAATGTGTAAAATTATATTTTTTGCACGTGTCCCCAATGTGTCATGTCCTGCATTTTTTGAAAATTTACGTGTCCGCATGTCTGTGTCGTGTCACATGTCCATGCTTCTTAGCTCTTGACACATCATGATGTAAGTTGCTGATGAACTACTTGGGAGAAAATAGGATAAAGTAACTCAAAAAACAAAAATCCAAATTCTTAGGATGATACGCCCATTTTCTTCAATAATTGGAGTGAAGAAAGGACCGTCCTTACTTGGATATCCACCCAAAAAAAAAGAAAATGGCATTTTTATTCCTTTATATTCAGCAACCTTTATCAGCATGTACATAAGCATAAAAAACATTTGTGGCCATTCTCCATTCTCGTTCACCATCACATTCACAAATTTTTAAATTGACAAATGAACAAAATTGAAACATAGCCAGTTACACAATACAACTTGTTCCGTGAATTAAGCTCGACATTACACACTATGACTCAAACTTTTAGCATGACAGTGCCAAAAGAGCTAATCTGAAAGTGCTAAAAAAAAAAAAAAATTAGTATAATCCAGAAAAGAGAACAGCCTTATCAATGCAAGACTACATTAGATCTATTATTAATAAGTATCTGTTTGCAGAAAATGGAAATTCAGAATACCTCTACTAGCACTCTCTTTGGCTGGAAAACCAATTTTAGAATGTTCTTTGGTACTTGCAGAGGCAGAGGCGAGCCAAGAACGAATAGAGTTCCTTTCATGCCCTTCAAGCCATAAGTCAATGAACAGTTGGACTTCAGATAAATTGAAAGATTAAACAGAGGTTGCAGAATATTCTATACAAAAAGATCTAGTCTACAGATAGACTACCATATAAAATAACGGCACTGCTACGTAGCTCGAATATCACGGCTCGAATGGCTCAAAAATAATCTCTTACCGGTAAGAGATTATTTTCATAGGCAAAAAAATAATCTCTTACCGGTAAGAGATTATTTTCGAGCCATTCGTGCCACACTTTTTCGAGCTACGAGAATTTCCCATAAAATAATGGCCAGCATGATGCAGTCAATGAATCTACTGGTAAGACCAGACTGTTATTGAAAAATAAAAGCGGGGAAAAAACCTTGCTTGGCAGGATCTACACTCTCAAGCTTAGAAACTTGTAAGCCCATGCCCCGAATATCCTTGACATCTATACAAAAATGGACAAAAGGTGACATCAGATTATTTGTAGCAGACTAATTTTTAGCAAGCCATTTTTTTGGACAAAACTATATCAATTGACTGTAGGAAAGGAAACAAAAGTGTTATCCCCAAAAGAATGGGAGTGAAACATTATATCATAATCAGGGGCGGACCCAGGATTGGATCACTGGGGGGAACAAAATGAAGGCACTAGGGTGGGTTCCAATAAGCAGACATGCCAGCCTAGGGTTTTCATGTTATCAAATGGAAGTGAAATAATGGGTATAATGATGATACATGATTTTATGTTGGGTACACCATGGTGGTATCATCAATCAATGAGAGTTCTTGTGTTGAGGTAGCAGAAACTACATAATTCGGTAAGTGAGACAATTGTTGTCTGCCTAATTCCATTTACAGAATTCTATAACAAACACCACAATAAGTCTTAACTTTTTTAACCAAAATTATTCATAGCATTTCTCACCACAAATGATTTGTAACATTTACTCCACATTGTTCATAATATAACCACAACGGTCATAACATAACTATAATGATTCATAACTTTCACTTTAGGAGTGCAAATCATAAATTTGTCATTTGTAATTTTTATTACAAAGTGGCCTAGTACACACCACAAACATTTGTAATTTTCACCACAAAAAATAACTGTTTTTACATTGTGCCTTTTTAAGGGTGCACACCATAAATTTCTTCTATAACTTGTATTAATTATATTAATCTATCAAAAAATACATCTTAGAGAACTATTAAGAAACAATGTTAGAAACATAAAGGAAGCATTAAGGGGGGGGGGGGGGGGGGGGGCCCATATAAGCAAAGTAGATGCAATCTAACAGAATAGCTATGCAAAATAAAATGGCTGCTTTTCACAGTATTGTGGAAGAGGAAGGCCACTTAGTCAAAGCTGACTTACCTATATGAAAAGAACCAAAGAGCTGTGTGGTTATCCTTTGGATTAGCTCTACATCATCAGTAGCCATGGGAACCTGACATTTTACCAAATAAGCTTAGAACGTAGAATGCCAAGTCCAAAAACTTCTAAGAAGTGATGTAATTATCATACACATGCATGATTACCGTTATAGAGTGGCTTAGGTTCTCACAGTCTCCACAACCCATATACTTCACTGGCTCAGCATCATTTCTTCTCTTCTTTATCTACATCACATATCGCATTGATGAGAGTACTTTTCATTCTTGCACAAGACAAAAATTAAGAAACTTTCAGTGTGTGTTGCATGGACTCAGGCCCGGTATGGATATAGGGTGCCTGTGCGTGCCTACTGTCTAGGTGTCAGAATTCCTAAACCCCAAACCTTAGGATACAAGGATATGTATCCAAAAGTTGGGGACCAGTGTGTAAGCATCTCCTGTACATTTGAATAAATTGCATTCTGAATGATACTGCAATGAAGGATGTTAATATTAGGAATATATGTGAAATTATGAGTGACTGAGTGGGTTCCCTATCCATGTGAGAGGCATATTCTTCATCCATTGTTCAAAATTCACATATCCCAATGTCCAATTTGGGTATATTGGGGTTGGACAAACATCACGTATCCTAACCATTGTGATATCCCGTTGACGGAAACTTGAAGGGAATAGAAGAGTCCTTGAATACTGTTTTTACATAATCTAATTATGAGGAAGGCTCAATGGAATAGCATATTATTTAATTAATAATGACATTGACAATACTTAATGCAATAGTCAGATGGACAGAACCTTAAGGGTAAAACAGCGCCCTTGCACCGTACATCCCTGCAAACGCAATGAGACCTCCTTGCAAAGGTTCATGAGAAAATGCTGACACTGGAATAACAAGATATCAATACTTACACTCAGTACAATCAAGGAGAAGAATGTTAAATGTTTTTATAGTGAATTCAAAATACCAACATCTTTCAGATCATTGAACCTCACACCCCAATTTACTTCAGCACCTACAGACTTGCTTTCCTGTAGACAATAAGAAGCAGATGTAAGCCACTAATGGAACATGTTTTAGATATTAACACATACCAACTTAGCGATGATGCAGTTTAATCTAAAGAAGGGAGACTGCTCAAGCTGTTAGACTGTGGACTGCAGCATTTCCTTAACATCCACAGACATAAAATTATGATGTGTTGCACATCAGCCGCCATTAATTGCAGATTGATGTCACAAGAATACATCTGAATGTATTTATATGTTGGAAAGTATTAAGATTGACATTGGATTAAAAAAATTATGCTATATGATTATCTCAGTGACACCTACCTAAAAAATTTGCCTTCAACAAGAACAATTTTCACCGACTGTTACAATTAATATCAATATCTTTAAATTTACCAGAGAACTTTGGCTTGCTAATAATTCCAACCTCACTAGGAATTTGGTGTATTACAACAATGTCATACTTACTAGCCTTCCAAATTAAATTATGTGTAACTAAACTACAATCAACTTGACAAGCCTTAGTCCTAACCTACGACGCACAGACACTTCTAAGAAGGTGACATGTCCGTGTCGGACACCGACACTCTCAGATACGTGTCCAATACTCTTTTTTCCATGTCCATAATTAAAAATAAAAATTTTGGCTTGTTTGGTTTGTTTTTGGGAGAGTTGTTTTTGAAAAAAAATTTGGGGAGAGAGTTTATAAATTTTTTTGGTTTGTTTGGTTGTATATTTTGAGAGAGTTGTTTTTTGGAGTTGGGATGATTTGATATTTTGGAGAATTTGAGTAGATGTGTGTGAGAGAAAAAGTGATTGGGAAGGAGAGAGGAGAGAGAAAAAGTGATTGATTGATGTGTAGAGAGAAAAAGTGATTTTGAAATTTTTTGAGAAAAACTCAAACCAAACAATTTTGAGAAATTTTTTTCTAAAACTCATCTCCCAAATGCAAACCAAACATACCTTTAATTTTGGACACGTGTCCAACATTCATTTTACGACATGTCCATCACTTCTTGGTCATGTCTATCACTAAAAAATAAACATAAGACAAGCACTTCTTGGACATTTGCCAACACATAATTTTCAAAGCTCGAGAATTGGCATAAATATCTTATACCTTTAAAAATATGTACAAGTATTAAGAATAATCCTATAGAAGTTTCATATACAATTAAATGAGAATGGTAACGTAAATGTATTAGTAGATGGCTTAGCAGGATGAGGGAATTGTTGCAAATTATATATGTTTGCTGTCTTTTGTCTAATTTTTAGAAAAATTCATGTAAGAGAATTAGATACAAGATTTACTTAGTATAAAATAATCATTAATTTTGTATAAATTATGCACATATATAACTATATAATACAATATATTCCTTAGATAATATAATATCAAGATATAATTATTTGTGGTGTGTCCAAACCGTGTCAGTGTCCTATTTTTTTTTTTTACTTTTCCATATCAACGTGTCCGTGTCGTATCCATGTCCTATGTCCATGTCTATGATTCATAGGTCCTAACTACATGGATTCATCTACACAGGTCTGCCTTCTCTGGTCTGCTTTTAAAAGGCAATTCTTAAGAATTCGTAAAATATGACTTAAGTTTCACTTTGTCCATCTACATACAGCAAACTGCTCTTTTTATCTTGGCTGGGAACCGTGTAAAAGGTAAGACACTAAGCAACAAACAGGCTCTTTACTTCGCCGTTAATGCCCATTACAAGGACTATCAAACCCACAAACCAAACTTTACCATTCCAGTTCACATTTTTTTCTCTAATCACATAATTTACACTTCAAACAAATATCAGTAAGGACTGATTGATAATTGAATATCATGTTACACATAAACTACAAACAAACAAAAGTCCTTGAAGGACTGTTAACAATAAGGGGCGCAAAAACAATTAACAAGAAGGTGTAAGAGAACCGACATGGTCACTCAATAGATAGATCAATCTTCTGCATGAATACATGGATACCATAAAAAATAAAAAAAGAAGATATGCAGCATCGAACTTGCAATCTTAGATACATAAAGGGCATGCAATTGTTGTTAAATTTTGAAATGAGCTTTTCTATCTAAATAAAATCTACATTGTTTGCCAAACCTGGACCACTCCAACCAGCCGATCATCAATCCCTCTACTATATTTCCACAGCATATCACCAGTTCTAATCCCAAAGTCCTTTTGAAGAGATTCCTGAATAGGCCAAGAGTCCATGTAAAAAACTTCCAATATCATTGCATCCTCAAATGAATTATAAAAACCGTTTATGCATTTCATTACACAGTTCCTACTACATAGATAGCCAGCATTGTCAAGCAGGTATTGCAAGGAACATAGTTGATTGTAATACAGTTTCAAGCATATAACTTATAAGAGAATTTCAAAAGTTATAATGCATCCTGAGTAATCGCGAACACTAGGTCTTATCCATGCCCACAGATTATATAAATGTATATCAATGAAAACCAAGGTCATACAACAGTAGAGAAGGCTTGTTATAACAAGTACATAAAGCATTAACTATCACACCCATTTACTCTAAGAAGTTGGGACAGAGTCATCAGTCACAAAAATCACATCAGTTATGCACATACTTCACAATGATAACTGCACGCCAGACTAAACAGGAGGATACATCCATCACTGCATTCTACTCAATCTCAAATCAAAACACCATTCAAAGAACTAATTAGTCACAACATCACTTTCCCATACATCAATAGATTGAGTTTCAAACTTTGAAAAAGCGTCACATGAGCAAGAAAAAGATAAAGCCATTATCATGTTGTTTTGTCCACTAGATCCTTCAACTTAGGTTGAACTGCAAACACAAGAAGATTAAGATAGATAGATGAGTTATACGATATATCAGACCAATCATGCTAACATGTGCTTCAAGGATAAGCCATCTCAACTCTCTCATTTCAACTACACTCATTTTTTGTACATGTTTTTTCTTAATCGGCCAACACTCAATGCCATACATCATAGCATGTTTTATAACAGCCCTAATAAGTATTTTACGATTACACAACACTCCTGATGCGCATATTCCTTCTCTATTATTATTAACACATGTTTCTTCTTATGTTCTCTGTAGGGATTATTGTGAACTTGTAAGATTGTTGAAGAGAGACAAGTTTTGATTTTGTGGCATAGGCATGTTCTTCGGGCTATGATTAGTTTTCTTCTTATGATTTCATGGTTGTGTTATTTTTACTTTTGGATAAGATGATCATTCGAACTAATTTTTTATGCTCGTGTAATTTGAACTTCTAGACAATGTGGTGTAATAATTGTAGTTTGAAATATAGATTTTGGGATCAAATTTAGGACAATATGTTGTGGCTTTGGGGAATGCGTAATCTGAATGGCTTGGATGAGGTTCGCCATATTTTAACAGCTCAAATTCAACTTATTAAGAATTTATTAAAGCCCCAAATTTACTTAACAGTCCATATATGCGAGCTAAGTGGGTGTGCCTACGCCTTGAAAGTTCCTTTGGGGCCAGTCTTGAGATGGCCAAATTAGGCCCGATGTCGTTGGGCCTGCTAACACATATGTTGGAAATTAATGTATTGATATTATTGATTGATGTATAATGTTCTTACAAGAGCTCTCTTTTATAGAGAGAAAATAGGATACAATGGAGCCATAATGGAGCACTATACCATAATGGATCACTAACTATATCACTAACTATATGGGGCATTAACTATAGCACTAACTAATGGAGCACTAACTAATGTGGAATAGGTGGAGTATTTGTAGGTGGAGTAGGTAGAAATTGTAGGTGGAGTAGGTAGAAATTGTTACATTCAATAGCCCCCCTCAAACTCAAAGGGGTTAGGAACTAACCAACTTGAGTTTGGAGAGAGTAACAAAACAGGAAAAAATAATCTGACAAATAAAATAAAAGTGGATAGGAAACACTGTATGGTCGTGTCAGACCGTTGTAGAAGACCGTATGGTTATGACAGACCAAGGTAGAAGACAGTTTATGGGGTCATGTCGGACCGTTGTAGAAGATAGTTTATGGGGTTATATCGGACCGATGTAGAAAACAGTTTACGGGGTCATGTCGGACCGTTATAGAAGACACTATATGGCTGTGTCGAACCGTTGTAGCTGAGAACCGAAATCAATGTCGGAACAGTTTACCGAGTCTTGTCGGACCCATATAGGAGCTAACCGGAATCAATATCGGGACAGTTTACAGAGTCTTGTCGGACCCATATAGGAGCTAACCGGAATCAATGTCGGGACAGTTTACAGAGTCTTGTCGGACCCATATAGAAGCTAACCGGAATCAAAGTCGGGATAGTTTACAGAGTCTTGTCGGACCCATATAGAAGCTAACCGGAATCAAAGTCGGGACAGTTTACCGAGTCTTGTCGGACCCTCAAAAGTCGCACCCTCAAAAGGCGTGCCCAATCTTATCAAAAGGCGTGCCATCAAAAGACATGCCCGACAGCCATCAAAAGTCGAGCCATCAAAAGGCGCGCCAATTTGTCGTCTGGCGTTGAGAGGCGCGTGATACGCGTGTCTGCCTTGCCTATTTAAACCAAGGCGAGGCTGCCGCTGATGCAGAACAAACCAGCTGAAAAAACTGTTCGTTCTCTCTGTAACACTTCTGAGAGAGATACTCTGTAACACGCTGTTGCTCGGAAAAATGGCTTCTTCTTCCAGCCCCGTTACCCAAAACATAGCCTCTTCGTCCCGTGGTCTCACTCTCTTTCCCGACCTCAACGAGGCCACAACCCAGAATATGGCCTTTGAACTTCAACCAAGCGCCTCTGGACCAAGCGCCCCTGGTTTTGCGCCGTTGAACTTTCCAATGTTGTCAGTTGAGCAGATAATGGCTGCTCAATCTGATATTGAGGCCAATCATTATACTCTGAAATCATGTGTTGAGACAATGACGGCGGTCAATAACCTGTCGCACCGGCTTCAGAGTAGAACAAATGAGGTGCAGCAGGTAAAAGCCCAACTGGCTCTGCTCCAGAGCATGTATACGGATGCCCGAGCAGAGATATGTGTGCTGAAGGCAGAAAACAAGGAACTAAAGCGGAAGGCCACCGTGATGCTCAGATTTGAAGGGCCGCCATATGTGACGGTTGAGGAGCAACGGGAAGTGACGTGCTCGCGGCGTGGGAAACACGGAGGCAGTACCGAAGGGCCGCCCAAGACAAAGGCAAGGCTGGTTGATGTGGTGGTTGTAGGTTGTGGTTGGAGATTTTTTTTTTTTTTTATTTTTTTTTTTATTTTTTTTTTTTATGTAAAATGGTGATCGAGTTTGATCCCTGGCATGAATAAAATAAAGTTGGTGTGCAAATCTGAATGGTATGAATTTGATTTGAAAACCAGCTTGCTTGTTTGTGAATCATAGAATGTAATCATGAACTTGGATGGAATTGCTTATGTTTTGGTCCAAGCAATTATGAGAAGCAAATACATGCTTATGTTGACTTGATGACTTCGGGGATTTGTCTTTTTCTAGCAGCAAATGTGTAATAGATCTCATGACTTCATTATCTACAACAGTAGCCATCTCTCCTCTTCTTTATGTACAGATCTACATATGCACGATGCCACTGCAGATTAATGTACAACAAAAAACGATCTCCAAATTGCCCATGCAAATCACCAAATATCTTGATAGGAGCCCTGAGTTGTAGAACAGTCGGTTCACTTGAAAATATCCGTTCAGCACTATCACAAAGATCTGCTATTTCATTGCAGTCCAAGAAAAATTATCGGCGCACAGGAGGCTTCCAACCACGAGGCTTCAAGAGATGAGCTATAACCTTTTTTGGCACACTGTTGATGGACATTTGCCTGTCTAAAAGTTTCCTTGCGGCAGTGGCATTTTCTGGTGTTCCATAGCTGACTCGCCGTCCTTCATTTTCAAATTGATCAATTGAAAGCTGCCTTACCATGCCACCTAAAGCTCCACCAGTCTCTGCAGCTACAACAACAGCTCTGTGATGCAACCGCACCCCAGCTGGAGCTGAATTAATTGACACAACAGAATCAGGCTTAATCAAGGAAGATATCTGTTTCCCACTAGGGGTAGCCTTAGCGCCGCGATCCCTGTCTGGAATGTCAACTTCTCCATTAACTTGTCGTGCTTTGGCAGCAGCCAATGCCGCAGTAATGGCTTCAGCTTCTGCTGCTGAGGCCTCAACTAAGTACTCAACACCTTTGCTCAGTCTCCGGGCACCCTGGAGCATTGCATTTTCAGTGCTTATATCAGTGTATATATCACCATTTATAGGAGGAGCAACAGGATTTCCCAGCACAACACCATCAGGAACAGCTTCAGGATTTGTGTGTGCAGACCTTTCATCAGCGAACCCATACCTTCCAGCCAACCTCCCTGCCTGTATATTAGATGCAGCAGCTGCAGCTGCAGCATGTGAAGCTGCACTTGTTGTCTCAGCAGCAGCCAAATCTTCAGCAACTAGTAGGTCATCAAGTAACACCCCACCACGTAGACCATCATAGATAAATATCAGGTCACCAACAGCGGCAGCGGCATGCCTGGTGTTGGATGACTCGGGTGCTGTGTATAAAAAACACTTTCTTGGTTCGATGGAAAGCATGTGGGGACAGCCACTGTTTAGCAGTGACCATGGAAGGCGAGGTGCAGAGTTGGGGGCGGAATCAAAATGGTCAACTTGGTCTTGGCACTACTGAGGATTCTCCCCTGCCACAAAAAATTGAAGCTTTCCAGGGGATCTCTGTCAAACTGGTTGCTGCGGGTGCTGAACATACAGCTGCTGTTACAGAAGATGGTCAACTTTATGGTTGGGGTTGGAATAAGTTTGGACAGGCTGCAGTGTATTGTAGCATAACTTGCTACCACTACTTGCAAATCAGTGGAATAGAAGCTAGGGTTGATGGAGGCTTCAATTGGCTGAGGTCCGGCGGGCGGTCAAGGCAAGGTTGCCGCCCGCCGGAAGGCGAAGATCACCAAGAGCTTAACCTATAGCTCTGACACCATGTTGGAAATTAATGTATTGATATTATTGATTGATGTATAATGTTCTTACAAGAGCTCTCTTTTATAAAGAGAAAATAGGATACAATGGAGCCATAATGGAGCACTATACCATAATGGATCACTAACTATATCACTAACTATATGGGGCATTAACTATAGCACTAACTAATGGAGCACTAACTAATGTGGAATAGGTGGAGTATTTGTAGGTGGAGTAGGTAGAAATTGTAGGTGGAGTAGGTAGAAATTGTTACATAGAAATTGTTACATTCAACAACATATATCCTTAATATGCAATGTAAGCTCAGCTCAGACCCTTCCATGTCCACCAATAGTTTTGGGGCTCAAAAAGTACACTTTATGAGGACGTAAACAATAACCCAACCAAGTACTTGGGTTATTCCCATAAAGAAGAAGAAAGAGAACAAGAGTGAAAGGAAAAAAGAATTGCTCTTGCAAGGGCCTATGTTACATGGACTTTGGTATGGTTATTGGGTGTGGGTGTCAGTCTTAAGTGTCGGATTCATCTACTTCTCATGTCCAAGACACAGGGACACAACAAATTATTCATATTTCTTAATATATATATATATATTTGTATACAGGGTAAAACAGTGTTTACAAGGTGCCATGTAACATTTCATGCATAATATGGAGTTTTATGCATATTTATATGTCAAACTCGAATTGCTAATATGCTTCTTTGGTGAATGGCCAACTACACATGTTGGTCCCTTATCCAAGCATCAACTGTTAAGTGTCTATGGGTACTTAATGCATTAGAAGAGTCCATGTAACATAGGCAAGGGCTACATAAAATCTCACAAACAAATAATAATTCTCCAAAATTTAACTCTATTTAATAGAAAAACCACATAGAAATACTAGAAAACACAAAATAAGAGTATCCAGATCAAAACCAAACCCAAGTTTCTTAGAGTAATAGATACATTTGTAGTAGGACGGGTAATGTGACGAAAGCAAATATTGCAAATCAATTTTTAAGTGTTAGAGAAAATTTTATCAAATAAGAGAAAAATAATCATGTCAGAAATAGAACATTAGAAAACCTTGGAGATCATGCGCAACTGGCCACATGTCTGAATTTGTCTCACTTTCAACTTCTCCTCTAAGACATGCCCAATTCCTGGAAGTGCCTTAATTGGAAGTTCGTGCAAGTAATCATCCACCTGAAATACCCAATCCACTGGCAATCAATAAAGTTGAATTAATAACAGTCACCAAAAACTTCCTTAATTTCAGGAGTGATGCTCACTAACAAAGATATATATATATACATGAAGTGTCTCATCATCAAGAAAGGCATTGACTTTGTTATAGGAAAGTATGGGTCATATAAGTCGATTGAATTACTCTTGATTATATAATATGAAGAAAATACACATAATAGGGGAAACAAAATCAAATGATCAAATTTTTAAAACAGAATTTAACAAGGTGACAGCAAAGCAAGAGTTTAATTATTCCCTCACAAACCCTACCAACAACTGTCAAAACTCAGTACCCCTAAGGAAGCCCAAAACTCACTTTAGTGACAACTTTTAAAGACCAATATTGTCCCTATACTTTTTTTCAAAAAGCCCATAGTACCCCCTCATTCTTTATTCTTTATTTTAATTCACAACCCTTAACCTACACTCTTTTTTACCACCATATGTTGAGCTTATTCCGTCTCTGCTACAACAACCAGCAAAAAACAGAGCTACATAGCAACACTTTATGCACAGTAGAGATTATAAAACCCACCCACTTGTTCCCTCTTTATTCCAAATCAACAGAAGCTGCCAAATACAATAAAACAAGATAATGAACAATTGTTTATAACATACCTTCTCAGGAGGGATGTAGCATTGACCATTTGGTTTAGCAGCTCTCGTGGCAAGGCGAGCCATTAGCAAATTCCCAGCAATTCCAGCACTTGCAGTGCATCCTGTACCTTCAAATATCTCTTTTCTAATTACTGAAGCTAATAACTGAGAATCTTCCACTTCTGATTCTGTGACATCTAAAAATGCTTCATCACAGCTTACAGCCTGTTTTCAATAAAAGATGCAAATTTAAAAGTAAACAGCTGGACATTTGGTGTCATTGGAAGTCATGCATTTCCACTAGCAGACCTGCACTTTGCTGCAATGTTTATGCAGGATATTGTAAAACTGATCAGCCACCTGCAATTTGTCCAAGAGACCATATAACTCCAAGGAAACCCACATGATGGAATAACATGGTATAAAAGAAACGGAAGAAAAAGAGCATCAATTGTGTCCCAATACAAGTAGTCTAAACAGTGAAATTGGTAGTCAAATGTTTACCTGCTCATAAGCTTCAAAGTCATAAGGAAGAATGACAAGGTGAGGACAAAGAGCCTTGGCATTTCTAACAAATATTCCAGCCCGAACTCCTGATAAAACACAAACTATCATTAAACACAAAAAACAGAAACCCCGACGTAAATAGGGCTGCTGATTGAAATATACATTACTAAGCACAAACCAACCATAATCTCGAGCAGGGTAGTTTGCAGACGAAATTTCAGCAGTTCCTCGTGGACTGTCAGAATGGCACACAGCTACAGGCTTATCCCATAATTCCGGATGGTTCCTTATGACCACTGAAACAAAAAAAGAGTCCTAGAAACAACATATTGCAAATGTGTTGTTACTCAATACTTGAGGGAAAAAGATGCCCCCAAATGGGGGGAAACCCGCATACATGCTACAGGAGACATTAAATCTTAGGGTAAAATTCACTGACCTCCCCTGCAGTATAGAGAAAATACAAGTATTCTCACAGTTTTAGCATAATTACAATGACTTCCTTTCTAGGAAGGTTAAAGCAATTGAAAACTAATGCAAATAGTGTGAAATCACAATGATAAACAAGGAAAATATACATTTCAGTGTAAAAATATATGACATCATCATTTTTTCATCCATGTGACTAACAAATTCTTATGAAAATGGGGTTAAGTGTTCTGTGAATTAAAACTTTAAGGGAGTTCAATGTAATTATGCCACAACAATGGGACTTCTTGAATCTTCTCCAAACCTTGGGGGTGGTCAGTGTAATTTACCCTAAATCTTATATTATGATGTCAATGATGATAGTACTCAAATTAAACACCATAGTAGATGAATTAGTGAGGATAAACAGAAAAAAGAGACAGAAAATCATAAGCAATTGTTAGCCTGAAGGTAGGGATTACCATGTCCACATGGATAACAGAAGTCCTCAAAGAAGAAACCTTAACATCAGGACCTGTGTACTTAAAGCTGGGAAAACGCTTACGATACCGACTTCTCCAGGTACCTATGAAGTGTAGCCTAGAGCTCTGAAAAAACCAAAGTTTAGTAAGATATACAACCCCGACAAAGGTAAGTTCAGTGATCTAATAACATGATCATGGCCAAAATTTATGTTACATAGCAAATCAGAAAGCATGTGACATTGCATTTTCATTTCAGAAAATTTAGAAAGCATCAGCCTCTGATTCAGTGTAACAAAAAGTTCAGAAGAACTGCTATTAATTGAAGTCCTGGACAATGGAAGTGAATCCAAATACTGAAAACATGATAGCAACCAGATAATATCCAATAGAGAATTTGCCAGTCAGGATGAGGAAAGTAGCTCAATCTCAATGCAATAGATGAAAATCCAGGAGTGTCAATCATGAAACGCTAAATGACAATCCACAACATTCTGCATTCTGGAAATGATTCCAAGCGTAATTAAATTTACTGAAAATCCAAACTAATTTAATATTTTATTTAAGTGTTTAAAAATTTTCACATAGAACTAAATTATTTGAAAATTATAGAACTTTACAATCATAGCAAAATGTTACAACTCTTGAAAACTTAAGCAACTTGACAGTGAGAATACATGTGGTGTGGTGTGCTATATTACATATGAATTAAGCCTGATTCATGAAAGAATCGGACAAATATGCCATTTCTGAGTCCATAGCAGCTGATTCGCCAGAGTCAGAGACATGATAATCCAATTTGGCCATAAAGAGGATGCACAAAAATAATCATTTCTCTTTACCTTGAAATAATTTTCCACAAAATTGGGGTCGACAAGAGTAGAATGCTGCGGCTTGGAAGGCCCAACAATTGCTGAACTTATTGATCTTTTAATATTGTGGCTGCTAACTGAAGCAGAAGGTCGACAGGGGCTAGCTTGATCTTCAATTCCAGCACTGCTCTTATTTATATTTGGTTCAGCTGTCTTCCCTTGACTATATTTTCCATCATTACATGTTGGCTCCTCAATTACTGTTCCTGTACTATTCCCATGCACACCATCATCCCATTCTCCACTACATGGCCTTGAGTGTTCCATGGATCCACCAGATAAATGAACCTCCTTAATTGTGCCACCTTCCAATGATGGATGCTCAGTTTCGGGTTTTATTTGACCATTCATACAAGTCACAGTATCATTTGAGACTGGACTGTTTTTCAAAGCAAAAAAGGCCGATAGCTTTGGTTGGTTATGAGCTTCACTAGCAATCTGGTCAAGTTGGTAAGGTACCCCTGCAAAGAACACATTAAAACAAGAATGAAATCAATTAATCCATAGATATGAAGCATCATGAAGTGCAAAGTTTCAAAACATGGCCACCTATATACTCAAACAACTGAACATTTCAAGGAATCAAAGCAACACAAGAAGAAACATAGTCTTATAACAACCGCATCTAACTACTTTCATTAGATAGATTTCTCAATACATTTAGACGATTGCTACTTTATTCCTCGGCATTTCAATATACCTTTGTTTTTGGAAAGGTCATTCCAATATACCTAGCTCGTGCTTCAAGGAAATCCATGTATAGAAAAACTAACACTGCAGTTGGAAACAGATTACAAATTTACAGGGAAATGAATACAGAACTGTTAAAAAGGCTTCCCTCCTTAACCATTGCCAATCAACTTCCTTTCCTTTTCCTTATTGTTATTTAGAACCAAAAGTAGCAATTAGAAAGTAATGAAAATTCAAAAGCTGCTCAGATCTAGAACCATTAAATTTCAAGTTAATAAATAAAAAAGAGAAAAAGAAAAGAAAGAAAACTTACAACTTAAAAGTTTATTAGCAGCAACAGAATCCAACACCCAAGTGGGTTTCACTACTGGAAGCCCACCACTAAAAGACCTGGAGTAAAAACACCAACAATACAAATTATAGGAGTTAAAGAAATGCTTATTATCAGTGTGGATGTCAAACTTGATCATGCAATGCAAACCTCAGGTTCTTAATTTTACTGTCAGGAAGGTTACTGCAGATGATATGAGTAACACGATGCCTAGAAAAATAATTCTCCAAGCGTCCTCCATGCCTTAGCATGTAACTTCGCAGTTCCTGTTAAGGTTTCAGTAAGGAAACAGTTAAATAAATATGCACACACATACTACTAATGAAATCAATGTGTGCCAATGTGCATACAAATTTGGTTTTCCTTTGATTTTATTCCAATTTCTTGGCAACCCTACAGAGCATTCAACACAAATTATCAAAGTTCATCAAAACCTGACTAGGGGGAACCGTAAATCCATCAACGAAAATAGAAACCCTTGAAAAATAGGTTTCCCACTAGTTGAACCGCTGTTAGAAGAACTCGAAGCTTCAGCATCAAACTGTTCCTGTAATTTCTGATTCTTCACCACCATGTAACTGAAACAAAATGTTGCAAACCATCAACATACATTCACAATCTCAGAATTTCTCTCATTCTTTTCCTCTTTTTCTTTCACTCATTACTTTATCACTAAGGCTCCGTTTGTTTTGAGGTAAGACGTCTTGTCAAAAATATTTTACTCATTTTCCGTTGTTTGGTTGAACAAAAAGCAAGTCACATTTTTTTAAAAAAATATTTTTACATCATTTTCTCAAAAATGACTTACCTTTAACATTTTCGTAAGTCAATTTTTACAAAGACTTTCACTCACTACATTTTCAACACATTTACCATTTTCAAATAAATCTCTTAACTCACTAAAAGGTCATAAATGACACTTTGAACTCGTTTAGAAAATTGGCTATTTTAGTTAACTTTTTGACTTTTAAGGCCCGGCTAAAAAAGTTGTGTTGGGAAGTTGATTGGCTTTTTTGTTTTTTTTAGTTGATTTGATGGTTGTGAGATAAAAAGTAAAATGATTATAATTTTGATATAACATTTTGCCAAATTAGCTAAATTAGCTTCTATTTTGTCTTTATTGGCTATTTTAGCAACCAAAAAAAAAAACATTGCCAAACATAGCCAAATTGAATCAAAATTTCTCTCATAGATAATAAAATATTTTTATTTCAAGTGTCAACCAAACACCAAAAAATAAAAACAAAAACATTTTCTCTTTGTAAAATCAAGAAAAATAATTTTTTTGTAAATACATCTAAACAAACGGAGCCTAATTATTAAATGTTTGCAAGCAAACGGCCAATATATGTTAAAATAAATAATGAGAAAATAATTTATACTATCCTCTTCTAAACTATTTGTTGTGCAAATTCAACCAAATTTGTTGAAAACCATTGGGATAACGCATCTAAATACCAGCATTCAGCTTTTTAAAACCAAAAAAGAGAGAGAAATTGATTCATTTGAACTACTTGTAATTATCCAACAATGCCGTGGGGGTGTTGCAATATGAACAAGTTCTACTCAGTTATCTCACTCGTGTGATTATAATGTTTCACAAAACCATCAAGAAAAGCATCGAGCATACTATGGAGAGAGAGAGAGAGAGAGAGAGACCTGCCAAAATCGGAGAAAGGTGAATTGCGGAAGGAGGAAAGAGAGGAAGAGCGAGAATTGGAGCCCCAAGCCACGCCTAGGGTTTTCTGGGTGGTCTTTTCCTTCTTATTGGTGCCGTTGTTGTTGCCATTGTTAGTGTTAGTTGAAGGGTTTGAAGAGATTGAATTGAAGCTTCTCTTCGATTTGGAGCCAGAGTTTGCCGAGCGAGACGAGTCGAAACTCATTTTTGGTTGAGATTGTTAGGGCATGTTTGGTATGATTTTTTATGAGGGTATATTGTGGCGGCGTTGAGAAACGAAACTTGCCTGGGAAGATTGTTATTTGCGTTTAAATGAAGCGGCAATCTCAGACAGGTCTGTGTTTGTTTCGGAGGAGGATTGATTTACGGTCGGTGGAGTTAAAATTGTGCGGAAGGCCATTTCCACCGGTGCATTGCCCCATTTAGTAGAGCCGTGAAAAAGTGAACAGGTTATAATTTATTATGAATATAATTGGTAATTTATTTAGTGCAGTTGTGGGATTATGGATTTAAGCTGCAGAGTAGTGTTTGATAAATAAATTATAAAATAATTTTTTACTATATAATTGTCATTTTTGCCCTTATAAGATATAAAATTTGTAATTTCATTTATAATACATTTTTTTTTTTTTTCTTTTTCATTTTTTTTCTTTTATTTATTTTTCACCTTATTTTCTTTTTTTTTTTAATTTTTTTTTCTTCTCTTATTTCTTTGTTAATTTTTTTTAATTTATTAATTCATTAAAATTAATATTCATGTTCTAATTTATATTAATGTTGTGATTTCATTACATATTATTTTCATATATTCATCAATTTATCAATTTATATTAATGTATCAATTTTTCCAATTTATTATTATTATTAGGGTAAATTATAACTTAACCCCTTGTGGTTTACCCAAAAAATACGGAGCCCCCCTATAGTTTCATTTGTAACACTTAAACCCCTATACTTCATACCAAAGTGCAATTTTGGACGGATGTAACAGAAATTGTAAAAAGTCTAAATTACCCTTACTTATTTCTCTAATTTTCTTCTTAATGCCATTATAAACTACCAATCAACAGGTTGTACAGCCCCGTTTGGTCTTGATAGTGGTGAACCCAAGCATTGATAAGTTAACATGTGTACCTGAGGAGAAGGATAAATGGTAAACCCAAGCTTTGACTTCTCTCTCTCTCTCTCTCTCTCTCTCTCTCTCTCTCTCTCTCTCTATTTATATATATATCTTCTCTCTCACCGTGACCACCATCATCACCACCATTGCCCAGCTTTGTCAAAACCAAGAACCACCCTTTACAAAGTGCTATAGATGAAGCAAGAGAAAAGAGTGGATGATGAAAAAGAAAGAAAGATATTTTTTTGAAATGTATGAAATTTTCGGACAATTTTCGGTATGCCGAACCCATCCATTTTCAGGAAGAAAGTGAAAAAACGAGGTAGCGTAGAATAAAGTATAAAGCAAGGTGAGGAGATTGGTGAAAGAACGGGATAAAATCGTTAAGAATCGGGAAAGTTATGGAGTCCGAAAGATAGGCCAAAGAAATGTCGAAAACGGGAAGAAAAAGTGGGTTTGGTTGGTATGAATTCCATCAATGCTATTTCAAAAATCTAAATGTTTACACATATTAATTGTTTGATTTCATAGGTTGGGTTTGTTACTAATTTGAATTATAAGAAGAAAAGTGGGTTTGGATTATTTTTAGAGAGAGAAGTTGTGGTGGTGATTCTGAGTGGTGGTTTTGCATGAAATAAGAAGTTGGTCCGTGCTTCATGGTGTATTGACATTGCAATTCTCTCTCAAAACACACCCACCCACAAAGCCCTCAACTAGTCACTGAGAGAGAGATAACTTCCTTCCGAAGAGAGAGCGAAGTATATGTGTGATCATCTCAGAGCCAACTCAAGCGAGAGAGAGAGAGACCAGGTGCAGAGAAAGAGAGATGGGTCGTGTCTATCTCTTTTTTCTTCTTCAACACTCAAACCCGAGAGAGAGAGAGAGAGAGAGAGAGTAGTGCATCTTTTGTGTGTCTCCAGCTGTGTGTGTCCGTGTGTTTGTTGCTCCGTGTGAGTGTGAGTGTCATGTGTGGGTGTGTGTCTATGGAGAGAGCCGAGAGAGAGCTAGCGAGAGAGTGAGAGAGAGGATAGATGTATATGGGTTGATGATCTGTGAAGGAGAGAGAGCAAAACAGCTAAGGAGTTGCAGCTATGGAGGGAGAAGGGTGAGTGGATGTTGGAGTGTGACGGGTTGATGGAGTTTAGTCTCCTTAGGACTCCATGCTTGTCACCATCTCTATAGAAGTTCAACTGCGAGAGAGGAGAGTGGTTCACAAAACACACACACACAGAGAGAGAGAGAGCTTGGTGAGTCCTGGGTGTCTCTCTCATGCCGTGTGTTCTGTTGAATTTCGTGTATCTCTTTATTGCACTACACCATTTTATATATATATATATATATATATATATATGGCAATAAGGGTATCTTGGTCATTTGCCATATGTTTTTGGGTGGGAAAAACTATTCACTCTCCATTCATGGTCGTGTAGCACACGTTCTGTTTAAACAAACAGTTCCGTCGAAAATTGCACTTTGGTTTGAAATATAGAGGGTTTAAGTGTTACAAATGAAACTATAGGGGGGCTCCGTGTTTTTTAGGCAAACCACATGGGGTTAAATTATAATTTACCCTTATTATTATTATTATTATTATTATTATTATTATTAATTATTTTTGTAATATCTCATTTTTTCTTTATATTAATGTATCATTATTATTCTTTATATTAATGTATCTATTTATATTAATTTATCAATTTACATATATTCATCAATTTATATTAACTTATCAATTTTTCCATCAATTAATATTATCAATTAATATAAATTACATATATTCATCAATATTAATTTTTTTCATCAATTATTACATAAATTACATATATTAATATTATCAATTATTATTAATTTTTCCATCAATTACGTATATTCATCAATATTCTTATTAATAGTATCAATTAATATAATTTTTTTCATTTTTTCATTTTAAATTAATTAGTCTCAAGTTTTCATTTTTTTCATTTTAAAATTAATTAGCATCAATTATTATTTTTTATTCATTAATTATTTTGTTTTTTTTATTAAAAAAACACTGAAAAACCTCAAAAAAAAAATAATAATAATGAAAACCCTACCTCCGGCAAGATGAACCAGCGCTAGGGTTTCATTTAGATCGCGGATGGCAGATGGTGCAAATCAACCGGCGCTAGGGTTCACGCCGAGGAGAGGGAGACAGACGGGTTCGCGACGGCAGATCACGATGGCAGATCGCGATCGCGAAGAGGGAGACAGACGGGTTTGCGAAGGGGGAGAGACGGTGCAGATCGCGATGGCAGATCGCGATGGCGAAGAGGGAGACAGACGGGTTTGCAAAGGGAGAGAGACAAAGAGGGGGAGAGAGAGAGGGGTTCGCGAAGGGGAAGAGACAGAAAGGAGAAGAGAGAGAGAGAGGAGAGAGAGAGAGAGAGCTCAGTTGCCGGAAATGGACATGCTCGCCGGAAATCGCCCTAGCTCGCCAGAAATTGCCTCTCTCGTTTGTGTGAGAGAGGAAGAATGAGTGAGAAATGGTTTATATACATGGCATACATGTAATTAACATCAATTCTGAAGGGCATTTTAGTCATTTTAATCCTCCCATTTCAACTCCCCATATTAGCTGAATCCAGAAGCACCGCTTGAGGTGCTTAGAAAATTAAGCTGAAAATAGCTTAATAAAAGCTATAATTTATCCTTTTAAGTTTTACCAAACACACCATAATTTAAGCAAAAAACAGCTTTAAGCTGCTTTTAAGTGCTACTAAACAGGCACATTAAATCCTGCATGAGATTTAAAATTTGATGAAAAAGTTATTTTTCTTTTTCACTGTAATGGTTTCACTAAATGGATATCAAAATGAGAATTTATCAAAAGTTTCATCAAAATGAGAATGCGCTGGGTCTAGGAATGGCAACCGGCCGAGCCGAGGCTGGGGATCGCACTCCCCGTCCTCGATCCCCGAAGGTACGAAAATCCCCGTCCCCGGCCCCGATCCCCGGCGGGGAACCTATCAACCCCCCCCCGCCCCTGCCCCCGCCCCAGTCCCCGCCCCCGCCCCTAACGGGATCGGGTCTCCCCGGAACCAAAAAATTCCCGCCCCTATCAACAACAACAACAACAAACAGATTTAGAGAGATAGACAACATATAGATAGATGAAAGAGACTAAGATTTTTGTGATTTGTTCAAACATAGAAAATAGATAAGCAAAAACAAAATATGTAAAAAAATCTCTTCACACAAGAACAACAAAAAAATTAATCTCTTTTTTAGTCTGTTTCATCGTCATCATCGTCAACAAAAACGTTTGCAGATCTGAAGAGGTTTTGTTTCTTCCAGTGCTTGGGAATGGGTGTTTCTGAAGCTATATCTAGAAAATTTTGGAAAACATAAAAATAGATGTATATTACCTTGTGAATTGGAATGAGGATTTCAGTGATAATGGTCAGGTTCAGACCATAGATCATCATCATCAACAACGGCTCAACAACAGCAGATCACAAAAAAAAAAATACACAGAACAGATAAAAAAAAAAAAAACAGATCAACAACTGATCATCATCATCATTGATCGCACAGATCTCAGCTGCAATCTAATATATATATATATATATATATATAACATAGAGAAATAGAGACGAAAAAAGTCGGGCGGCGGAGGAGATTGCGGAAGAGATCGGCAGAGGAGGGTGGTGGAGGAGCAACGCTGCTGTGTAGAGGACAGCTTTTCTCTCAGCGGAGGAGATCGGCGAGGATCGACTTTCTTCTCTCTCTCTCTCTCTCTCTCTCTCTCCTCATTTTTCTCACGCGAACGAAGCGGTGTGTAGTGTGACTGTGTGAGGGAGCAGAGCAGCAGACACAAAAATATATATAGACATGGGTAGAATAGTAATTTTACTTCGAGAAAAAAACGGGGTTGGGGTCGGGGGCCGGGCCGGGGATGGGACTGGGAAATGTATCACCATCCCCGGCCCGAACATTATCGGGGATTTATTTTTGAATCCATTTCCGGCCCGTCGGGGGTATTTTTCGAGGAAAAACCGCTCTAATCGGAGTCGGTGGGTCGGGTCCCCGTCGGGCCGGTTTCAAATTGTCATCCCTAGCTGGGTCTTTCACCAAAATACTATTCATTACCGTTGTATTTTCACTACCAGATAAACAATTTTCGCAAAAATTTGTATAGATTTTACACTGGGAGGTCGACCACCGCTCGGGTCGACCTCGGAGTCGAACCCCCGGACGACCCTCAAGCTTGAAATTTGAATCAAAGCGTCAAAAGTATCTATGGAAATCCATCTTCCAAGAGCAATTTCTCCTCCAATCTCTCATCCTCTTTGGTAGCCATCAACAGCAACCAACAACTCTCTCACTTTCTTTGCCAATCTTTCATGTTGGTTCCTCATAGCCTCAACCTTTTTCTGCCACTCCTCTTCCTTTTTCTGAGATGCCTCAATTCCGACTTGTTCCATTTCAACAACCCGGACTTTTCAATCTCAGAATTTTCTTCGGCTCGTTTTTGAGCCACCAAAGCCTCCCTGAGTTTCTCATTTGCTTCCTCCGCCAATCTGTGGGCTTCTTTTAATTCTTCATTTGTCTGAGCTTTTTCTTTCTCAACCAAAACCAATTTCTCCTATGCCTTCTTAAGATCTTCTTGAACAAGACTCAATTGAGCCTATAATTCTGATCCTTTCAGTACCCGTGTGGGTTGTTTTTGAAAAATCAAAATCAAGATAGAATGCAAATCAAATGTTACACTCAGTTCACAACTTAGCAATGTCTACTAACAAATAAAAGGTTTTGACAAGAGTAATCAGGAGGGGGAAAAAAATAAAATTCATAAGCCTTACCGGTCAACCAACCGGACGACCCCTTTCCTTTTGGTGCACACCGTTGGAGTTAGCCGTATCAGATTGAGAAAATTGGCTATTTTTTACTCAGATTTGGTGAAAAAAGTAATGAACCGTTGGAGATGCTCTAAGTTTGATAAATTGGTTAAAAAAGAATGTGACTATTAGCACCTGCTACAATTCTTTAGACTTCTTATATTTTTAGTCTCCAACCTTAAACTTTAAATTTTAATAATATTTTTTTAGACACCTCACTTATTACCAAATCTATCTATATTCATAATATTTTGACAATCAAATACACACCCACCAAATTTCTCATACCTCTCTTTCCCTGACCATCCGTCTACCGTATTCATCTTCTCTACACCGATTGAATCCATTCAAAGTGCTGCTGAAGTGCTTGGGACATTGCTTCTTTTTTTTTGTTTTTCTTTTTTCTTACAAGTGTTGGTGCAATTTGTTGGAAATTCAACACTTTTGGATCATAACCACACAAAGGTATAATTTACTTTTTTTTTCTTACAAGTGCTGTAGACTTTTTCATCTATAGTCAAAAGTATAATTTACTTCTCTTTTCTCTTCAATTAATCATAACCAAACAAACAAAAACTCTTTACCAACCAAAACCACAACCACACAAAATCATAATTGTGGAAGAATATTATAATGTAATAGATGGCCTGATTCCACATAAAATTCAAATTTTTTTGGGAATAAAGGTCTGAACATTATAATCTAATGGATGGCTTGAAAATTATAATGTAATAGAAGTTTACATACCAATTAGAAATAAAATATAAATATATATATATATATATTAGTACCCTTTGTCTTTTAGAAAATTTGTTTGGCTGATCCTTTGTCTTGGAGTATTGGGTATTTTGGTTGTGTTTTCTTTGTGCATGAAGAAAACAAAATTTGTTTGGCTGATCCTTTGTCTTGGAGTGTTGGGATGATGTTGGCCGAAAGGTACCACATTGAGGCCACTTAAGTTACACTTTTAGTCTTTCAATTTTATTTATTTGGTGGAGATGATGTGTTTCGTGCACTTGTACAGATTTGGCAGGAATATAAAACTTCAATTAAATGGAGCGCGAAAGCAGATTCCCTGTGCGAGAAGTGAAAAATCCGAGCCAGCCAGACTACCGCACGTGCGGCCAAGCTTCACCGCACGTGCGGCCCACATGACCGCACGAGCGGCCTACCTAAGGACGCGTGCACGGAATTTTTGATCTGTTTTTCTCTGAATAAAAGACTGAAAATCAGCCAAACCTAGGGTTAGAAAATTTAATACAGAATAGAGGGAGGCTAGGGTTCCAAAGAGGTGATAGTCTACCAAAGCTTGAACGACACTTCCATGGAGGTTTCTTCCTCATATTCTTCCTCTTTTCACTCCTCCATGAGTAGCTAGTCGTCTTTTCTACGGTTTTGATGAAACCCTAGCCATGTAATGGAATATTTCATGAGATTTAATTGTAAATTGGTTTGAATGAATGTATGGATGTTTTAGAAGTTTATAAATAATTGTTTTGTTCTTCTCTTCAAGCATTTTACTCTCTGTGATTGTTTAATGCTTTCCATACATTAGTATTATTTGTGTTTGTATTCAAAGTACGAGACGAGTCATGCTATGAGAGACGGGTCGTTTTGCTAACATAGTTTAGAGCAAACGACTCGTACTACTCGGGATGATTCGTGCCTGTACATTGAATGCAACAACCCTCTTGATCAATATTTCAAACTTGTAGTTATGAAATATTGGGTTGTTCAACCGAATTGCGATTAGTGGTGAATTCTCTACCCTAGGATTTTTCCCCAATTCAGTAAACCCAATTTCATTTATTATTGATAATTTAATTCCTTAGTTTAATTTATTTGTTATTAAATTAGGTTATGAACAATCAATCTTTTTATCAAAATTAATTTAGGAATTTAACAATTAAATTAGTTTAATTTCACAATTGTCCCTGTGAATCGATACATGGACTTGCCATTATTTTGATAGAATTTGGTATAGTTTAGTGATTATTTCTGAGGTTTTTATGTCTGTACTGTACATATAGTATAAAATTGTCCCTTTTCTGTTGTTGTAAGGCATTGTCATGGCCATTAGTTTTGCCTCTGTTTTCTATAATAATCTTTAGAAGTACTTTATTTTCATAATTTTTTTTAAAAAAAATTTGTTTTGTTTTGGTTTTTTTTTTTTTTTTTGTGTTACTTTTATTACTTAAACATTAACTAGCAGTGAGGTCAGGTTAGTTTTGTTATACATTATTTGTTGTAAATGACAAACCAAAAATTGTCAACAAAGAAAAGGGCACTTGACTCTGTAATATTGTACCCTATTTGAGCAAAAAAAGTTATGTTATTTCTTATGTAATATTGTACCCTATAAATTCCAAGTTTATATTTGTTTGGTGGGTAAGAAGTAAGAAAATGAAAATTTTGACTTCTATTACATCTGAATTTTCTTCCACATAAAAAACTTATATTTGAATTTTCTGGAAAAAAAAAAAAAAAAAAAAAAGGGAAAGAGGAGGCAAATAGGGCAGCAACCAGCCAGATTATTTAATTCACATTTTCAGCTTCTTTTCCATGTATTTTCATACATCAACTTATAGCCACATAATCACACAACACTTGTATTAGTTGTCTTCCACATAAACTAACTCTAATTAGCACAAAACACATCATAAACCTAACAAGAGGTAGGTGGGCTGTTTGAAAACTGTGCTAATTTTAGCACATTATATCAACTTGGAGATGCATGTGATTATATTGCAACTATAGGTTTTGGGCCAATGTTGAATTTTCTTTAAGTACTTATAATCAATCCGAAATGTCCTAAGAAGCAAAACACACAGCTTTTGCTGTGTACTAAGCCTTTTTTGTTTTTAATACCAAATTCCATTGTTTAGGCTCTCAAATTTTTGCACTTTTTTTTGGAAAGCTTTGTTTTTGTCTATAATTTTATTTAGAATTTTTTGTTTTTAATAGCCTTGCTCTTGGCATGCTTCTAATGCATTACAATTCTCAAATTTTGGTCCAACTCAAATATCTTATTTTTAGTAATTTCTTTTTATCGTTTATTCATTTTGTGTTTGGCAAGAAACTATCTTAGTTTGTTGTTTCCTATTTGAATTTGTATCTTTTCTAAAGTTGTCTCTAATTGATATCCACATACATAAAAATACATGTATGTATACTTCTGACCATGCATGTTTTTTTGCCTCATTGGTCATGACACACCTATTTAAGACAGGCTTCAATGGCTTATAAGTTATATATATAATGTCCCTAGATGACATGCATTTTCGATACATAGGAAGGACTGACTATATTATTAAAGGTAATTGACATTGGATATATTTGCTTACATTGTCATTGACTAACATCTAATTGTACTTGGTGGACAACTATGGTGGAAACTGCTCGAGATCGCCTAACAGCGTCTAGAAGATGTAATGTTGTATTTTCTCAAAAAGTGGCTAAGAGACCTCGACGCACTTGTAAGACTAAGGATCAAGGTAGTGGAGTTAATAAACATGACATGAATTACATAGGTGTTGCTCTAGCAAAAACGATTGAGGTTGAAAACAATGAGGGCAATCAATTGAATGTGAGTGACATGGGCGATGAACCAATATATATGGGTGATGAACCAACAGACATAGGTGATGATCCGGGTGATGAACCAACAGACATGGGTGACTATGAAGACCAACCAGCAAATACAATTGAAAAAGTTAATGAAGATCTTACTGGACCTTTTCCTGAAGGGCCATATGATCCTTCAATTTTGAAGAGTTTTCATTGTCACGTAGCAGCAAAAATTTGGCATAATGATGTAAGTCATTGTCTTACATTAATTTAATGTTTTAAATTTTGTTTCAACTTTACTAATTCCTTTTTTTTCTTTTTTCTTTTTTTTATTTTATGTTGCAGGAACGTGGAATACTTAAATGCTTAAATCATGGCTTTAAAGTTGGTGAATGGTCATTTAACTTGGAAGAGAATGAACAGTCCAAATTTCATGGTTTAATTATGGATTTGTGGTTGATTTTTTTAGTGAGTTGCTCATATAAATTTGTAAACAAAGTTGTAGTTTCGGCCTTTGTGGAAAGATGGCAGCCAGAGACAAACACGTTTCATCTAGCATTTGGTGAGATGTCACCAACCTTAGATGATGTTAGTGTAATTCTAGGGATTTCAGTGATTGGTAAATCAGTCTCTTGCAAGAAGTTATCAGATGTTGACGTTGCAAATCTGCTAGTTGAGGCTTTGGGAGTAACAATAGATGAGGCAAATGTATCGTTAAAGGTAGCACGAGGCTAGTCTATCAAGGTAGAATGGTTGAGACAACGGTTTGGGTCAGTATCTAATGCGGACAATGATAATACCATTGAGTGTGTAGCTAGGGCATATTTGTTATATTTGTTAGGTTGTACCTTATTTGCAGACAAGACTGGCACACGTGTTCCGGTAGTGTATTTGTCTTTTCTTATGGATTTGTAATCAATTGCTTCTTATGCTTGGGGTGCAGCCGCATTGGCTTTTTTATACTGGCAATTGGGTACTGCCACAAGGTATGCCGTAAAACAGATGGCGGGATACAGGACATTGATGGAAGCTTGGATTTAAGAGCATTCTGTTGGTGCTAGACCCCACCCCAATTTGGACTATAAAGAAGATCAGTCTCGTGTCTTTTGTTGGATTTCTCGCATCCAATCTGGTTCGTTAACATCTAGTTTACAAAGGTTGCGAAAGGACCTCGATAGATTAGAGGCCCATGATGTAAGTGTCAATCTTATGTCAATGTATGTACATATTACTTGTTATTATTCAACCTAATTCATAACTTACATATAAATTTTTTACTATTGTAGGTTATTGGGATCCATACCATGATAAGCGTATTGAGCATCCTTTTTTTGATGTTGCTTACTATTGTGGATGCTTAAAATGTATGCACATTGTTCAACCATACCATCCAGATAGGGTACTGAGACAGTTTGGTAGGGTGCAAATTATTCCCTCACCTCCGCTTGCTCCAGTTTGAGCATCTAGAGGATCCACTGCAAAACAGTACATCACTGCCTATAAATACTTGGATACGATTTGGGAGAGTTGGGAAAATCACTTGTTGTCTGAAATAGCTTATAGTGTTCTAGTCTTGCATCCATGGGATTGTGTGCCAAGTTACTTGGACTCGTTTACTTCCATTTCACACGTGCAAGTTCAAAACCCGATACATCGTTCTAAGTATAACCCATGCACTGAGACATCATGTCGCGACCCAAACCCGCCCCTAAGGGTTTAGCATCGTAACCGGCCAGTAATCCGTAATTACCAAAGGCCTGCTTAATAGTAATGACAATAATACAGTATAAAGGGGCTGGCGAAAAGCCAATCAGTAGTAAAAAGATGTCCAATGAGCTGTGAAAACCTGAATGGGGAAAGACTTTCATGGACAAAACCACATTCATAGCCATATACCAAAAATACATGCACAAGTAGCACACAGGTTAGGGACCTAATCCCCTCATTATAACTGTACAATCAAAGTCTTAAACATTCTTTACATTAAGATAGACAAAAATGGTGAATCTGAAGCACCCCAAAACAGCCTTGACTCGTGTAGGTTCGGAACCTCGATATGAGGCGCAATGGTTGGCTTGACAAAACATGAGTCTAAGTCGACGCCTCTAGCTCTGGTCCGATGCTTGGCTACCTACACATATATATAAACTGTGAGCTAAAGCCCAGTGAATAATAAATGTGTAAAGAGATTAAGAATTAATGTCCTTTCGGTAATTGAAACAGTCATTTGCATCAGTAAATCAGTTATTCAATCAGTGACTCATATCTCAAGTCACAACATTCAGTTGGAAACCATAGCAGTCATACGTGGTACATCCAATAGCATAACAGTACAGTAGGTCTAAATAGACCGAACAGTCAGTTGATGGCCATCAAAACAGTAAACAGTAGTAGTTCCAAACATTGGAACTGACAGAGATCTTTGTAACAGTAGCAGTAGCAGTAACAGTAACAGTAACAATAGCAGTAACAGTAACAATAGCAGTAACAGTAACAGTCAATTGCTATGGATGCCACGAATACAGTTCGTAAAATAGGACAAACATTAATTCGGTAAACCATATCATTTCAGAAAGTAGTACAGTTAACCATTTAGAAAATAATTGTAATTGAACATAGCCTTACAACATTGTTACTCACAGATTACTGGGCTATAGGTAGGCTAATCAGCATCCTTGGATACCAAACCTACACAGTTGCAGCACGAACACACACTAAATTACACACCCGGAATTAATAACTTAGCCCCTTATTTGCTTTGGTGTGGTTCTATATCAATATCCTCAATAAGATGCCTTAAGCATGGCCTATGAATGCCTAGGATGAAATGAGGATGCAAAAATGTACTTAAAATATTTTTCCAAAACTTGCTGAAAACAGGGGTCTCGCTCGAGCGTGGCTTCCTTCGCTCGAGCGGACATGCAGAATATGCTTGGTCACTCGAGCATAGACTCCTTCGCTCGAGCGATCTGCAAAAATGTGAAAAGTACTGGTTGTTGAAAATCTCCGCTCGATGCTCGCTCGAGCATGAGACACAGTTCTTCGCTCGAGCGCAAGTCTTGTCGCTCGAGCGTGTTTCTGCATACGCAGAAACCTGAGAGCTTGCAATTTACGCTCGAGCCAGCATTTCATCACTCGAGTGAAAGACTGAAAACAAAAGTGTTCGCTCGAGCGAGGAAGCCAAATTCTGGATTTTCTAGATTTGCTCCCAAAGCTCAAACCATGGATTTAATATGCCAAAACTCATCCTTTTGGGCCAATTCTCTGGAAAAATACTTAAAACTCATAGCACAACATATTTTGAAGACCATTTCATAAAATCAAAGCCCAAAAGTGTGTCAATTGCACCAAATTTCAATGTAAACTTTATGAACAATGCAAGAACATAACATGCATGAAGTCTCTTGATCTTGAGCTTCTCAAAATATGATCAAGTGCAATATTCAACTAAAAAACATGGTGAATTTCTAGAGCACAACTAAAATATGAACATGCATGTGTGAATTTCATGAAAACAACTCCAAAACTCCATGATATGGACATGCATGCATGAATTGACTTAGCTTCCTTAGATTCTAGCTCAATTGTCCCATGAATTCACCTATTTCATTTATATACAAGTTCTAGATGGCTCTATTTCAAGATTAAAAGGTTGAGTTCTTACATGGGCTACTTAATCAAGCTTTACTTAAACCGAATTCTTGAGCAATGAACAATTCTTCAATTTGCTCTAAGTTTTCAAGTAATACACTTGTTGAATTCAATTCTCTCCTCTCTCTCTCACGTTTTTGCAAGGAGGTGGAACATGAATGGTGTGTCAAACATATATGAAATAGGAATAAAACAATGGTCTTGAGGGTGCCCACTCAATGGCAAAAGTGTAATTAACTTAGGCTCAATTAATTAGCATTATTTATTCTAATTTAATCGTTCCAAACTGAATTTCAATTAAACCGACCATAAAATTCTATAATTCCTAACTAGCATATAACACAAGTCAATTTCTGAATCGGTTGCTGATAAGGCTTTCAATTCGCAATTTGAAATCAAAACATGAATAGATCTTTCTATATCAAACAGATAGAAATGCTATCTAAGCAACACACTCAAGTAATCAATTTAGGATTACATTTTAATCAATTACTTATCATGCTAAATCACGATTTAACGCTAATCATAGGTGAGGGTTGTCACACATCAGTTGATTATCGTCAACTTCAATTCGTATGTCAATTTTTACCATTTTCATATATATTTTGTTTAAGGCAATTATTAAGTTTCATTTTATTGTTTGTAGCGCATTGACAGTGTCTTAAGCATTTCACGTTCAATGCTCGAAATCGGATACAATGAAGCAGCTCCCACCCGAGATATGTTACGCAATGCTATGAAGAAGATAACGCAAGTCTTGGAGGGCCAAAGTCCATTGAAGAACATACACCATCAGAGAACTTGGTGTACACTCGTCATAGGAATCGTGGAACAACGTCTTAGACTTTAGTATTTGTTGGGTTCAAATGTTTTAAATGTGTATTTTGAAATCTTAGTCTCAAACATATGTTAGACCTTTTGATGGTGTTAGACACAAGTATAACAAAGGCCAGATAACACTTTAGTATATGTTAGTTTGTCTGAGAAAATTTTTTGGCATACATTGTGATGGTGGTTTGTATATGACACAAGTATGAGCTAGGCTTGTATATGACTTTACCATACCTTTTTGGACACTCAATGAATTATTTTGATGGTTTAAAATTGGTTTGATGGTTTGAATTGGTTTGATGGTTTGGAATTAGTTTGATGGTTTGAATTGGTTTGATAGTTTGTTTGTTTGAAATATTGATTTGTTTATTGCTTTATGGTCATAATTGAATAAACAAATCTGGACTAATGAATAAACATGAATTTTATGTTCATCACTAACTAACCGAACAAATCCCCCTCGTTCAGCACTGTAAAACTGAATCAAAATGACTCACTCAGCACTATAATGCCGAACAGGTAGTCTTCGTTTAGCACTGTAATGCCAAACATATATGGTTTTTTTTAGTACTGTAGTGCTGAACATAAATGCTTGCTAGCCTTTTCACAGTTGCTGGCCTACTCATTTCAGCACTGTAAACCCGAATAAAAACAATTTGTTCACCACTGTATAGCCGAAAAAATGTATTTTGTTCAGAACTGTTTTGTCGAACAATAATGATCCTGCCAGCACTGTATGTTCGAACAAAATTTGTTCATTACTGTGTAACTTGAATCCATTCCAATTCACTTTTATCATCAACTTCAATTCAGTATAACACAGAAAATAACATTCATTTTAATTCATTGTTTACCATTCCAATTCATTAGAACAAAGAAAACAACGTGAATTAAATCCATACAAAATACATAACTTAAATCCATTCCAATTCACTCTTTTCCATTCTAAGTTAGTTTAACAAAGAAAATTACATAACTGAAATCTATTCTAATTATATTTCCTAGCTCACTCGTATGACATTAGTCCTCATCCAGGTCTACTGTTTCGATTGTGGCTACGTCTAGACTGATGAATGATTTGAAATGTTGCACTCTCGAACTGTATGCAACCTCCCAGCCTACTGCACAAGGGTCATGGTACCTCCGCTAGTTAGTTGTTATGGGTGGAATAGGATGACCAGGCTCCAAAATGAGCTACAAAATATATATATATTAGAATGTACAAAAATGTTGTAGTTATAATGTACAAGAATGTACAAAAATATTAGAAACCAATACTTGAACAAAATGGTTGTTGTTGACAAAGCCAATACATATCTCCTTGCAAGAGGCAACAGACGCCGATATTGACCTAAGAGAGAGGAATGTCAAACATTTTTGTATAGACAAGTGGACCAAAACGACTTGGTAAAAAGGCAATATAAGATGACCCATGTTAGGCATCGTCATCCACCGGTCCAACCTAGGGTTTGGTTCAAAATATGCCAAGATGTTGGTAAGGTCATCGACTCTCTCTTGTGATCCAAATAATTTCCTATAGTGGTCACTATGTGCATGCAACTCTTTAAGTAAATCTTTTCTCACTTTTAACTATCCTTCTTCTCCAAAACCCATCAAACCAGCAATAGCTCGGAATCTACAATTGCCATCTGCTGCAACATCCTTAATGTATTTAATATATTGTCTCAATTTAGAAGGAAAGGCCTCTAAAAAGAAATTTGGATTCAATGATCGAAGCCGGTGAACCTATCACAGGCCAATGCCAATGTTAGACAATAAAGTAGACAACATGACACAATTACATACATCACTGGTAAACCATGTACCTTTTCTTTCTTCTTTGTTTTCACATTTTTTGTTGTTACACTCGTCTTGGCAATGACTCCGGGTGAATAACTATCTTGTGCTGAAGCAACTATTTCAAACGCAGATGGCTCACGACGAGTGGAGGTCTCAATCTTTAATTTTGGCTGACCCCGTGGATTAGACTTCACTTCCCGCTCAATCAAAAATGTACAATCAGGTTTGGCTAACTCCCTCAATTTTTGCAACAAAAACCTCTTCACATCTGGATCCACCTCCTCGAATTGTTTGGCAAACAATTCTAACTCAGGTGTAGAAATCCACTCTTTACTTACAGTGTGTGGGGTACTCATCATATCAAGCTTAGTCCAATATGAATAAACCGAAGTGAGGGGAATTGGCCTATTTTCCCTCATGTAATTTGCTATCTCATGTGCACATGGCAAACCATGAGTACGTTGAACAACACATCCACATCCAATAATATCCATACCAACAGAAGATGCTCGTTTAGACTCTGCCAATATGATCTCTAATAAAGTAATTGAGATATTACCACGAAGCTCCTTAAACTGCTCATGTTTGAAATTATGTTGCACAACTATCTTGCTTTTCTTAAATGATGATTTTATTTCACTATGTTGCAACTCAAGTAAATTGTGTATCCTTGTCCAATTCGACTCGAAAATTCCTTGACTTGATCCAAGATATCTTTTAAGTTTTGCATGTGAACTCTCAACCCTATATATGAAAATAAACTGTTATAAAAAACCAAACAACTAATAAATTTAAATGTTCATATTTACTTATTTGTTGTAGAATTTCCAAAGTGCATAAATGTGTTAGTCCAAGCAGCCACAAATTTCGACTTGTATGTATCCAACCAAGATGAGGTAACATAATAAAGTGCATCTTGATAAGTACTGAACTCACTATATAACAAAGACAGTGGTTGCATATATATTTCTTCAGACAATGACATAACCAACATAATCCAACTCATTATAAACATTTCTCATTTATCCTTTGTCTCAAACATCTTTTTGCAATTAGCAAGCACATTTTTTCCAATATGCCATCTACACAACAAATTTGTAGTTGCAGGAAATACCGTACATATGGCATTCATAAGGGCCAATTCTCTATCTGTGACAATAACAGAAGGAAGAGTATTTTCATCCATGACACTATGCAAAATATCAAGTGCCCATGTATAGTTATCATCCTTCTCATACTGGAGGTATGCAAATGCAACTGAAAAGGTCATGTCTGTCGATGTCACACCTACAATCTCCAGAAGGGACAACTGATATTGATTGGTCTTATAAGTACAATCCATCAACAATACTTTTGGAAATACACGTAACAAATTCAAACTAGTAGGATATGTAAAGAACAAATCAGTCACTGTCTCAGTATCTGTACAGCTCATATGCCATTCAATGTACTTGTTCATCGCTAACTGCCCTAATAGTTGTTGCATTTGAGATCTCCCAGCTTTCTCAGCAACTTTATACCTATGACGTGTATTGTAAATTGTCTTCATTGTGGAAGCATTTGCATCATCATGTTGTTTCAATGTAACCAATATCTTACTCAGTTGTACCATACTCTTCGACATGTCTACTAACAAAGAGGTTTTCTCATGTGACAACCTTCCAGCATAAGAATGACCCTCAAGATATTCTGCAGCAGGATGATTATGTACGCCACAAACAACTATCAAGATCCAGTCATCATTTGTGGCTAATCTTTTGCCCTTCAATAAAAAAGGACATTCACATTTTTTTGTACCAGTCAGTCTTGCTTTTTTTGTCTTAGGCCTGCTGTTTTTTCGAGTGTCCCTATAAGATCCACTCTTCTCACAAGCTAAGCTAAGTCTTGGCTTCCTACCTCGAATACCACCCCCATCTAATTTCTACATGACAATAATGAATCCATTTCTTCTTCCAACTTGACGTGCCCATCAAATTAACTCATCTCGACTCTTAAATATCTGAAATAAATAAATTAAACTAACCAATTATTGCACATAAAAAAGATACATTATTTGTAAAACAATCAAAGACTCACCTCATGAGTAACAAATTCATTACTATAATCCATTACAAGTTCTGAATCAACCTTACTGCCTCTAGTCGAAGCATCACCCTGAAAACACGTGTGAATGTAATTTCAAAATTGAAAAAATGATGTTCATTTCAACAGGCCCTGAAACTAATGGTTTTGTTCAGTTCAACAGTGTCGAAAATAAAGATGATATTCGGCTTAACAATACTGACTATCTGCATTAATGTTTGGAACCTATGTATTGAACGAAAGGATTATGTTTAATACTATATTACCGAATATAATCCTAACAGTCAGCAAACTAGTACCGAACAGCTCGAACAAAACAAGAACGACCGAAAACGACTGAGAATGTTAATACAAGACAGATAAACTTACCAATGGAACGCCGGTCTCACTAGAATTGTTGTCCTCGTCCTTCATTGCTCTATACAGTGAAAATAAGTGATAAAGTATATGTTATACTTGAAGCAAAACTTTCAAGTTCAATAGCGTTGATGATGGTGATGAAAATGACACATTCAGGATTTAAGATGATTATAAAAATAATCAGCTTGCTTGTTTTCATTTTTCAAAAAACACTTTTCAGAAAATTTTACTTTCTTATTTTCTGTATTTTTTTGTTTTTACTGAATTTTTTTTAATATTTTAGGCAATTTTTTTACTTTTTAGACACATCTAACATAAATACACCTAAAAAGTAAAAAAATTGTAAAAAAAATCTTTTAAAAATTCACTAAATACCAAAAATACAAAAAAAAAAAATATAACAATTCAGTACATTTTTTGTATTTCTATGTATTTATTAATTTTTTAAAATATTTTTTCACAAATTTTTTACTTTTTAGATACATCTAACTAAGGTGCATCTAAAAATGTAAAAAACATGTTTAAAATTTTAAAAATATTCACCAAAAATAAAAGAATACGAAAACCAAAGAACTCAGTTTTCAAAAAACTTAATCCAGAAAACTCAAACCAAACACATAGATTTAGGATTTATGTTGGTTGGTTATGAAAAGTAATAGGTTTAGGGTTTATAAACATGGAATATGTATAGTTGGAGTTGGAGTTGGAGGTGGGGATAGGGGTGGGGGTGGGTGTCCGATATTATAGAGTATTAATTCTTATTGATAGGTGGGTGTTCCATTTAATAATGTCTTTTAATGTAATTTTACTTTAGGGTATAATTGTAATAAAAAAAATTATAAAATGGGGGGTCCAAAGAATTTTGGCAGGTGCAAATAGCAGCACTCTAAACAAAACTAAAAAAACTAGTTTTTTTTATTTTTATTTTTTATGAAGTTCCCAAAACGCCCAACAATCCTTGAAATTTGTTTAAAATACGAATTGTCTCGTGTGGTTTAAAAAATTACAAATATCTCCTTATCATAATTTTTTATTTAACAAAATTAATTAAAAATTTGAAATTTCTAATTGTTTATTTATACAATAATAAAATTATCTAAATTATTAATTGAAATAAAATTTTAATATTATTAATGACTGTTAATTAACTTGATGATTTATTAATAAAATGACCTATTTGTTATGAAATCAAAAACATTAGAGGGCATAATATAATTTTTAGAACTACAGGAAATAATTTATAATTTAAGTAAACCTCAGGGGTGTATTTGTAATTTACTCAAAAATTAATTTGTAAGTAACTTTTCAAAAAAAGTTTTACACAAATATTCTTAAATGATTGGGAAATATATTTTTTGTTATTATTTTAATTTCTTAAATTACAAAAATGTACAAGTAATTTTTTAAATTATTAAAAAATATCGCTTTACTTTCTAAGTTATAAAAATGTATAATCGAACTCATAACTCTCTTTTATAATTTATGAAACAAAATAATACTTATTAATAATTTATAGAGGCAAAATAATAATTCTTAATAATTTATGAGTCTCCATATAATAACCTTAACAAATTATAGTACAAATCAGTCCACCCCTTTCATTTATAAAATATTAATTATAAATTTATATTATTTTAATTATAAAATAAAGTGGAAAAATACAAAACTGTATGTTTAGTTTCAATTTTTTAGATTCAATTTTCTTAAAATTAAGTTTTTTAATTTTTGTAATTTTTTTGTTTTTAGTCAATATTTTTAAAATTTAAGTAATTTTTTTACTTTTTAGATGCACCTTACTTAGATGTATTCAGAAACTAAAATATTGGTAAAAAATATATTTTAAAATATATTAGGTGTATCTAAAAATTTTAAAAAAAAATCTTAGAATATCAAAAAAATTAGTGAAAACAAAAAAATACGAAAAATAAAAAATTTCAATTTTCTGAAAAAAATGAATCTTGAAAATAGGAACCAACCAAGTTAAATAGTATTATTTATAGGTGTAGATTAAAATATTTATTTTTATCATTTAATTTTGTTAACATTTTAAATTTAAATAATAAATCATTTTAAATAATTTAATATCCATCCGAGAAAAAATAAAAATAAAAACTTAACAATTCATCTCTATTCAACTTAACTTAACATCAAGACTATTCTACTTATCCTAAGTCGAGAATAATAGGCTTGATGTTAAATTAAGTCAATATCTTCTTATTATATAGTGCAAATTCGACACCAACCTAAACAAGATAAGTTTGTCCATCCTCAATCACAGGCCAATAAAAAATCACAAATAAACTCAGTGGACACGTCTTGTCTCCTATTAACCCAACATTGCTGTGATTGCAATTGCAAATCAATATTGTTTATTGGAGGGTAATACTACCAGGTAGTATTTGCTGTGCGTTTATAGATTTCTAGCAATTTTTTTAAATATTATTTCTAATTAGTTTCTTAACTATGAACAAAAATAAGAGAAATTTAAATTATTTGTGATATTTATTTGGGTTAATTGTAAAGACTTTCCTAAATATTGTTAAACTAATAAAGTGATATAAAATTTTGGCGGTGTTTGGGAACGTGGTTTGTTGCCTATTTTACGCTCTAACGGAAAAAAATTCAAAACCTCGCACTGTAGCTGAGTTCACGAGCTCAGTCCAACTGTATGGCATTAGATTGGTAAAAAGACATATTTACTCTCTGTTGTTCCTATCTGTTTGGAAACATGCTCATATCTCTCATATCTTTCATCTTTGGCTCTAACTGGAGGCTTTCATAGCAGAGTGGACTACCTCTCTCCTGCGGCTCACTCCAGCGGAACTGTTATGGAAAGACCAAGTAGCCGATCGTCGAGGAGATAGAAAGGTACGGTTGCCAAACACCATTTTTGTGCTTTTTCTGCACCGATCTGCACCGATTATGATGTACTCTCCTTCAAATATTTTTTCTTGGTTCAACTTCGGTGGTTCAGTCACCGATCTTCCTAGTTCTCTTCACCATGTCGTGTCCAACAAAAAATAGATACAAATAACTTGTTTCTTCTTTGCTCAGCAAACTATTTTTCTTTTTTTGGGTCTTCTTTCATTTTGGGTTTCCTGGAGATTTCACGAGCAATTTTTTTTCTCCTTTCTTCCATCTACATAAAAACTAAAACGACCATTTAATTGTGAAAAAGCATCTCTCAGTCTTCGTCATTTTTTTTTTCTAATTTGAATTTATGTTTAAATAACAAAAAACTTGGAGAAAATAACAATTATTTCAATTCGTAATGTAATTTTTTGTAAAAATCTTTTTCAAAACTATTCTCATATATTAAAAATTGGCTTTCATCAAAATTTAATAAAATTTGTAATTTAAATTTGATGAAATATTAATTTGAAAAAAAATAAATAAATCTTCTTTCATTTAACCTGTTTTTCAGTGTACAAAAATTATCTGAAACTAATGGACAAAAAAACTTAAACGATGAATTAATTACCTTTTTTCAGTGTAATTTTTTTTTCTTTCTTCCATGTAAATAAAAACTAAAACGAACATTTACTTGTTTAGAGCATCTCTCAGTTTTCATCAACATTTTTTTTAATCTAATTTGATTTTCAGTTTAATAGATTTGATGATTTTTTCATTCGATAAAACAAAAAAAATCTGCTTTCATTTAACCTTTTCTCAGTGTACACAAATTTGTGAAAGTAATGGACAAATCTGTTCTGTATGTTGAATTTGAATTGCGCACATCTGTTGGAGTTAAGTTCATTACCTATTCACTCAATCTGTTAAGCTGTTAACAATTAACTGTTGTTATAACTTAAACACCTATTCCTTCAATCTGTGGGTATGCTGTTATAAATTAACTGTTACATTTCTGGAGATTTGACTGTAAATTTTTTTGTATGTATTTCTTCTATCTAAATAAAAACTAAAACAAACATTTAATTTCTGAGAGCATCTCTCACTTTTCATCAATTTTTTTTTTTCCTGATTATCTAATTTGATTTTCAGTTTAAATAGATTTGATGAATTAGTAATTAATTCATTTAAAAAATAATTCTGCTTTCATTTATCCCTTTTCCAGTGCACACAAACGTTTAAAACTGATGGACAAAAAAAAAAAAAAAAAATTGTAAAGTAATGGACAAATCTGATCTGTACAGTGAATTTGAATTGCCCAAATCTGTTGGAGTTAGCTTAATTACCTATTCACTCAATCTGTTATGCTGTTAACAATCAACTATTGTTATAATTGTAGATTGTTATTCCTTCAATCTGGTATGTTGTTATAAATTAACTGTTACATTTCATTGAAGATACGTGTATTGTAATTATAACCCCAATCTGTGGTGTTGTTTCAGTCATATGTTTGGTCTGTGTGTAGTAATATGGCTTCCTCTTTTTCCATTGCCACGTCGACATGGCCACAGCGCATATGTGCTCGTGGCTATGGCTATTGTTTTGTGAAGCTATCCAAATCTCACAAAAATCCTGGTCGTACATATTATGTTTGCCTCCTGCCAGTGGTGAGTTGTAACAAATGATTATTTGTCACTCCATATGTTTGCAAACTGTAATTCCCATAACTAATAAATGTTTTACGTTTCTTACTCATCAGAAATGTATTAAATGGATTGCTTGGTGTGACGAATCAGGGAGACGGAGCCCTGACCATGACTCTGGGTCAATTGATGTTATGCAGTTACGGACTGATGTCGTGCACATTGTTAATATGTTGCGTGTAATGAAAACGGTGATTTGTGTGTTGTGCATCATGGTCATCATCTTATTATTGCGAATGTAAACCCCGTAAATCATTACCCTTATGCATAAGTACTGTTTTGAAGAAGTACTATTTTGAACAAGTAACTGCATTGTGATCGTTTGTATGTAAACGCTATATGTTGTTAGTAATTATCGTACTAGTTTTGATAAACTTTGTGAAAGTTGTCTTTTGCATATGGTTCATAGTTTATTGTCTGAAATGCAGTGGCGGAGCCAGAAAATTAAATTAGAGGGGACACTTATTAATTAAAATAATGAAAATTTTTATAAAAATATTTCACACAAGTTTTTATGATTGATTTCGAGAAATATCAAAAAAAATAATGTTATTTATAACTTGTGTATCATGGACAATATAAAAAAAATATGGATATAAGTCTTAAAATAAATTATAGGGTAAATTACAAATACACCCATTGAGTTTTGATTAAAATACGAATCGTCTCTTGTGATTTTGGAAATTACATTCCACCCCCTGAGGTTTCTAATTCCATAATAAATCACTCCTTTTATTAACAAATTATCAAGTCAATTAACAGTTTTTAATGATATTAGAAATATGTTTCAATTAATAATTTAGGTAATTTTATTATTGTATAGAAGAGCAATTATGAATTTCATTTTTTTGGTTAATTCTGTTAAATAAAAAAATACTAACAAAAAAGTATTTGTAATTTTCCAAACCACACGGGGCAATTTATAATTTAAGCAAACCTCAAGAGGTGTATTTGTAATTTACCCTAAATTATATAATGATAAATTATTTTTTTATACAAAATTTGGTTAAAAATTCAATATAATGGTAATACCACGTTATCATTAGTATGTGATATCACCAACTAATAGTAAGTAAACACATAGAGAGTGAACCTCACATGTCAAATGTAACTAACAATCTAATAAATTTCATATTTTTATAGTGAGATTACTTATACTTGCATGTCAATAATAATGACATCGCCGTTACATTCAAAATTTTTCATAAATTTTTTATAGATAATATGGTTTATAATAGTCTTTTCATTTTCAATCAAAACAACTATTATTATTCTCATAATTTTTAAAATGTCATTGATATTTCACTCTAATAAATTTTTTTATTTAAAATAATTTCTTTATATTTGTAAAAAAAAAAAAAATCCAAAATCCAGGGGGGCATGTGACCCCCCTCGTCTCCTAGTCCCTTTGCCACTGCTGAAATGTATTCATCAACTGGGTTTTAATGTTGTGACAACCCTCACTACTGATTAGTGCTAATCTATGATTAAGCATGTTTAGTGACTGATTGACTGAAATACTGACTGATTGATTGAGTATATTAGTTTAAATGCATTTCTATCTGTTGACCGTTAAATGATCTGTTCATGTTTTATGTTTTAAACTGCAAATTGAAGGCCTTATCGGTGGCTGAATCTGAAATTGATTAGTGTTTCATGCTAATTAGAATTTATGTGATTTTATGGCATGTTTAATTGAAATTTGATTTGGTATGATTAAATTAGATTAAATAGCTTTGAATCACAATAGTCGAAATATTTACCCTTTTGCCATGTTAGTGGGCCACTTATAATAACATGTTGAACCTTATTCAAACATATTTCCTCAGCCATTTGAGACCCATAACCGAGTGAGAGAGAGAGACTTGAGAGAGAGTTGCTTCATCTAAAGAAACACTTGGAGAATTGGAAGATTTGAAAGGAGGATTGTATTTTTGAGCCACCATACTTGAAATTGAGGACCTAAGGTAGAGAATTTACCTTCTTGTTTGTGAATTCAAGTTGTATCTTGCATGATTCATGGAAGTTTAGTGAGTTGAGTTAAGAATTGGTTTACTATGTTGAATTGAGAGATAGATCATGCATGCATGCTTTTATATTGAAGTTTTGAAGTTGTTTCATGAAAATTGTTGTATGCATGTTCATATTTTGGGTCTTGATCCATGAACTCACCATGTTTTGAAGTTAAATCTTGTATTTGATCTTGTTTTAGTACATTGGAGTTCCAAGGAACCCATGCATGTGTTGAATTTGCATTGTTCTTCATGTTCATGAAAACTTCTTTGAAATTGTATTTAATTGAACTACCTTTGGGCTTTGATTTCTCAAATTGATCTTTGAAACATGTAATATTATGGGTTTTGAAGTGTTTTCCATAAAATTAGCCCAAGAGGATCAAAATTTATGCTTTAAAGTTGAGTTTTGAGCTTGAGGTTCAAATCTGGAGATTCCAGATTTTGAACTCAAGCTCGAGCGGGGAATTTCACGCTCGAGCGTACAACCTGAGTTCATGCAGTTCGCTCGAGCGGGGAAAGTGACGCTTGAGCGTGAAATGCGTGTATCCAGTACTCTGCATGTGTTTACAGTCCGCTTGAACGTGAGAATGCACGCTCGAGCGAGGACTTGTGTCTCACGCTCGAGCGGGTATTGAGCGCCCATCGAGCGTGAATTTCGTGCATCCAATACTTTTACTGTAGTTTACAGTCCGCTTGAGCGGTGTAATACACGTTCGAGCGGAGCTCTTTTGTCTGCATGTTCGCTCGAGCGGAGAAATCCACGCTCGAGCGGGACCCTCGTTTCAGCAAAACTTTGAAAAGTGTTTTTAAGTGCATCTTTGCATCCTCATTTCATCTTAGCCATTCCTAGGCGTAGTTTAAGGCATCTTAATGAGGATATTGATGTAGAACCACACCGAGTCTAAGTAGGGACTAAGTCTTCGATTCCCAAGTATGTGACTTAGTGTGTGTTCATCCTGTAACTGTGTAGGGTTGGCATCTGAGGACGCGCACTAGCTTATCTGTAGCCCAGAACTCTATGAGTAACACTGCCATAAAGATATGTTCAATTGAGATTATTTTCTGAACAAATGACTGAACTGTTTTATGAATAACATTGTCTACTGAATGAATATTTGTCCTAATTGCGAATTGTATTCGTGGCATCTATAGCATTCATTGTTACTGCTACTGTTACAGAGATCTCTGTCGATTCCCATGTTTGGAACCACTACTGTTTACTGATATAATGGCCATCAACTGACTATTCGGTCTGTTAAGACCTACTGTACTGTTTTGCTATTAGATGTACCATATACGACTGCTATGACTGAATAACTGTTATACTGATATAAATGACTGTTTTAAGTACTGAAAGAACATTCATTCTTAACCTCTTTACGCATATGTTATTCATTGGGCTTTAGCTCACTGTTTATATATATGTAGGTGTCCAGGCACCGGATCGGAGCTAGGAGCGTTGGGTTAAACTCCCTTTTTGTCAAGCCAACCACTGTGCCTCACTGCGAGGTTCCATGTACTGCCAAGCTAAGGCTGCTGTGGGGTGTTTTAGATTCTCCCTTTCTGTTTTTGTTTGGTATAGACTGTGTAGACTTGTACTGTACTGTTATGGTAAGGATTTGGTCCCTAACCTGAATACGTGTATATGATGTACGTACATACTGTTTTGTTTCTGACTGTGAATGTGTTTAAAAAGTCTTTTTGCATACAGACCGTCACAACTCATTGGACATCTTTTATTACTGTTTTGGCTTCCGCCAGCCTCTGAACTCTGTATTACTGTTAAGCAAGCCTTCGGTAATCATCGGATTACTGGCCGGTTACGGTGCTAAACCCATAGGGGCGGGTTTGGGTCGTGACAAATGTATACAATACGTCCTCTCATATTAGTCAAATGGCTGCAAAACGGTCGTCCCCTCGCACCCCGTCTAAGAATAAAGGGGGTGGACCATCAGTTACTGAAGAATTGTTGATGACTTGGATCATGCACATAAGGCGAACTGGAACAGTGCAGCGACAGAAATCTTCCTACAGTGTGTTAGGGACGCAATATTAGCTGGCCGACGGGTAGGTACAATCATAACCAAAATAGGATATAATGAAATTGCACTGAAATTCGCTAAGCACACGGGTAGACGTCATGAAGTTACACAACTGAAGAACAAGTACAACAGTTTGAAAAAGGAATGGCAGGCTTGGAACAAGTTGATGGATAGTAGTAAGGGTGTGACAGGCATTGGGTTTGACAGGGCAACCGGGTTGTTCATAGCGTCGGAAGAGTGGTGGGAAAATCTTAAATCGGTATGTACCAACAGATATTTTATTTTACGTATTAAGTCCTGAAAGTTTAATGGCAACTTGTACTTGTTACTAAAATTATTGGTCGTAAACTTTTCACATATGTAAGTTATGTTCATTTCAAAACCTTTCAATCCAAAATAACTACAATTTTGAACACTATATAACATAAAAAAAGTAACTACATTTAACTTATATGAAACTGGCCCCTTCAATTTTGCACACACATGTAATGGAAAGTAACTTGTTCGTTGATTGTCTCATGTCACTGTGACAAAAAAATTAAATTCTAATTTGATTTTTCATTTGCAGACAAACAAGATCGCTTACAAATTCAAGATGAAATCATTGGAGCATGAAGAGTTGATACGCGAAGTATTTACTGGTGCAATTGCGACTAGCAAACACCATTGGACGCCGGGAGTGAAGGCTGTAGATGTTGGCGAAGGTGAATCTGACTTAGTGGACTCTCTTGGGTTGGTACCATTTACCAAGCCATATAGACCGGTCGTTAACTCACCTCCAAACTCCCCCACTGTCCATCTTGAAGAAGCAGAACCCGGGACAAAGAGGAAAAATGGAGGTAGCACTAGTGGAAAGTCGAAGAAGATCTCTACTGGAGCATCGGTGTTTGCGGATAGTTTTAACTATCTGTTTAAGGCGGTTCAAGCACAGAAGCACATGACGGTCAGGCACGGAACTGGTGCATCGCAGAAGTATGGCATTGAGCCATGTATGTAGTGGCTTATGGCTATCCTGGACTTTATCAGTACCCCCCTATTTCATTTCGCTTGCATTGCGTTAGAGAACACGGATTATCGGGAAATATTGATGTGCATGAAAGATGATGAGAATGTAGTTGGTTGGCTTGCAGCATTGCAGGCTTCAAAAGGGCTGTGAGTACTTGGGTTTGGTCCGTTACGCAAAAATGGGACCGGAAATGGTTTGTTGTAGTGTGGTTTTTGTGGACTAGTTCTGTGGGTATACTTTTTTTTTTTTTTTGTGTGATTGTACTACGCTGTAGTTACTGTTACTTTACTTTTGTGAATGCTACCTACTTTTGTGTTATGCAATATGGGATCATGGTGTAACCTTTAACTTTTTGGCATTGTTCACTTTAATGGTTGAATGTAATGTAATGGATAGTTGATGTGTTCAACTTTAATGGTTCAAATGTGTTTAGTTTACAAGTGGATAATTGATGTGTGTGTTGTGTGCATTGTAGGAGTCATCAATTGTGAAATGTGGAAAGGTGAAAGTACCAACTATGGAAATTACGATGATGTAATCATCGAACTCACTGAAGAAGAAGAAGACCTACAAAACAGCGTAATCGGTGACGCTGCGCAGCATGCAATGGAATATTACCTAAAGTACATGGAGAAGATCCCATGCTGAACTTCTATTCTGACCGATCGTGCCTGGATTCAAGAATTATTTGATGGGCACGTAGGCAGGGGTGAACAAAATTTGCATATGCTATTGTATGTGTTTCAAGCGTTGTGTGACACATTGGGAAACAACTTCGGTTTACGGGTGCCTACAAGACCCCATGGATTACACATTGAAGAAAGTGTTGCAATGTTCATCCACACGTTGGACGGCTGCACTAACCGAAAAATTCAGGAACGATTCCAACACTCGGGAGAAACCGTGTCGCGACATTTCCATGCAGTGTTGGAAGCAATGAAGTTGTTCACAGAAGTGCATTGTAAGCCCACTAGAGATCAAAATAATAGGCATCCATATTTGCGATCCAGAGGGAAATACATGCCTTTCAAGGTTAGCATATTAGTTGTCGTTACCAGTTACTTTTCATTTTATGTGATGTATGTAAACCTCATGTGTTGTATGTTATTGGTGCAGCATTGTATTGGAGCGTTGGATGGTACTCATATAGAAGCCGTGATGCCGACACATATTACGGTCGCAAAGGATATCCAACCCAAAACATACTACTAGTATGCGACTTCGATATGTGCTTTATTTTCATACCTTGTGGTTGAGAAGGAAGCATGGATGACAGTTGCATTTTCAAGGAAATAATTGAGAACGAACATGCACCATTCCCGCACCCCCAAGAAGGTAATACATTTGAAATTAAGTACTCATTATTAATTTTGTTGAAAATCTTAAATTGATTGAGCAAATGTAGGTAACTATTACCTTGTGGATGCGGGATATTCAAACAAAAAGGGGCATTTGGCACCATACAAAGGGTCTCGGTATCACCAAGCACAGTTCCGGGATCGTGGACGACCCGATAACCCAAAAGAATTGTTTAACGAGGCGCACGCATCATTGAGGAGCGTGGTGGAAAGAACATTTGGAGTGTAGAAATCGCACTGGAAGTTCCTGAATGACATGCCCGACTGTGATTTTGCGACGGTGCAGGTGCCATTGGTTGGTGCGTCCATGCCCTTACACAACTTCATCCGTAGGCACAAGATAATTGCTAATGCACACAACGAACATGTCAGCTGTTCCTTAATTCCAGATGACATGCCCGCCGCGGAAGGAGGACAAAATATGGATGATGGCCTTATGGTTGGGGATACGGATATAGATATGGCCAGAGTTCGCGTTCGCATCCATGACCATTTGTTTCACATATGGAACCAGGAACTATTGTGAAATGCTTGTTATCTAATTTGTATGTTAGTCTAATTTGTAATTTCTATTTACGCAATGCAATGTGACTAAGAAAATTATTTAAATTTGTAATTCGTGTAAGGACAATGCAAGTGTGTTGTAATTTTTTTTTAAAGTACTACATGTTATCATTTACTATTTAAATGTAGATTGTTTTTGTAATTTTTTTTTATTAACTTTTTGTATAAGTAAACGCCAAATTTGGTAACTACATTTGTCTATTTTTATAAAATTTTCTTTTCTTACTTAACTAAATTATCTAAAATTCACCATTTCCCCTTTCATTCTTTTTTAAAAAAAAAAAATAAAAATAAAATAACAATTGTTGTCATTGTATATTTTGTAGTAGTAATGAATTTCAAAGATAAATCAAAATAGAAAATTCGTAGTATTTTTGTCATTAATTTTTAAAAAGATACAAATATTTTGGAACAAAAAAATATTCGAATAAAAACTTAAGACTTGTTTGGTTTAGTTTTGAAAGATAAATTTTGAGAATAAATTATGGGGAAAGAGTTTACAAATTTATTTGGTTTGTTTGGTTGTTTATTTTCGAACTAATTTTGGAGTACAGGAGTTGCGAAAATAATTTTGTTGTAGTTGAATAAATGTGTGTGAAAGAAAAACTAATTGAGAATGGGAGATGAGTGAGAAAAAGTGATTGATTGATGTATAGGAGATAGAAAGTAATTTTTTATTTTTTTTTGCAAATTCAATAAACCAAACAAAATTTTAATTAATTTTTATATGTGGAAATTAAAATAAATGTTTCTAAAAAAATGTTTTTAATTTTTTGGAGAAATAGATACAATTTTCAATTAAATAAAAATTTTAATTAATTTTAATATGTGAAACTAACAACAACTTCATTAATTAATTCATTTTAATTAATTTTGCAAACAAATGTTTGCACCCTGCGTCGGAGAGATTGCAATGGTGGCCATGTGGACATTAACACTAATTTCTTATAAATATCAATATGGACAATTTACATTCTACTATCATTTTAAACACATTTTTCAATACAATAGTTCCTATAAAATCCATCATATCTTTCCAAACACACAAATTAAAATACCCTACTAAAATAATCAAACCACAAAAAAACTTTAAAAACTCACTTCTCAAACACCCACTTTATATTTATAAGCACCACGTAACAACCTCTCCATGACGAAAAAAAATCAAAAACAAAAATAAAAATAAAAAACAAATTAATATATTATGGTTGTCTGGCATCCTCTATATTAATATATTTTTTTATTTTTTAAGTCATATCATTTCTATATTTTTTTATATATATTTTTGAAAAAAATAAAAGATACACTTATTTAAATCATTCCAAACAATCCCTTACATTATTATGCTTTTTGTAAAAAATAAAAAATACACTTATTTAAATTATTCCAAACAATCCTTTACATTATTATATTTTTTTTTGTTCACTATCATTTTTTTTTGATAGATAAATTTATGTTAAATATTGATTTTATTTTAAGCAAAGAAAAATTTGTATATTTTAAAAGGAAGCAGCTTGCCTCCAATCTAAGATCGAATTGAACGGTACTGTTTGGTTTATTTTTTTAAAATAAAACTGATTTAATTACATAGCTATCGATATCCGATCAATGTGATTTTTTATAGGTATATAGTATTCGACGAGATTTACATATTGAATGATTTAGATTATCAAAAAAAAACTCGTGATGAATCCCTACAGACCGAATAACACCATTCCAATCCAATCTCAGACAGCAGGAAACCTGCTCCCATTTTAAAAAGAGGGGATGTGATTGAGACCATCTTCAATCACCACCCTACACACATGTGGCGGATGGTAATTGGAAGAGAAGGAAAAAAAGAAAAAAAAAACGAATCAATCAAAAAGAAAGGGGGTCGGGACCCTCTCTAATTACCACCCTACACACGTGGCGGATGGTAATTAAAAGAGAGAAAAAAAAAAAAAGAGAGAAGAAAAATTGACCAATCAAAAAGAGGGGATCATTTTTCTAAAAAGAGCAGTTTGTAATAGACAAATAGTGTGATGCGAGCTTATTAGCGTCGTTAACGAAGCAAACCTTTATAACCTGTCATTGTCACAGCAATAATAGAATAGAATAGAATAGCCACTCTACTCTACCCCTTGTTGTTTTTGTGATCTTCTCCTTCACTCATTTTTTTTACTATCAGGTTTAGGTGTCTCCAATGGAAGAAGATGGTAATCGGGTTCTGGTGCGACGACCCTCAGAGAATTACTCGTGGGAACCAAGAAGCTCATCAATTGAATTTGAAACAGAAGAGACTTCGAATTCGAAGGCTCTAAAGGTCGAGTTCAGTGGTCCAGCTAAGTACTGGACCGATGCAATTCCAATCGGCAATGGCCGACTCGGTGCTATGGTTTGGGGCGGTGTTGCTTCTGAGACCCTCAATCTCAACGGTAACAACCCACCTCCTCCTCTGATTTTCCTCTCCTATTTGTTTGGTTGCCAAGAAAATAAAATGACTTACTAATAAAATAAATTTTGAATTTTATCAATTTAAATTTACTGATAAGAAAAAATGTTAAATATTAATGGCTATAGTGGTTTGGTTTCACTTAAAGTTGAAATTTTTTTATTTTTCGTATTTTTTTTTTTATATTTTCAATGTATTTTTCTAATATTTTAAATAATTTTAAAATTTTAAAATATACCTAATATAATTATACTTAAAAAAATATATTATGATTTTTTTTTTTTTTAAAAAAATTTACTAAATACAAAAAATACAAAAATTAATATATTTTCATATTTTTGTATATTTATTATTATTTTTTAAATATTTTTTTTATAAATATTACATTTAAATTTAAGTGCATATAAAAAATAAAAAAATTAATTGAATTTTAAAAATATTCACTTAAAAAAAACAAGGAAAAAAACTGAGGTTGCGTTTGGTAGAGTTTTGTAAATATGATTTGAAAGTATGAGTTGTATTTTGAGTTTATGAGTTGTGGAATTATGATTTGAGTGTAGAAAATTTGTTTGGTTATGGTTTTTTAATAGAGTTTTGAATTGAGTGTGGAATTGAGTTTTGAAAGTTTGATTTGACATGTAAAGTAAGAAAATTTGTTTAGTTATGAGTTTTGGAAAGGGTTTTTAAAACTTAATTCAAATTATTATAACTCATAACAAAATACACTACTTTCACATTATTGAAAATTTTGATTAACACTCATAACCAAACTCTTTTTAAAATTCAATTAAAAAAATTATTATTAACAGAAAATAACATTAATCAATTTTTTAATTGAAAATACTACAAAGGAAATAATTTTTTTTCAAAATAAATATTCAAAAAATTTAAATCATAAATATTTAAATAATTTAAATAATCTGAAAAATTTAATAAGTAAAAAATTAAAATCAATATTCAAAAAATTTAAATCGTAAAAATTTTAAAAATTTAAATATTCAAAATTTTTAAATAATTTAAAATGTTAATATTTTAAATTTAAAAACAACTCTACACTCAAATCGTAATCAAACACATAAAACAAAACTCAATTAAGAAATTATTTTTAAAACTAATAACCAAACACATAATTCGAAATTCCATACTACTTTCACAACTCTACATGCAAATCGTAACCAAATACATAACAAAAAAAATTAAAATATTTTAAAATATTTTTATAAAATAGAGTTTGAATTTATTTTTATAAAATATTTTAAAATTTAAAAAATTAAAATCGTAATATTTTGAAATTAAAATATTTAAAAATATTCAAAAAATTAAAAAAATCGTAACATATTTAAATATTAAAATATTTTAAAAATTAAAATATTGATTTGAATTGAGTTTTGAAAAGAGTTTTGAATTATGTGTTTGGTTATGAGTTTTGAAAAGTAATGATTATGTTTTGAATTGAATTTTGAGAAATGGGTGTAGAATTATGATTTGAAAGTTCCAAACAAACAACACACTCAAATCAATTGGTAGAATTATATTTTGAGAGGCTTACCAAACGGAGCCTAAATTTTTTAAAAATTGAAACAAAACGCAGGTATTTTTTTATCGGTTTTACTTAACAAAAATAAACTGATTTTAGATGAAAAATAAATCAAAATTAGGATTTAAATTGATAAAATTAAAATTTTAATTTGTTATAAATTCAAATACTGAGAGTTTTTTTTTTTATAATTATTTTTAAATTGAAGTTGTTTATTTTCTGCGTTTTCTTGGAATTGAAGTGATGCATCGTTTCTAGACAAAAAGGTTTGGTTTTTTTTCTTTCCTGCATTTTCTTGGAAACAAATGGATGGTTAAAGCACAGTTGAGTTGTCACTAAATTGTTTAAAATGGTTATTTGACTTGAGTTGTCTGTTTTATGGTCTCTTATTGGTCTCAGTTGAGTATATTATACATGCATTTTATTAGTTCATATAGTTTAATTTGGATAAAACTCTGTTTGATGACTAAAAGAGAAACAGAGGAACTGAAAACAGAATGGATTTTTGAATCTTGTCCGTGTTTGCTATTATGAATTCTGAAAAACATATAACCAATTTTTTGGCGAGGAATGAAATTGAAAAAAGTAAGAGAATACTTGCCTCTACATTTCTCGTTATTTCTCATCATTTATCACCTAATTTATTTTTGAGCAAGTTTCTCAACAACCAAATAGAGATTTAATCATATACATTATTATAAATTGAAGCAATTGAAATCTCTCTCTCTCTCTCTGATTATGAGAGTAATGCTGAAGCCAGATTATTTGAATTGTTTTGGTAGAGGACACTCTTTGGACTGGGATTCCTGGGAACTACACGAACCCAGATGTTCCTGAGGCACTATCTAAGGTCAGAAAGCTTGTTGACAATGGCCAATATGCTGAAGCTACTATTGAAGGGGAAAATTTGTTAGGCGGTCTTTGTGAAGTATGTTGCTTCATTACCTTTATTGCAGCTGTTTTCTTAGTTTCATTACTAATTGCTCGATAAATGTTCCCTACTAAATATGTAACATTATAAATTTGTAGAATTTTAACACTGATTCCAACCCTGTTGACTATTAGATGATTAGCTTATTTGGTAAAGTCTCTTGGTGGTAGTATCAAAAACTGGGGTTGAGTCCCACCTTCATCTGGAATAGGAAGGGTTATGGGCATGGGGAGGGCTCCCCCCCTTCATGTAGCCATCACCATTGGATCAAAACAAAACATCAAAAAACATTTATATTTCTAAAAGATGTCCATAATTAAATCCTTGTACCAATTCAAACATGTAGTTTGTGAGATATCCACCACTGAGTGTGTATTTGGTCTTTTTCTTGAGCCAAAACTTGACTTTTCCCCTGGAAGAGTTAAAATCTAGAGAGAGAGAGAGATCTTTCCATTGAGGCTCCTATGCAAATGTAAAAAAACCAAGGTGATTCATGCAAGATATAAAAATAGATTTACATTCACGTGGCTTGATTATGAGTCAAAGTTGATAGCCTTCTATCTTGATGACTAAGAATTCATGCTATAAAAGGCAGCTTGAATTTGTTATTGAATTATATCCTTGTAATTTCTTGTGATGATGAAGGTTTACCAGCTACTGGGTGATGTCAAGCTAGAATTTGATGCTTCTCATGCTGCATATAATGAAGAAACGTATCAGAGAGAGCTGGACTTGGATACTGCAACGGCAAAAGTTAAATATTCCGTAGGTGAAGTTGAATTCACAAGGGAACATTTTGCCTCAAATCCAGATCAAGTGATCGTGACAAAGATTTCTGGAAACAAATCAGGGTCTGTCTCCTTTGTGGTGTCTTTAGACAGCCAGCTCCATCATCATTCATATGTAAATGGAAAAAATCAGATTATCATGGAGGGAAGTTGTCCTGGTAAAAGAATCCCACCAAAAAAAGTGAATGAAAATGACAATCCCAAGGGAATTCAGTTTTCTGCAGTTCTTGAGTTGCAGATCAGTAATGGTGTGGGTACTATACTTGTTTTGGATGACAAGAAATTAAAGGTTGAGGGTTCTGATTGGGCTGTTCTGCTTCTAGTGGCATCATCTTCATTTGACGGGCCATACACTAAGCCTATAGATTCAAAAAAAGATCCTACTTCTGAGTCTCTAGCCACGTTGAAAGCAATAAGAAACTTGTCGTATTCTGATCTTTCTGCACGGCATTTGGATGACTATCAAAACCTTTTCCACCGTGTCTCACTGCAGCTCTCAAAAAGCTCCAAGAATGTTGGAGAAGATGAGTCTATAGAGATGAAGAAACTTTTGTCTTGTGCAACTGATGTATGTTTAGAAGGTAGTGACAATAAGACAGTTTCAACAGCAGAGAGGGTGAAATCCTTTCAAGCTGATGAAGATCCGTCTTTGGTTGAGCTTTTATTCCAGTTTGGTCGATATCTGCTTATTTCTTGTTCACGGCCTGGAACTCAGGTGGCTAACCTGCAGGGAATATGGAACAAGGATATCGAGCCAGCATGGGAGTAAGCTCTCTCTCTCTCTCTCTCCCTCTGGTTTTGCATATTATCTTAGACTACTTCTAGTTTTCCTTTTTCAAAATAGTGATGCCGCCATCTATGTTTCGGAAGGTTGTTCGTATGATATTGGGAATGTTCCTAATTCATTTGGATAGCTTGGTGATTTTAAAATTTTTAAGTGCACCTAATGAAAGGAATTTCTTTTTTACTTTAAAGTTCGTAGAGTGGCTGGAATTTTTTTCTCCTTTTGAACTTTCACCCAAATGAAAGTGCATATGTACTATTATTTTTCTATTTTGTATTTTTTTCCCTTTTTCCTCTTCAATGACAAGTTTGTTTGCATAAGAGGGTTTTAAAAGGGAGATGGGAGAGACGTTGAAGATAGTAAACCATAAAAGGAGCAATATTGCCTTTTACCTTTTTACTTCATTTTGTATTCATCATTATATGTAATATGACTAAACAGCTTTCAGCATATTGACAAAATTATTTACGATTTTTCATTGTTCTTATCTATTCACGTCCTCTTATACGGACAGTTACTTAAATGAATGTTGTTTTCTCTCAGGTGTGCTCCTCACTTGAATATTAATCTTGAAATGAACTACTGGCCTTCTCTCCCTTGCAACCTTCATGAGTGCCAGGAGCCTCTGTTTGATCACATTTCATTTCTGTCAATCAATGGGACTAAAACTGCCCAAGTAAGAATTTCTTTTACCGAATGTACCATTTGTAGTCATGAACTACTCATTATAGTCATCTTATCTTAACATATATAGGAATATGTGTATACACATACTCATGCTTCTTCCAAATTTAGAGATGCTGCAAGCCTACAAGTCATCATTTGAAGGTAGTAAGTTTTTTTGAAACAGTAGTCAACAAGGAAGTATAAAAAATGCATTCATATGAAATTCTACATCATATTTGGTAGATGGCCCCATGGAGACGCTAATTTGTCAACAAGTGATCAGTATGATGTGATCCTTGCTATTCTTGTGTTTGACATGCATGCCCTACAAGTAAAAAGAATCACAAGGCTGGAAAACGGTGTGATATTTTCTAGTGGTCCAAGCCCAGGATGAACTCTATGATCTATTGTTTTCCGTGATAAGTTGTTTTTATACATATTCTCTATGAAAACTCTATTTTTAGTTGAATGTTACAGGTGAACTATGAAGCAAGTGGTTGGGTGGTACATCATGTGTCCGATATATGGGCAAAATCATCTCCATTGCAAGGGATGACTGTCTGGGCGTTATGGCCAATGGGTGGAGCATGGCTTTGCACTCATCTGTGGGAACATTATGCTTTTACAATGGACAAAGTGAGCAACTATCCTCTTTACCTTTGTCCTCTCTTGTGTTCTAGTGGTTCTAGTGTTCAGAATGAAGGCCAGATGCATCATAAATAAACTTCTAATTTTCAAAAAAAAAAAAAAAAAACGTGTGTATAAAATGTTGGTTGCTTGGATATATGGTAAGGTCATCTTATCTAGTTATAGTTAAAATCAGGATGAAAATTATATTTAAAATACCATCTACAAGAAGACAAGGGTAACCAAAGTGAAGGATCTACTTGTAAGAAGAAAAAGATTCATATGAGCAAAACCCCAAGTGATTGGAAGTAGCACATTACATGTAGAGGCTGTTAAAATTTGTTGTACTATTGGCTATCTATAACCTTGTGATTCAAACTTAAGTATTTAGCTAAAGCATCCAAGTAGAGATGAAATATACGTTTTGAATAGATTCTTCAATAATGTCCTTTTGTTTATGGGAATTGACTAGTTCATCTTTATTATCCTTGTATGCACATGCATTACGACCTCACAATAGAGTATTGTATTTAGTTTTTCTCGTAATATTTAAAACTTTCTGGTAGATGAAATTGCAGCTAATCGTTTGATATAATTAGGTTTTTCTAGAAAATAAGGCATATCCCTTGCTGGAAGGATGTACTTCATTTCTTTTGGATTGGTTGATCGAAGGCCGAGGAAGATACCTTGAAAGCAACCCATCAACCTCTCCAGAACACAATTTTATTGCCCCTGATGGCAGGATTGCTAGTGTGAGCTACTCATCAACCATGGATATGTCAATCATCAGAGAAGTTTTCTCTGCAGTTGTTAGTGCTGCTGAGGTAATTCTCCTATTTTCACTCGTCAATTTTTTTTTTTTTTTCTCTCTTTACAAAAAGATTTGTGAACAGGTCTTGGGTAAAAGTGAGGATGATCTGATTGAAAGAGTTCGTAAAGCTCAACCTCGGCTTTATCCAACAAAAATTGCTATGGATGGATCCATCATGGAATGGGTATGTGGAAAAACTTGAATTCACATTTCCAATATTTTGCACTTCTGGTAAAATAACAAAATTTGCTGGGATTTTATTCTAAGCTGAGAAAAAAGAAACCTATTTGTCTGTGTCATGGTAGGCCGAAGATTTTGAGGACCCAGACGTGCATCATCGGCATCTATCACACCTATTTGGGTTGTTTCCAGGGCACACAATTACTCCTGAGAAAACTCCTGACTTATGTAAAGCTGCGGCATATACTCTCCACAAAAGAGGTTTGTATGTAAAATATGCATAGGAAGAAAAGGGTTAGCAGAAATTATGATTAAAAAGAGTTCAAATGATGTCACTTCCTTAATTGAAAAGATCTTTGCATGGATGCAATTAGTTAAAAAATGAAATAAAATTGTTAAAGCTGTATGTGCTTGCGTTGGTTCAGAGATTGCTCGCACTTGGAACCTAGCCAGGGAATTTTGTTGGACTCTAACACTCTGTTTGTTTCAGCGGCGTTTGTATCAACATAAGACAACCACTAGAGCATTAGTTTCAAGGTTGCTACTAAACATAAGAAAGCATTTTTAATGGAAATATTTTCCGTTTCTGTCGAAACAAACGGAGCGTTAAGGAAGATCACTATTTTCTGGCAATTGGTGACTACTATCTTGCAATCATGTTTTTCTCTTTCTTCAACTTCATTTTGTCAACTGAATTTCTTTCTTATAATTCCTATTATACCTATATCATGAGCATGGTTATACACCATGCGAACCACGCAAGCCACTCCCTTGGCGCACTCCCTTAGTCGTCTCCCTTGGCACACCATCAAAGCCACCCCCTGGCGCACTCAGTCATCTATTGTCATCATCATTCAACACCACGTTATAAGTTATGTGTGTGTCATGCTTGTTGGTTCAACTTCCAGTTCTTCTACATCGGTCCTATTTACATCTTTATCAAGAATGATATTCAGCAATTGGTACACACTGGGGTTCAAAATTTTCTTCTCTGGAAACAGGGGAGGATGGTCCAGGATGGTCAACAGCTTGGAAAACTGCTATATGGGCACGCCTTCACAACAATGAGCACGCATATAGGATGGTCAAGCATTTATTCAAATTGGCGGATCCTGATCCTAAAATCGGTTTTGAAGGCGGACTTTACAGCAATCTTTTCACTGCACATCCACCTTTCCAAATTGATGCCAACTTTGGGTAAGCAGCATTCGTTGAATGTGTCAATCTATATGCACCAATTCCAATTCCACCTGCTGACTTGCCATCGTTAAATATTTAAATTCTAGCATACCTGGTTGTGTCTGCATGCCTTTCTCAGACATAAATTTCATATTATGTGTTTGAAAGTGTTTTGCATCACATTATTGTCAAATTTATTTTATTATTTTTTATAGATTGTTGAACACATTTTAGAATATGCAGTTTCTTCCAGAATTCTGTTCTGTTTTAAATCAGTAAATTTCTAGATTACGTATATTTTGATTTTTTGCAAATTGTCAAATTCTATTGGGCTTTAATCACTGAAAGAATTCATGTTTATTGAACTTGTAAAGGGGGGTAAAAAAAACTATGAAGGAACCTCTCTCTCCTTTTCAATTCCCAAGCCTTTTTAAATAAATAAATACAATCGGTAGGAGGGAAATAGGGAAAGGGAATCTGCATTCGTAGCGGTTAGATTCGAACCCAGGTTTCACACTAGGTAAGGGAGCACCTTATTTATTAGACCAACCCTTGGTCTTATTTCAAATTCTCAAGTTGAAAGGTGGTTTTTTTTATACATTGGAACCCATAGCTTGGGGAGGAGGAAGTCGTGCATGTGGCAAGACTCAAACCCTTGATCTCCTTGTAAGGTGCAGTGTTATGGCCACCCAGTTGACTATTTGTATATGTGAAGGTTTTTTTTTTTTTTTCCTTTCAAATCCATGCATTTTAAAACAAATTTCTCAAACCCAATAATTTTCAAACTTATTTTCGGAACTCAAATTGTTTTGTGCGGTTGTTTTTTGAAAATAAGACTTCAACTTCTAGTCTGAAGCAAAGTTTTCAAAACACAACTTCCAAAAGAAAATCTTAATTTGGAAAATAAGTTCAAAACAACTTGCATCAGGAAAAGAAGTATTGTAATAACGGGTTTGGTAAAAAATTTGTATATCCTTTCAAACTTTTTGACATTGCTCCAAAGTGGGCATCTACATAATGTTACTGATTAATCAAGCTGCTAAATTTGTATTTGCTGGTGACAGATTTACTGCAGCGGTAGCAGAAATGCTCGTGCAGAGCACCATGAAGGACCTCTACTTACTACCTGCTCTCCCTCGCGATAAATGGGCATACGGTTGTGTCAAAGGATTGAAGGCACGCGGTGGCGTGACAGTTGACATCTGCTGGAACGAAGGATATCTTCATGAAGTCGGTATTTGGTCTAAAACTCAAAACTGCATTGAAAGATTACATTACAGAGAAATTACAGTTGCGGTGAATATTTCATCTGGCAAAGCTTACACGTTTAATAAACATTTGAAATGCGTGAAGACGTACTCTCTGTTGGAAGCAGTTTTTCGCTGAAATTCTCAATCAGATTGATTCTAGGATGAGCATTGTTTTCTTATCCCTCCTAAACATTGCCAGTAAACTTGGATTGGATTGTATAACTTTCTTGTATTATAATTGATTAGATTTTCTTTGGAAATTATGAAAATAGGCTCAAAATTCAATGAAAATTATAGAGAAATTATAATTGATAGAGAGAAATTATAGAGAAGCGGAGCAAAATTTAGGTAAAGCTTTGTGAGTGAGTTATTTCAGTTGAACATTTTCTTTTCCTATAAATCAAAATTCAATCAAGAAGAGTAATAAGTTCAATTATTTAATTTGTAGTAAACAAGTAATTAGTTTATTGAAATCAAAGTAAAAATTTGAATGGGGATTTTTTTTTGGTGATGTGAGATCTATTTGTAGAAAGATCGATAAAACTAAGAACTGAGAGTAAATATGAAAATTGGATAATGGAAACTGAGTTATTTCAATATATTTTCGTAATGTTTTTTAGCGAATTTTTTTCATATTTCTTCACGAATATTTTATCTTTTTGGTGTATTATTAAGTGAATTTAAAAAGTACAAAAAAAATGTGACTAAAATATGGGGAAAAAAAAATTACTAAAGGAAAAAAAAAAAAAAAAAAACTAGAAACAAAAATTTGAAAATAGTTATAAAAAATTAAACCAAATAGACGGCCTCGTTTGGGAACCTTCCTTTTTAGCCAAAAAGTCAAAAAGTTACTAAATTAGCCAAAAAGCCAACAACCCATACCAAAAAGTCAAAGATTCTCTTTTCTCTCTACTTTTTGCACATCTTTTCGTAAAAAGCCAAAAAGTCATCCCAAACATACTAGTTTTTTTTAGCTCATATTTTAGCCAAATAGCCAAAAAGTTACTAAATTAGCCTGTTCCCAAACGGGGCATCATGAAGTTTGAAAATAATATTATTATCTTTCTCCTTGTATTGTGATGTTGGGTTGGTATATTTTTATTCGTCCAAATTAAAATTAAATTCTCAACATGGACGTTAGGCTAGGGGTGTAAAAATGGTCCGTGGGCGACCAGAAACCCACCCGTGGCCCGAGATGAGCCCGGCCCGTTTAGGTTTGCTTGGGCCCGAGCCCCTAGTCTAAGGCTTGGGCCATTGTTTTGAAGCCCGGCCCAGCCCGTTTGGCCAGGACCATCGGTCCGCTTAGGGCCCGCCCCACCCAAGGCCTAGTATATTTCTTAATAGAAAATAATAAAATTTTGATAGAAAAAAAATTTAAAAAACAAAAAAAAATGGTTAGACTGGCCCAAGTTTGAGGCCAGGTCCAAGCCCATTGGGCCGGCCAAAGGCCCGGCCTACTAGCCCACCCAAGACCTGAATACTCTTGGACTTTAGTCTGGGCTTGGGCTTTTTTTTTTTTTTGACCCGTGGCCTGGTCTGAATTTTGACAGGAGCTCGTGAGGCCGGAACCGGACCAGATTTACACCAGTGTGCATGATTTTTATTCCTGATAAAAAGTAAATCTCTAACTCTAAAAAGGCTTATGCACATCACTTTCCATGGAGCAAAAAAGAAAGGACCATGCTAAATTAACGAAAGGAAGCAGAAACTAAAAAAGAATAACTGGAGATGCATGCTAACTTTATAAAAGAAGGTAATTATTCAGTAATTTTAAAATATAGATATATGATATTTCATAATATTATGATTGGTGGAGAATGTGGGGTATTCTGTTGGATGATTGGGGAACATAAGGAAACATATTGAATAATAATTGGTTAGGGAGTACAAACACGTGTTACTTCAAGAATATTTATGTCTTCCTTCATTAAGGATAATTGTTCAGTGATTCTAGAATATGAATACGTGATTTTCCATAACAGAATAGATTGGTACTCTCGCAAAAGATAGGAAAGTGAATGGGCTCAATGAAAGATAGGTTTGCGAAAGCTTGACCATTACAATCTCGCTTCTCCTTTAAAAAATCATGAAAAAAAATTGCAATTTTAACATCCAACTGTCCTATTTGATCCTCTAACTTATCTACTTTGTTCAAATGGTATCCAATGCTGTTTTCAAGTTCTTTTTTTTGGGGGGGATAAAATTTAAACAGTCCCGAAGATCATTTGAAAATCAAATTGACAATTAAACTATTAATTAACAGCTAAAATAAAACAGAACACATAGTATATTGAATTATGTTTTTATGTCACGTGCCTGAGTGCATGTTTGTACACGTAACAGAGAGATCTATCAAACAAGTCCTCCTAATACATTTTGCAATTTCTCAAATAAAAAAAAAAGAAAAAGACACAAAAAAGACCCTTTATGGGGGTGCTGATTCAGATTGTCATCTACGTTTATTTATTTATTTATTATTTATTTTTTAACAAAAAAGACTGAGAGCAAGTACAATACAAGTGGGGCTCTGAATGCACTTGTACTGTACATATGCAAAAACCACTACATCTCTGAAAGGAATGCTGAGGAAGCCCCAACATGAAGACAACCCATCTAGATCCTCTTGTTCCTTGACTACTTATCTATAACCACCTCATCTTGTTTCCTACTTTATTGACCCATTATTGACAACCTCACCACTCTCCACAACTCTCTCTCTCTCTCTCTCTCTCTCTCTCTCTCTCTCTATATATATATATATATATATATAAGACACAATATAAAAATATATCTATTTTTCAAAAATAATGTAATAGGTCTCACTACTATGTATACCTCTAATGCAACGCCGACAACTAAACTAAGGTCTCGTTTGAAAACAAGCTTTTTTTAGTAATTTTTTAATTTTTGGCTAAAACGTGATGTAAAAAAAATTAGTATGTTTGTGATGATTTTTTGACTTTTTATGAAAAGATGCGCAAAAAGTAAAGAGAAAATGAAATCTTTGACTTTTTGGTAGGAATTGTTAGCTTTTTGATTTTTTTAGTAACTTTCTAACTTTTTAGCTAAAAGGATACTTGCCAAACGAGGCCTAAATAGTAAAATAAGATAGTTGAAATAGATGTTCACTGTAAAATTACTTATATTTCATGCCTACTTAACATGAAAGGGTTTACTAATTACAGTGATATCAAGTGAAATATATCAGACCAAACTCGTCTGATCTGAGACTTGACTTGTGATGCTGAAAAGATCATATAACTGATTACCATAGTGAAGCTCCATTTGGACACTGGTTATGGTAGTCAATTTTTTTGTATTGAGACTTTTTTAGCCCGATTTTTTTAGTTTTGTTTGGATTTTATTTTTGAATTTTTTTGACTTTTGTAAGAGAAAAAGTATAATGATTATAATTTAAATGTGACATTTTATTTTATTGACTTATATAGCATATTTTGTCTTTTAGTGCTTTTTTTAGTCCCAAAATGTTTACCAAACTAGGATTGAGTTGTAATCAACTTTTGACAACGTAATATATAACAATCACATATTAAAGACTATTTTGACAATAGGTTAAAATAGTTAAAAAGTCACTACAAACAAGTCAACTATGTTCTCTATTTTTTTGTATGTTTTTTTTGTAAAAAATAAAAAAATCTACTAAAATAACTAATTCCCAAAACAACTCTCATTTTGAAAAGTGGGTTAAAAGCCGTTTTTAACTTTTAATCCACTTCTTAACTTTTAACCCACTTTTCTTTCTCACAAAAAAATAAAAAAAAATTAAAAAATAACTTTTAATCATCTTTTTAAAACACCCCAAGTAGCATATGATGCAACTTTTTGAAGAGTTCATATTACATGCCAACACCAAGATTTTGGATAGGAAGGGTATCAATCCTCTCAATCCAACCTTCTGGATTCACAAAATAAAATATATGGATAAGATTCATTCTTTAATATAATCCACTATCATACTAAGTTCAAATCTGTGGTACACTTTATTTTCGGATAACTCCCACATCCTATTGCTGAATTTAGGTCTTGTTTGACATGATTTAAAAAAGTTAAAAAATTAAAAAATTACTATCCTATTTAAATCACATCATCTTATTTAAGTCGCACCACCTTTTTAACACATCACTTTAAATCCAACCCATATCCAACTCATATTTCATAAAAAATTAAAAAATATACTTATTTAGATCATTCCAAATCACCCCTTATGGTTCAATGTCAACCTTTCACTTTTATGCTTTTAGTTACTCGAAAGAGAACCATGTAAAGTCGGTGCGATTAAAGGAGAGACATGGGAAGTGGGGAATCCTAAGATTGACATGGGAACAGTAAACAATGACGACATCCTTGTCTCCTAGAAGGCCAAGCATCACTTAGGTGACAAAAACTTGAAAGAAAATCCATCCTCATCTTTGATCTGGACTCCATTTAAGCGTCGGTCGCAGCTATTCCACAAGAATCCGGATTCTCACGTTGACTTCTCTCTTGACTCTCTATTTGTTGGGTTATTGGGCCCACTTTTAGGTCCAATTTTGATTATTCGAATCGTTTAGATTTGTTGAATATATCATATTTATAAAAAATCAAGTTGATCGGATATCAAAAATTATGTATTCAGTTCATCAAACAAAAAAACTATTTTTTAAAAAAATTTAATAAACAGTTTACTGAATACATGCTTTCTGATATATGATCAATTTGATTTTTTACATGTATGATATACTCAATAAATCTTAAAATGTAAACGGTTTAAATCATCAAAATTGAACCCAAAAGTGGGCCAAATGGCCCAGCAAGTAAAAAGTTAAGGAGAGAAGTTAAGGAGAGGACCTTGATTCATTCCACAAAGCCTCTTCTATTTATTCACCTTCCTAAAGGCGGTGAACCCCCAACTTTACAGCAGAATGAAAACAAGTGATAACAGCGACCAAGGAACCCTAGATGGGCTGAATTTGAGCCTAGGAAGGAATCTAAACAGACCACCTGGAGACTCCAACTCACAATCAAGACCTGTTTCTGCCAAGGTCTTTTCGTGTAACTTCTGCATGAGGAAGTTTTTCAGTTCACAAGCATTAGGAGGTCACCAGAATGCCCACAAGAGGGAAAGAGGTGCCGCCAGACGATATCAGAGTCAGACCATGATGACAATGATGGGTTTCCCGGCCAATGCTCATATGGTCCGATCACTTGGTGTCCGGCCTCACTCACTGGTGCACAAACCAAGTAGAGGAACAGGAACAACAATCGTGGGAAGGTTTAATGAGACACATACCGGGCTTGTGAGTCCATGGGAGCCACACACAATGGAGGAAGAAATTAACTTGATGTGGCCTGGAAGCTTTCATTTGGATCCACAGCTACTACCAGAGCAGCCATCAGACACCCTCAAGCTTGACTTGAATCTCCGGCTCTAATATGTTCATCCATCTTCAATAGTTTTTGATTCATGCTTCCATCAACAACATCAATTAACTTAGGAGGAGTTAAGAGCACAACTTCGAAGAGTCAAGATCTTAGAAGGTGGTTCTTCCAAATAAGACTAGAAGCGGCAATGAAGAATTTAATCTTCCTGCAAATGCATTCTAATAACCAGTTATTTTCATCTGTAGTTTCTTAAAGTAATCCCGGTGCACTATAATATACCTGCCACCAAATTCAAAGGTTCTTGATCCTTACAATGGCCTTCAATTTTCATTCCTGTTGTACTTTATCAATAGTTTAGCTAGCAATTAGAGTAATAATACCTCGGAGAATGAGGCGAAAGCTTAAGAGATAGCATCATCTACTAATTTGAGGAGACCACATATTGCTAAAGAAGAAAAAAGCATTTATGTGTTAGTTTAGTAGCAGATGTAGGGTTATTGAGAAATGCTGATAAGGATGCATTACAATACCCAAAAACTCCAAATTGTTTCAAACATATATGATGAGTTTCAGACAATAGGCTGCTAATGACCTCTAAAAGGAGCAACTACAACACTTTTTTAAAACACATTTCTTCATGTGAGACAATATTGTAAGGATCATGTAAAGTACTCTAACTTCCAAAGATCCCAGTTGCAGTTTCTACATTGACTTTTCCAGTTTACTTCAGTGTTTGATGTGCTGTAGCTTTTCTCCTCAATCTTTCCCACAAAATTCAATCCTTTTAATATACGTTTTCTAAAAAAGGAACAAAATTCAGGGAAGAAATAGAATTTTTTTTTGGATCCCTGCATAATTTATTGGAAGAAAGCTGTACCATGTTCCAAAACACATGTTCAAGAATTAAGAACCCTAGGGTATTACTGTTTTTTCAGTAACCCTGGCCCAGCTTCTAAAATGCTTGAATTCATTGCCAAGCTTCAGGTACCATAAAGAATTTTAGCCTAATAGTGATACAATAAAGTTTTCCCCTCATGTAACAAATGTCACACATCGCTCCAAAAAGATTCTCCACTTCATCCATTCCACTACAGTTATATGACTGCAGTTTACTCTCACCATCCATAAGATAAAATTCCCCAAATATGATTAATAATATCACAATTTAACTAGGGGCAGGACCCATTTAACCCTGGTGTAACAAACTTTATTCTTACACCAATTCAAAACTTCTCATAGCAACTGTTGGCCTTCATGCTCCTCAAAATAACTTTCAAGCTAAGATTGCAAGTCAATTGGACATCAAGAGCTTTCTCATCCGCATGATCATATTCTTCTCCAGAATGCAACTATAGAAGAGATAGCTCTTAATTTCTGATTGATCTGAAATTCAGCAAGCTCGAAGGTCACTTAAGGAGCATGAAATCCAGCGTTGAGTTTTGCAAGATGTAATTCCTACAAAAGTTAAGATTTTAAGAATAAAATGTGAGTTGACCCTGCCATGTTTAATTTTTATATGATGTTACCATATGTAAAGGTAAATATATGGTATGTCTTTATTTGTCCAAATTACAATTCATAATTCTTTCTAGTTTCTATATTTATTTATTTAGTTTTGATAAGTAAGGTCCCAGATAATTATTACAAACACTGCCAATGTGCCCGCTTTGTTTTTCTCATTTCCTTATCTATTGCACCCTAGCCACAGCCCATTTGTCTGAAACCTTCAAGGCTCCCAGCCCTTGCTTCTGCTTTCCACACCTTCATTCTAGCAACAATCACACAAACATGCCTATATGTACTAAAATGTGTTCAAGCAGCATAAAATTGTTCTTCAATTCTCTAAATGTTATTTAATAGAATAGCTCACCAATCAAACACAGATGATGAAAATGAGAAGTAGACATGGATGTGTTTACCACAAAGGAGATTATAACTGTTAAATGGGAATGATTTGTGTCTTTTGCACAAGATTCAGTACAGTTTTGTGTCGCAGTAATCTGAACGATTAATTACAAGCTTATAGGTTACCAGGGATTTTAAGCTTTTGGGACTTATGCATGATGATGGGAAGCCTCTGGCTGATGATGCTTGGATCATTATATGCCGCAGAATCAGATGGGTATCCTTTCTGTATCAATTAATAAAACAAGTCAATGCATTTAAGCTGATAAAAATTAGCATTTAAAAGATAAAGAAAGCAAAGCTGCTCAATTTTCCATCAATAGATGAGTTGGTAATTGAGAAACGAAAAAAAAAAACAAGACAAAACATGTGGATGACAATTTAAAGCAATATGGCATAAAAAATCATGAGGCTCAACACTTTATAGAGGCTAGAAGTTCAAAGGTAAGAAGGCAAGTAGTTGATAAGAGTTTACTGTGCTACAAAAACATGAGAAACTCTGTCAAGAATTCATTCAGGCTACCATAATGCCACCTAAGATGGATTTGTTAGAGTAGCTGTGGATGAAATGCCATAATTTCAAAGAAGTGGAGGACGGACAGAATTAAAACCCTTCCATGTCAAGCAGAATAGGCAATGCTGTTCCTCCTCCATAAGATATAAAATAAGAAAGAGGGTTGTCACTATAAACTGTCAGAACCCTCAACTAAACCATAAATAGAATTTGGATGGTAGCCCCATTAGGTAAGAAAGTCAGGGCTGCAAATGAACAGAGCTCTTTGCAATCTCGGCTTAGTCCATTAAGTAAATAAATGAGCTCAAGCCAGAATTTTAGGCTCATTTATTGCTCAAGCTTGAATAAGCTCACTCATTTATTATTTATATATTAAGTAATATAAAAATGTAAATAATATCCAAACCTAAGAAGCACGGACATGAAAATGGCAGCCCGGAAATTTTCAAAAAATGTAAGACACGATACGCGGAGACACATGCAAAATATGTAATTATATATGTATTGTATGTCATATAAAAAATAAATAATTATTATATCATATATATGAATGAATTAAGTAAAGAAAATAATTTTTAAAGTCTAAAGAATGAGAATATGTATAAATTTATATTGTTTTTGTTTTATCATTGAATTCCAAGTTATTTTATTCAAACTTGTAATGTTTTCTACGTGTCCTAGTGTTGGAAAGTGTCCAATGAGCATCGTGTGGTGTTGGTGCCAGACACGATACATTAACTTCTTAGATGTGTGTGTCCATGCTTCTTATAGCCAAACTTTTTTTCATTATCAAGCTTCGAGTCAACCTCCAGCTTGATTAGTATTAAAGAACCAAGCCGAGCTAGATTAATTTTCCAGTCGAGCTTGAGCTGGATTTTAAAGCTCAATAAACAAACAAGCTGAGCTCAAGCCTTACAAAGATCAGCTTGTTTGCAGGTCTAAAAGTGACACAAACATCAGCTTGAGCCTTACAAAGATCGGCTTGTTTGCAGGTCTAAAAGTGACACAAACATCACTTCAGCTCCCCCAAAACAAAAATTAGACACAAAAAACTATCTAAGAGGGTGGCAACTGGCAACAAGAAAGCCATAATTATCATAATTGTACACGGAGAAAATAAGACCTTTGCATATGCAAACACAAGCATAGACGTGCACACACATATGAGAGAGAGATTGTAAACTTACTGCAGACAAAGCTTTAAATGTGGCTTCCCTCCAACAGCTTTCTCGAAGAATAATGGGGGTTGCACTATTTGCAAAAACACAATGCATACGTGTGTCCCTCAATCTCATAAGCACCCCATCAACTCTAAGCTGTAAAAAAAAACATCATTTCTCTTTCAGTTCCTAAAACATCCATTGGTTTTAGATATGTAGACATTCTCCTATGTAATACAGCAGGATTCCAAAGTTTAGAAAGAAAAAGAATGAGTACAAAGCTTTATGTTGAAACTTAATAAGGTAAAAAAGATGAACTCACCCAAAAACGCAAGAGAAGAAACCAAGAGTTTGGCATTACCCTCTACAAAATAAAAAACATGATGAGTCCTCAGACATCCTAACATTGTGAAGGAATCTTATTGTATCCATTCTAGCTACATAAAGCTGAGAGAGTCGAGAATTTACCACTTTTACAGTTAAAAGTGAAACACCACTATCCGCCAATTCATCTTCATACAAGATTACCTGTTGAGGTGTATAATGATAACTTCAGTCATGGCAGACAAAACATATAACAGGCAAAGAAAGAGAATATCAGATTTGCATGTCTATCCACTTCTAGTAATCTTCTGTTTTGCCAACCTCATCATAGAAGAGAATGGGCTCTTTCGATGCCAGTGCAGCCAAATCAATTTGCTCTTTGCAGTCCTCCCAATAAAGACCACAGTTGTTATCTTCAGAGGTTGCTCCTCTCACAAGCTGACCATGTAAATAACAGCAATACTAGTATTATTCGATGCAATTTAAGTACCAGCAATATAAGAGGCCACAGTCAGAAGCATAAGTAGCATCCTTTCACTAACTCCATTACTCAAAGGGGCATGATATTGCACATGGCAACTGGACCCCCCATGAAACAATGTAGTTATGCAATGACTCATAGTCATCACACATAAAAGTGAAATATAAGCCAATCACCCAAATGGCACAACAAATTTGAGAAAGAGAGAACACACACCTCTGCATTTATCTCAATCGTTTGACTTCCACAATATGGTGTTGTAAAGGTATAGTCATAATCCAATTGCTGGAAGGGTTGGCTACATATGTTTAAAAAGAAAGAGAGTCAGGATAACATTCTTTCTGCAGATTGTTATGAAGGGGACAGGGGAAAAAGAAGAGAGAGAAAATTTTCTCAGTTACTACTCATTAGAACACTAATTTAAACAGTACAACAATGGAAGATCAACATTAATAAATACATTGTAAGGATGAAACGTTCAAATTGACACTCATTTTAGAGATCTAGATTAGTACAACTAATGGGAACCATTACAAAGCATCCAGGATAAAAGGGGACTTGGTGTCACCCTGAGGTGACATACTAACTAAGGTCTCGATGCCTGCAGGCTACAAGAAAGATCAAATGGAAAAAATAAATAAATAAATAAATAAAAATTAAGGGAGTGAAAGAAAAAGAAGGGCGCGGAGAGATAATTTCCATGATTGAGTAATTGCTTCCATATAAGGTTTGAAGCGAAGACATGAAGGTGACAATCCCCTATTGAGCAAAGCAATCATTGGTTAGTAAAGCTTACTATGGATACATGTGTCCAAATCTAGCATGCCACGTTACTACCTTGTCATCGCCGAGTATAATCTCCATAAACCTGAGACCCATGTATCAAAACCTTTTTACATCTCTCCTTGAAGAATATCTACAGGATGACCATAAAGCAGCTACCTAAAATTACATGTTCCTCCTTTCAACAGAGTCCGTGTCCTAATTGCTTAGAAATTACTCAATGCTCATATGGTATAAAATAAAACAACCACCAATTGTGAAGCTGGTATGCATTGTGGATGGATCCTTCATATGGAAGTGACTTTCACATAAGCAAACTTATTCAGGGACAAGGATACGATCAAATCAATATTAACTAGCCTTCTTTTTTGGCTTGTAGCATGTTAAGATGGATGCCTATATCACTGAGGCAGTCTACCAAGGCTAGGTACCAACATCAATGGGATTAATGCCACAAGTAGATTCTTCTCTACCATTTAAATGTTTCCCTCTTACACTTGAAGCTTCATGAGTAATTATTCTTAAAAAGGAACAAACAGGGTCCCCCATTGACATAACTTTCCAATGCTTTTTCATCTTCCTGACATAATTCTCTTCTAACTCAATAATTAAATTGCATCCCGCATGAAAGTTCTGAATGAATGAATTTGTTTCCAAAGGAAATAAAGTTTCTGGACCTAATTCTCTTCCTCAAGAGTTGGATTCAGTATTATTCAACAGAACTCCAAAATTCATGTTGTACATATGACTAACTTGCTTAAATGAATGATATGGTGCTAACAAGAAAGAATAAACAGTTCCCAGCTTACCTTCTGAATTTCCATTTTGCAGCTGCAGGAACTTCAACTGGTGGCAATGCTTCCTGCTTCCAGGCAGTTAGAGCATCAAATGTATTAAAATGAATCTTAATGCCACTACTGACATGTTTAAGAACCAAAGAACTGTCCCCAAAAACCATCTCTGGAAAGTGAGATGTTTGAAGCTTATGCTCCCACCTGCAAATAAAGAATTCAAATGGTAAACAAACTAAGGCCTTAGTGCACTCTAACAATTCCAGTGTATAGGACAGCGCATGAGTTTGATAAAAGAGATGAAAATTAAAAAGACAAATAAACAAAGAAAAAAGGAGTTATGTATCAAATGGCATATTGCATAGTAAGTATTAGTCGGGAAAATTTAAATGACATAAAAAAAAGGAGTCATGTATGCTTAAATTCGTCAAACTAATGGAACACAAATCTAGTTGCTAGACCATTCATGAGGGAACTGACTATCATCATACCATGAGCGGGTTCCAAATGATAAGCACAATTGTAGAATCATTAAAAATAGTTCACTAACGACTAGCTAACCATATCTATTTTTTATTTGTTTATTGTGAATTTCATTATAGCCCAAATTACACCCAAAACAATCCAAAGCACCCAAATCATTTTAGATAGAACCAAATAAATGCCAAAATATTATGCAACATCCATCAGTTAGAAAATTTCATTTGACAAGAACCAGAACCTATTCCTTGATCTAGGACCTTAGATTATTTACAAAAACGAGCCAACAACACGATTAACAAAAGACTACTACAGCACCTCAACAATTATTACCTCCGCATGAAATAATGCCCCGCAGACCAACTTAACAAATAGAAAGAGGGGCAAATTTCACTTTACCCCAATAGTATAGGTCATATGCACATAACACCCTGTTATTACAAAATAACCAGTTAACCCTTGTAATTTGTGGATGAGTAATGCTACAATGACCGCATTTATACACCACATTTGGTTTACCATCTCAATTGTCGTATTTGTATTGGTTGGATTGGATACAAATACGACAATTGAGATGGTAAACCAAATGTGATATACAAATGGGTCATTGTAGCATTAATGTTTGTGGATTTTTTACACTTCTAACTTCTGTTAACGGCCTTTGTAAATTGACATAAATACCCTCGTCTTCTTCCTCTCTACACTAAACCCTTTCACTTTATGCACATAACTCTCATCATTTGAAAGTATTCGTTTTAATTCACAAACCACAAGAGTAAAATTTGCTCTATCTAGAGAGAAAAATTGGAGTACTGTTGGCTACTTTTATTAGCTATTCTGAATCGAAGTAATCCTCTGCGTTTAACAGAAGCTATGAAAGCAACATTTCCACTTAAAATCAACAAAATTGTACTCTATAAATTTCTGATCAATTGATTCTAGATTCATGGACATGGAATTGTATTTCGACCAAAAAAAAAAAGAGAAGGTGATATTCATGTAGGTCTTAATAGGTGAACTTTCAACAGGTCCTATGATAATTAATGACGTTTTTAATCAAACACTATTAACAAACGTTACTAATTGTTAATTTTCAGCAACAGTTGAAAATTGTCACAAAAAATATCCTTAATTATAAGTTTTAGAGACAGTTAAAAAAATCATCACAAAAAAAATCGCTAATTTTCAACTTTCAACAACAGTTTGAAAAATTCATCACAAAAAAACGTCATTAATTGTAAGTTTTAGCGACAAAAATCGTGATAAAAAAGTTACTAATTGTCAAGTTTTAGTGACATGTGCAAAAATTATCACAAAAAATTATTTTTAATAACGATTTTACAATCACTTGTTGAAAATAAGAGTTGATGGGAATTAAATCCAAGTCTCCTATATAAGGTATCCCTCTTTAGAATAATAGAGGGTGGGTGTCCCTCTTTCTCTGAATTGGTGCTTGACAAAGAATTAGCCCCAGCCCAGAAAGCAAAAAGGCTATTTGTTCGCCAACAAGAGGAGTCGATTTAATAGTTCACGATGAAAGGATTTGTAGTCTGCCTTGAACGGACAAGTCTGAGCCCGATCATAGAAAGGATAAAGGCTAAATAAGAGTTGATGGGAATTAAATCCATATTGGTAGTTTACCAAAAAAAAAAAAAAAAAAAAAAAATCGAAATACAAAAAAAAAGCAACAATCCTTGCTTGCATATATACATGTACATATATATATATATATATATATAGAGAGAGAGAGAGAGAGAGAGAGAGAGAGAGGAGATTGTACTGTTGGAGGTGGAGAGAGTTGAGAATGGGACGCTTGCGAGACTCGATCTCCCAACCATGTATGAAGAGTCCAACGCGTCCTTCCGGAAGAAGCTGAGCTCCGGCGGCTTTGAGCTCGGTCTCGTCCACTTCCAACTCCATTCCCGATCGCACCGCCGGCAACCACCGTCTTCTACCACCGTAACCTTCTCAAAATATATTACGGCACTTTCTCTCTCTCTCTCTCTCGTTTTCTCTCTTCTCTCCCTCTCTGTGCCCCTTTCTTTGGGCTTGGTCTGATGAACTGGGTTGAGCCCTTCTTCACACATGGGCCTTTCTAATTGGGCTTCCATTGCCAACTCCAACTCGAACTTAAACTTAAACTAATCAAAATAAAAAAAAAATTTAAGGTCCTATGTGATGGATTTAATGTAGGGGAGATAGCACATCAGTGGATAGATGGAAAAAAATTACAGATTAATGATAAATTTTATAAATTTTAATTATTAAATTTATAAATTTTTTCATGTAATTATTTTTGAAAGTTTCACCTCATTTGTAATTTCTGCTTTAATGGGTACTTTTTTAATATTTTAGTAAGTCTTCAAATGTTTATTGGGAAATTCTATTTCCAACACCCTGATATACTCAGTCAACACACTTAATGAAAAAATAAATTAATGACAATTATATCCTACTTGAAATTTACTATAATAGTCATTGATCAACCCCCCTATTATTATATATATAAATTCTCTGTACACATCCTTTAAAAATTAAAATATCTCAATGTACACTGTTTGAAATAAAAAAATTAAACCCTAATTTTTTTTTGAAGTCACTTTGCTTGTTATACACTCTGTACTCTTCTCTCTTATTTGCAAACAAAACATCTTCTCTATTGCTTTAATCTTTAAGTTTATACTAAATTATTAACATCGTTTAATTATTAGTTCAATATTTTTTATTTGATTTTGATATGGAAGAGTTGCAAACCTATGCCAGTTCAAACTCAAGCAATGGTGACAGCAGAATCAGTGTTGAAAAGGTAAAATCGTGGAGTAATTTTTTTTTATTTTTTGCGTTTTTTAGTCGGTGATCCAGGGCCGAATTTATTAAATTAATTCGGTAATTCGATGCCGAAGTAATATAAGTATTTCGTCAGTTATATGCCGATTTTTTAAATTTGTTTCGGTGTTTGTGTGCCGAACAAAATCAATACATTCGGTTCTAGGATGCCGAATTTTATTATTATTTTCGGCAGTCAGTTTCCGAATTTTTTTATTTATTTCGGATCTGTAGAACCGAATTACAGTTTTTCCCCTCCTATTCAGATGGCATGCACTGAAGAACCTGAGATTCGATCGGATATTATGGTGGATTGTACTAGTCATTTTACAGCTAAACAGGTAATTTTTAACATAAATTTGTAAGTTCATAAATTTGCATTAGTTAGTTTGTTTAGTTTGTTATTATGAAAGTTATGTGACATCATATATAGGTTTTCGACAGTAAAGATGAATTACTCACTTGGGTACGAGACATTGGAAGGATAAATGGCTTTGTTATTATTATAAGGGCGTCGGACTATGGTGGCGGTCGTAAGAGACCAAGAATTTATCTTGCTTGTGAGCGGAGTGGGAAGTATAGATTGCGTAAAAAGCTGAAAGATGGCCCAAAAGACTTATTGAGACAAACTGGTACGAAGAAGTGCGAATGTCCATTTGATTTGAGGGCATTCAAGTTGAAAACAAACGATGAATGGACATTGAATGTAGTTTGCGGGCTGCATAATCATCCAGCGGCGGAGCATCTCCAAGGACATTCATATGCAGGGAGATTATCAGCTAATGAAAAGTCGCTATTAGTTGATATGTCAAAGAGCCTAGTAAGACCAAAAGAGATACTCATCAACAATGTCAGCATCATAACCAATAGGGTCATCATCCATAGCAATATCATCCATAACTGGTGCCCCATGTATAGGATCATCATCCATGGCAATGTGCATGTCATCATCACGAACTCGAGCACGTCCACGTCCACGTCCACGTCCACGTCCACGTCCACGTCTCTCTAATTCACCGAGTCTTCTGTTCGAAGCTGTTACTGATCGACGTTCACTAGGACCGACATCCATCTGCATAAGAAAAGTTGTTTTTATCAACCCAATATAATGAAACATAATAAGCACTCTCATAAAAGGATCACTAAGTAGCCTAACCATGCCACCTTAATGAAATCTAATACACAATTATAGACCATTAAATTCACAATTTGGATGTGAAATTAACTCAAGCTTTTAATACTCTATATAATGCAATTGTTTTGTTCACCTATTTAACTAACAAAATTTATGAAGACCCAACTACTAAGCTAACAATATCATGTGAACATACCAATACTGCATAGTTTTTTGTTTCTATTGTTATGCATTCAATTTGGGGAAAAAAAATAAATATATAAGCATACCCATAAAATAAAATTGAACCTAAAGTAAAACAAATATTGGTGGCCTATGTAACCTAGTTCTATATTAAAAAAAAAAAAACCCATTCGGCACTTCAGAGCCGAACTTACAATAATATTTCATCAACAAACTTCCGAAATTATTGCATTTATTCGGCATAACAAAACCGAAAATACAGAATATATTCGGCAGTTGAAGAACGAAGTTATCTATTTGTTTCGGCATTAAATGGACGAAATTATTTATAATATTCGGAAGACAAGTGCCGAACGAAAGATATCTATTCGGTAACCCAGTGCCGAGCACCTCCAGTCGCAAATCTAAGCTACTTTCATGCCAATGGAGTGAAGAGAGATCCGAAAATTGTCAATCTAATAACAAAATGATAAATGTAATAATAAAATTGAAAGATTTCTTACCTTAAACAAGGTTTTCCACAGTGTTTACTAGATATTGAATGGAGCTCTTCAAATCTTCAATGGAGGTGAGGAAAGTGCAGATTTTTTTTTTTTTTTGTTTCCTGTTTCAACTTGTTCTTCTTCCTTCCCGTTTGAAGTAGAGATGTAAATTGGGGCACTTTGGTCTTCACGGGAGTGGTGGAAATTCAAGTGTGTATTTTGAGGGAAGGTAAAGTGTGTGTACATAGGAGTAAAGGGGTTTTTTTGTAATTTTAAAGATGTGGGTTGAGATAATTATTTAATAATTAAATTAATAGGGATGTGTATTGAGAAAAGATTTGCCCTGAGTTTATTAGGGTGTTGGAAATAGAATTTCCCATGTTTATTCTGTCTCAACATTTTTAAGGGGTATTGATAATGATAAAGGGAGCAATACTCATAGGTAAATAAGTCTGGTCAATAAGATCGGTCTATAAATTTTCTTGAAATTAATGTTTTGTTTATTTATAAGATTAAAAGAAATTGAGTTGATTATGTTGAGTTGAGTTGAGTTAGAGTTGAATGTAAACCTATTTAAGGAATGATAAAGTGTTTGAGTTCAACTCATTTAGGCTTCGTTTGGGAAGTCAAAAGTTAGGTTTTTTTGGCTAAAATAGTTACAAAAAACAAAATAGACTTTTTAGCTTAATAAGACAAAATATCATATCCAATTTATAATGATTACATTCTTTCTTTCATAGAAAAGCCAAAAAAGTCAAAAAACTAATCTACTTCCCAAACGAACCCTAATGATTGAGCTCAAAGCTCGAACTCAAGTTATTGAATCAAAGCAGGTCGTGAGAAATAGTCGGTAAAACGGTCACTTTTGATCCACAAAATTGGACTAAAAGATAGCTCTCAATCTAAAAATTATTTTTGTACTTATTGAATATTGGGTGTCAATTAAACGGAGGACCAGTTGTAAACTTGCAAAATCCCAAAGATAAAGGGATTTTTGGTAAAAAGCCCCTTCTATGGGGGCTTTTTTGTGTGAAGCCCACCAAATAAAATAATAGTTTCAAAAGTCCTTCAAATAAAAAAAATATGATAAAAAGGCTGAAATGCCCTTCCATATAATCCAAAACTCTCGCTGAACCATTTCTCTTCCCTTTCTATCTCCACAGTACTGGTGTCCTCTCTCTTCCATTTATTTTCTCTCTTTTTAAGCCCTAAACCCTTTTGATTTCCATTTTCGATCCATCTCACAAAATCGAAATCTTGAAATCGTCCATTGAAATCCATCACCAGCTTAGATTTATGCCTATGAACTCATGTTTGAGATCAATAGTTTCAGATTTGAGATAAAATGACCTCATATATGTCCAAAAAAATGATAAATTGATATATTACAATAAAAAATCGAGAGTTTTTTGTTTGTTTGTTCATAGATCTAAGTAAAATTCGACTATAATTCATTTATCTAGTATGTACTCTGTTTTCGCAACAGTAAAATTTTACTCTGGTTAATGAAAAATAAAATTTATTCTCTTATGCATAAACAAACATTTAACAACACAGTAAAATTTTACTTTAAGATTCAGAGTAAATTTTACTCTAAAATACAGTAAAATTTACTAAAAGACAAATCAGAAACTGCATAGACAAACATTCAACAATACAGTAAAATGTTACTTTCAATTCAGAGTAAATTTTACTCTGAAGATTCAGAATAAATTTTACCAGAAAACAAATCAGAAACTGCATAGACGAACATTCAACAACACAGTAAAATTTTACTTGCATGTTAAGAAAATATAACAGATAACACCAGAGTAAAATCTTACTCTCATTTTATCAAACAAAAACAGAGCACAAACCAGAGTAAAAGTTTACTCTCATTCTGTCAAACAAAAACAGAGCACAAACCAGATTAAAATTTTACTTTCATCATGTCAAACAAAAATAGAGCACACACTTGATTGAACTCAGCAAATCAACAAAAACAAATCAAAAATAACAACAGATTTATACAGCTTTGCAACGTAATCTCTCATTTAATTGAGAGTGTTGATCTTGAATGGCAAGATCGTGCATTGTTGACCAAGGGTGAGATCGTCAACGGTGAGATCTTCAGACTTTGAGATCCTCTTCATGGATTTCGCAGATCATCTTCACTTTGTAGATCATCTTCAAGATCGTTTTATGCATGAGCTAAGATTGCTTAAATATATGATATATATATATATATATATATATATATGAGGGCAATATGGTCAAAAAAAAAAAAACAAATTATAGAATGTCCTTATTGAGCTGGGCTTCTCTTACTCAGGTGCTTTTTGAAGGAAAATTCATTGAATTGTCCTTTATTTTAAAAAAAGGTCCAGGCTTTTCCCAAACTAGGCCGATTTTGCATGGCATTTCCCAAACTAGGCCTACTTTTGACGGATTTCCCAAACTAAGCTAAAGCGCTATTACAAATCGCGCTTTTACTGTAAGGAGGCAAAAATTTGATGAATAGTGAAATCGCGATTTCGAATAGCGATTTTAATTAGGAAAACGCTTTTCCGAATAGCGCTTTTAACCTGAATTTTTTTCCTATATAAAACGCTATTACAAACAGCGATTTTATTTTTGTATAAAACACTATTCCAAATAGCGCTTTATTTGTCGATTGCTTTTCTAAAGAAAACGCTATTCGGAATAGCGAGTTTATTGTTCATTTGATTTGTGAAGAAAACGCTATTCTAAATAGCGTTTACACTGTTAAACTGAAATTGAGAACGCTTTCAGTGTTCATTTCTTTCTTGGTAAGCAGATTATTGTTTAATATTTTGTTTTTTTTCCTGTTGTCATTGTTTTGGTGATAATGTGATTCACAAAATTTTATTGGCTTTACCAAAGCCATTGTCATGTTAAAAATTTGTTTTTTTTTCTTTTGTTTTTGTTTTGGTTTAGATGGTGTAATTTAGAAATTTTACATAATATGAGAAAAACCTCTTTTCGTATATTTATTTTACATAATATTTTTCATATATATAATTTTAAAATCATATTCATTTAGATATTATTAAGCCAATCATGTTCATTTACAAATGTCATGGTTTCACTGTTCACTATTGTGAGCATGGATTGAAACCACACTTTCACTGTTCATTTAAATTAGATTTAATTTTTTTTTGTAAATATTTTTTTTCTGTTGTCATTGTTTCGGTGATAATGTAATTCATAAATTTTCTTTGGCTTTACTGAAGCCGTTCTCATGTTAAATTTTTTATTTTTTCTTTTGTCTTTGTTTTGGTTTAGAAAATGTAATTCAAAATTTTTTTTGGTCTTTACTAAAGCTGTTTTCATGTAAATTTTTTTTGTTTATTGTTTTGTGTTTGTTTTGGGTTAGAAGGTGATAATGTAATTAATAATTTTTTTTTTGCTTTACTAAAGTCGTTTTTCATGTAAATTTTTTTTTTCTTTTGTCTTTGTTTTGAGTTAGAAGGTGTTATTCAAAAAATTATTTTGGCTTCACGAAAGCCGTTTTCATTTAAATATACATATATTTTTATCCTTTTGTCTTTGTTTTGGGTTAGAATGTGAGAATGTAATTTAGAAAACCAGTTTAGTAAAACCGTTTTGTACCCGTTTTCATTAAAAAAATTTATTTTTTTGTTTCGTCTTTGTTATGGGTTAGAAGGTGATATGCATGCTCTACAGTCCGAAACACACCCACACACTATGCAGTTCGACGAGCAACGACGAAGGGTGAGACGCGAAGACCACCGCGGAGTAGGCCAAGAAGACGAAGGCCACGGCGAGAGCTCCTAAAATAAATTTTGTCAACATTTTTGTAATAAATCTTAATACATAATATACGAAGTCACTAATTTACTAAATACTCATACAAGCATGAAAACAACATAACTGAAGTTGCAAATGTAATAGTTTTCAATTACATAGGTAGCACAGACGTAATTCTCCCACAAAAATACATTCTGGACACCATGAACTGAACACACATTACATACATCCTGGACATCCTGAACTGAACACACAATACATAAACATAACAGTTAGACAGACAAACACGTAATTCATGACCTAATATTGCATATTAATAGCCGCAACATTTGACAGACACAATACATAAACATAAACATAAACATAAACATAAACATAACAGTTATACTTACTCTAACACAGACATTACATATTAATGCATGACCTAATATTGCCGAAGTATAGACATTAACACCTAATTCGCGCTTAAATCGGCAGGTGGCTCAGAGTCTGAACAATCCGAAAGCTCAGCGTCAGAGACAAGCTCAGGATCCTCCATGATACCCTTGATAGCCGCAACATTTGGTTCTGTTCTGTTCTTCTGGGCATCCTTCTTAACTATGTATAGCTGCATATCGCGGGCTAACCTGCGGCGCATTTGAGAAATCTCACGTTGTAGTCTTTTACATAGTCAATCAACATTATCAGGATCTTCCTTTTGGATCTCAACAGAACGTGCTTTTGGCACCTTCAGTCGATTTTCCCGACATAATCTTTCCATTTGCACTCGCTCTATAAATAGTGCGGGCCACTTCAAAAGTCTAGCGTTTGCTAAACCATATCCTGTTTGATTATCTGATGGCTCCTCCACCAAACCACATGGATTTCGATAGTACTTGGGCATGACAAAATGTCGCTTCCCAAACCTATCATGATAAGCACAAGAGGCATCTAACAAAGCAAATGGTGTTTCATCTTCAACATCGCCACTTCCCCTTCCCCCTCCTCGTCGTGAACTGTCACCCCTTTGCAAGTTCCTACCACCTCTGCGATTCCCACTCCCTCCCATGAACCATGTAGCCATGCTAATTTTTTAAAACAAATGAATGATAATTTCGTAGGGCGAAATGAGTTATAAGGTTGTGTCTTCACCTTTAGTCCACTACTACAAATACAGATAAAGATCACACTTTTTTTGTGTGATGTATGTTTTTTAATCACACCTTTTAAGTTTTATTAAAGTGTGGTCTTTGGGAATGTGATTAAAAGGGGTCATTTTTAATCACACTTTTTAGGTGTCATTAAAAAATGCTTTCATCACATCTTTAAAGTGTGATTAAAAACATTTAGATCACACATTTTAAGTGTGATTAAAAACATTTAGATCACACTTTTTAAGTGTGATCAATAACATTTAGATCACACCTTTTAAGTGTGATTAAAAACATTTAGATCACAGTTTTTAAGTGTGATTAATAACATTTAGATCACATCTTTTAAGTGTGATTAATAACTAATAAAACCTGTAATAAAAAAAAAATCGACATATTTGAAGAATAATCAATATTATTTTTTACGCGCATTTCAAGAATGTAATACACACTATATACTATAATTTGAATCACAACCACATATTGAATATAATAACGTCATATATTTCATAAATGAAAATTAAATATGTTCAAACGTATATACAAATGAATTAAATAAAAAGTTTTAAACCATGCTTACATATATTAAAAAATGAAAAAACTTAAAAAACTAAGTTCTTGAATTCTTTAACCATATTTTGCATCTCTCCAAGAATTTCTAACCTGAAAAATGAAAACAAAAATTAATTCAGAAACCGCTAGAAGCATATGAACAAACTAACTATTTGTAGAGATTGTTCTAGTCTTACAAAAGATAAAGTCCGACCAATCACACCCTTTCAAATGTCTTAAGACTTGGACAACAAGGTATCATTTCTTATATCGCTGAAGGGAGGCAAAGATGAACTAAATGATGGAAAGTGGCCAGCAATCAATGAAGACAAGGTTTCCCCTGTCCTCCACAGGCAGCAATTTGCTGACAGCACACAGGGTTGTCATTTGTTAAGTTCATCAGAACCTGCCACAAGGAGCATAGTATAAGTATTGACAATCATCACATGAATCACAACCACGTCAAACAGATTCTCAATAAAACACATTTTTAGCCACTCCATTGCAGATGCTCTCATCTTTTCTCCAACTTCTATATTTCAATATTCTATTTGACATAAGTAAAACCAATAATATAAAAAATATTTGGAACTGATGGGCAACTTATTAATGTTGTAATTTATCAGAGATATTTTGTTACAGGAAGGATCATGCTCTCTTATTCATTTTCTATTTTTCTTCCTCGAATAAACAACACACAATCAAATCCTAAAATCAATCAAGTTTTAGAGCAAAGCACACACCCTTGGGAATCAATTCAGAACAAAGTGGCTTAATGACAGCTATTAATGTCACCAACTACATGTAAAGCGATAAAATTTGTATGATGTGTTGCCTGTTGTCTTTATGTTGAAGTTCACACCAGTCACTTTTTGTTTATCTATTGTTCTGAATCCTTTCTTTTGCATATGAAGTTTATGCTATTAGTGGTGGTGGTGGTGGTGGTGGTGGTTAAGTTTCTATTTTCCTATATACTTGTGTTACTCATTTTACTGTTGTTACTTATCAAAGAAAAAATTACTATAATAATTTTTTGCAATAATTAGGCACCTTGGTATTAACAGGCCTTATTAACTCAAATTACTTAATACACTTTATGGGTGAATATCTAATTACACATGTTAGACATGTACAGAAAACAAGACATTGTTATGTATAGAAAAGCAAGACCCACCGTACGCATGACATAAAGGAAAAATGGCAGGATGGCAATTCTTCTTGACTCATCTTTCTTGAACTTCATGAAGTTTGACGAACTGAAAAAGCGTCGACATTTAGGGCCTATTTGTTCTGTACACAAATAGGCAATGTGGCAAAAGTCCTCATAATTCATCTAAAAATATGAGAAACAAGACATGTTTTAGCATCATTGCAGAAGGGAAAAAAAAAAGAAAAAAAGAAAAAAAGAAAAAAAAAAGGAGGAGTTATAAGGCTATAACTGTATGAGGAATATAATCAGAGATGTTAAAATAATAATAATAATAAAAGAAAAAGAAGAGTTGTACCACAGCATCACTAAATACCTGTACATTAGATCAAACATGCCAAATTATAAACAAGCAGTTAGCAAGAAATCTAAGAAAACAAATGCACCAGATGTGGCTATAGCAGTCTAATCCACACTCAACAACATCTACATTAGTGAATGTCTGGTAATTCAATAATGTGAAACAAATATGACATTTCTTTCGGTCAGGTTTGAATAGAAAATAAATGAAGGACAGAAGAAAGAGAAAAACTATGAAAAATCAAGAAAAAAAAAAAACTGGCATGAGAGAGAAAGAAAACAAAGTATTGTACTACATGGATAATTGGTAAAATGTTTGCACAACAAAGTAGTGTACTTAAAATTATCAGGACATGTCAGAAATCCAGAAGAATCTAAAAAAGAAAATAAGTCAACTACCACTGCTAGTGTAGACATTCGCAAAGAAGCTGAACATATATATTAGATTCTTAGAAACATGAAAGAGAAATTATATAAAAATGATAAGGTGTACAGACCTTTCTAGCACCAGTGGCATCATCAATCACAGTGCAATTGATCTTCATTGAAACCTCTTGGCTTTCAGAGTTAGAGTAACTGAAAGCAACCGCAGCAGAAGAAATATAAATTTATTTACTAATTCTAATAATGCATCAAAGGAAATCTACATATACTAAAAGATTGGCACATGCATTGCCATAGAGCAAAGTCATTAACAGTTACTTCTGCATATTTTCTTGGCAATCATTGATAGTTCCAAGGGATAGGCTATTCTTAAAATCTTACATGCATATTCCTCAATCATTGAACCTTCCACTCCTTTACAAACACAGAACAACAGTGTCCTTAGGTATTTCTTCTGCAATGCATCATAAACACCTACAAAAATTAAGAAACACAAACAGATTAAGAAGAGTGTAAGAACATTTGAGTGTACAAAAGTATCATATCAGCAAAATCTACATGCCTTTCTCCATCCAATCAATTAGTCTGCAAAACTTTGCATCCATTGGTGTAAGCTTCTTGATCTTCATCTCTGTTCATAATTTCATGATTGTTCAAATATATTCACCAATGAGAACTTAAATTTCATAGAAAACTTGAAGTAAATCTGATGATGACAAACTCACCTTAAGGCAGGAACAGACTTATCATTGAAATATTTCTCAGGAAAAAGGCCTCTTATGTAACTAATGTTAAAAATGGCAATGCGCAGCAGATTCCCTGTCTGTTTCAGACAAAACCATTAAAGAACATGAGATCAACACTGAATAAATTAACATCAATAAAGTTTTTGAACATCCATTTTTGAAACATTAATGTCAACACAAAGACTGACCATTTTTATATAATTTTATGTTTGGGAGGCCATAAATAATTTTTTAAATATATTTTGATATTTATTTTTATTAAATTAGTTTCTACTTTTTCAAAAAAAAAAATTGAATTTTTTTTTTTCTGAAAAAAAGAAAGAAAACAAACATGGTCGTATTTATGGATAGATTAGGTGAAATGTTTACCAAGGCATATGAGGGTATAAAAGTCATTTGACATTTTAACTAAATAGATTTGACTTGTGTTGATTTCAAGGAACAAGGGGGGTGACAGTGTGATTTCAAACAAATAGAGGGGGTGTCGTTGTAATTTACCCTAAAGATTGCTATGAAGGATAGTCATACACATGGATCATACTTATCACTTTTTTAGGAAGATATCGTAAGTATATCTACTGTGACATCATACCATACTAAATATTTGATTCAGAAAGAACACATAGCAACAATGAAGAACAAGTTCCATCTCAGCACATTGGACAATCGAGGTTCCAATTGGTATACATAATATTGGTGCAAAATCTGAACCATACACTCAGATAATAATGCACAATGTAATATAAGTTTCAATGTATAAAGTTCATTAGAACAGAATGATGATGTGCTCCATACTTCTATTCTAGACACCTGTCTGTGTTACCATTCTCCCAAAAAAATAATTCATATGCACTACATATCCTTTTATCTTTGCATCAAATTATATGAGAATTACCAAGGAATAGTTGTCAAATTGTATATGAATCGTGTATTATATCTTGCTCTTTTTTCTGTTTAATTCAGAAAATGTCACATTGAAAAAAAAAATTACAACATTACACCAAAATCAAAAGTAGCGGACACAATAGAAGTATGTCTAAAGCTAACTTACAAACTAAAGTCCAAAATGACACTTGCACCAGTAAAAGTAGCTAGCAACAATTACTTACATGAGAGACCAGCAGTAGCACCAAGAATAAGAGATGAAAAACAAAGATCAGTAAAAGAGGCAATGTGTACAAAGGCCAGATTGATTGTTGCGGGCAGCAGCAGGGAGAAGAACTGAGCAAAAGAAAAGGAGATGATGTTGGAGACAATAATCAGAATCCAGAGTATGTTCAGTAATCACCACTGGATTTAATAAGCATGCTATCAACTTCACAACAATATAAATGCCTAATATCTAGAAGGTGTTAGAAAGTAACCGCATGCACATCTTTGTCCTTTAAAATGCTCATCCATGATAATGGAATCATACAATAGTCTCTTCTCCAAAGCACTATGACCTGAAAGCACACATGACATGTCCATTCACAATACAGAACAAGAATAATGTAACACTATAACAGAAAGAAGATAATGAAAAGAACCTGGATAACCCACTGTAGAAAAACACCAAGCGAAGCTCCACAAGATATAAGAATTCCACCTAGATAAAGCAGTAAACATTAACATGAACATAGTTTGCAACTATATACAGCATTTAAACAGAGTCTCTTACATGCCAAATAACATATCACCAGTCTGGAAAGCATTTAATTGCCTTGCAAAAGCATATGTAAAGCACTGTAATAATGATTAGATAGTAGTTACATTCACATTCTTGAGTGTTAACACAACAAGATTCTCTATCTACTAAGATCATTTTTCAGATTTAAAATAAAAATTTGGAAGGTAAAATAGTGAGTAGCCAAAAATGTTGGAGGATAACTCACACCAACAATAATGAGCATGCTAGAGAAAACAAGGCTAACAGAGGGAAGGATGTTATTTCCTTCTGCACTGAGAGCAAGGATTAAACTTGGTTATTAGATCTTTGCACAAGAATTGCATAACCACCAAAATTATTAACAAATCAAAATGCAATTACAGCATATAGTACTTGCCTCATATATCCAAAACCAAGACCAATAGGGCCAGCAAGAACTATGCAGGGAATCATTATTTTTACCTGACAATGAAAAGAAAGCAAGCTAATCATAACAAAGTGTTGTGCGTTGGTTGGCTTATAATATGCAATTTCACAAAATTATTATCATAAAAATTACAGTTTAATTATGCAATTTCTTGGTTGGCTTATAATATAATTAACATCAAATTAAAATATGTTAAGAGGCATGTTGAATTAGCAACACAGATGGGCTACCACAGAAAATCCAGGCATGACCAAAGTTATTGGTGCTCATAAGAAGTTAACATGTGCAAACTTATCCATTTCCCTCACAGTTTGTGATCTTATTATAAATGCCTAATATCATTATTATTTTATTTTATTTTGTTTAAAGAATGGTAGAAATGTATTGGGTGATACCATATTATGCTCATTTGCCACACAGAGTTTCACCAATAAATACAAAATTACAAGCTAAGCAGTGTAAGATTGGTCTTCCTTCAATCTCCTTCAACAATTTGTTTACAAAACAGATTGTTTAAAATAATATTTTTTAAAAAACAGAAATTGTTTCACCAATTTTGAACAGAAATTTCAACATAAATTATGCTATAAATCAACAAATCTGAAGCAATTAACAGAAGCAATCAAGCAATTTTTTTTAAAAAAAATTAGGCAATTTAAACAAATCTCAAGCAATCTAAAGCAAATAAATATGAAGAAAATTGAAGGGAAAAAATACTTGGGGAAGGATGGAAAGAGAGAGAGTTGACTATTTGTGAAAACTGAATGGTTCATTGGTTACAAAGAGTGTAGTGCACATGGTTAAGGTCAATTAGCATATCAAAAGTTCATGGGGTTGGGGAAGGAATTGAAGAACTTACAGTGAATGAGAAAACATAAACCAGAGAGAGAGAAGCAGCAATGGTGAGAGGAGAAGCAGCGCTGGAAAGGCCAACGGCGGCGACTAGCAAGAGCAGCGACGGCGCTGATCAGCAAGGAAAGAAGGAGGAGCAAGAGGGGAGATGGAGAGGCGCGTTGATCAGTGGCCATCGGCGGTAGAGGCGAGATGGAGAGCCGCAAGAAACCCTAGAAAGAAATTGCCCAGCTCTTTCTCTCTCTACCAAAGCAATTTCATGAGCTTATATACAATATGGGAATAATTATTTAATATAAAAATTAAATTGAAAAATTATATATAACCACACCTGAAACTATGATGAAAATAAATATATATAATCACACTTATTTAAAATGTATGATTAAAAAAAAATATTATCTCACTCATTAAATTAAGTGTGATTAAAAAATCATTTTAATTTTTTTAATCACATTTCTAATAAAAGCGAGATATTTTTAATTCTTTTTATGTGATCTTTAATCACATGTTAATTAGAAGGTGTGATTAAAAAATATAAATACAATCACACTTAATTGAAAAGTGACATAAAAAATAGGGGTACTTACCAATTAGTCTTATTAACTAGACTTATTTACCTACAGGTCCTAACTAATAAATTTAACACTATAAAAATAAGGGAGTGATAAATTTATCACTAAAAATTTATTCATAAAAACAAAGAGACTGATAAATTTATCACTATAAATTTATTCATAAAAATAAAAGACTGATAAATTTATCTTTATCACTTAATAAATTTATCAATAGGACTTAATGGGTAATAAGTCTCCAAAGTAGGACCTATTGGGTAATAAGTCTCCAAAGTAGGACCTATTGGTAATTTACCCTAAAAAGGGGTATAAATAGTATCACACTTAATCAAATCAAGTGTGATTAAAATATCAATCTAATTTTTTTTATCACATTTCTAATAAAAGTGAGATATTTTCATTTGTTAAAGTGTGATCTAATCACACTCATTTAAAAAGTGTGATTAAAAGTAGTAGTGTATATATAATCACACTTTAATTAGAATGTGTGATTAAAAAATATATAAATAATCACACTTATTTAAAAGTGTGATTAAAAAGTAATAGTGTATATATAATCACACTTCAATTAGAATGTGTGATTATAGATATATATATATAATCACACTTTAATTAGAATGTGTGATTAAAAATATATATATATATATATATATATATAATTACACTCATTTAAAAAGTGTGATTAAAAAGTAGTAGGGTATATATAATCACACTTTAATTAGAATGTGTGATTAAAAAATATATAAATAATCTCACTTTAATTAGAATGTGTGATTACAATATATATAAATAATCACACTTTAATTAGAATGTGTGATTAAAAAATATATATATAATCACACTCATTTAAAAAGTGTAATTAAAAAGTAGTAGTGTATATATAATCACACTTTAATTAGAATGTGTGATTAAAAAATATATAAATAATCACACTTTAATTAGAATGTGTAATTAAAAAATATATATATAATCACACTTATTTAAAAAATGTGATTAAAAAGTAATAGTATATATGTAATCACACTTTAATTAGAAGGTGTGATTAAAAAAATATATATATATATAATCACACTTAATTGAAAAGTGACATAAAAAACAAATATTATCACACTCAATCAAATTAAGTGTGATTAAAATATCAATCTCATTTTTTTTTATCACACTTTCAATAAAGGTGAGATATTTTCTTTTGTCAAAGTGTGATCTTTAACTATTTTTGTAGTAGTGGTCGTTTATATAGTTGGTTATGAACGGCTTTAAGAAGATGTCTCTGCATGACAATCCCACATATACGAACAGGGTATGAGTTGTCACTAGAATGAAAAAACAGAGTAAAGCAAATACTGTGTACCAAGTCAAGTGACTTGACAATCCATCTGCATATACTGACAAAGTAAGGGCATGCTCACTGTAAGGTAAATCAGTGAATTCACTGTTGCCATGTGACTTTCTGAATTGAGAATCCCACATATATCAATAAGAGATGAGTTGTCACTGTAATAAAAAAATCGAGCAAAAAATCGAGAAAACCAAAGCATGTGCACCAAGTCACATGACTTCACAATCCATCTGCATATACAGACAAAATAAGGACATGCTGTCTGTACGGTAAATCAGTGAATTCACTGTTGCCATGTGAGTTTCTGAATTGAGAATCCCACATATATCAATAAGAGATGAGTTGTCACTGTAATAAAAAAATCGAGCAAAAAATCAACTTGACCAAAGCTTGTGCACCAAGTCACATGACTTGACAATCCATCTGCATATACGGACAAAATAAGGGCATGCTCACTGTAAGGTAAATCAGTGAATTCACTGTTGCCATGTGACTTTCTGAATTGAGAATCCCACATATATCAAGTAGAGATGAGTTGTCACTGTAATAAAAAAATCGAGCAAAAAATCGAGAAAAACCAAAGCTTGTGCACCAAGTCACATGACTTGACAATCCATCTGCATATACGGACAAAATAAGGGCATGCTCACTGTAAGGTAAATCAATGAATTCACTGTTGCCATGTGACTTTCTGAATTGAGAATCCCACATATATCAAGTAGAGATGAGTTGTCACTGTAATAAAAAAATCGAGCAAAAAATCGAGAAAACCAAAGCCTGTGCACCAAGTCACATAACTTGACAATCCATCTGCATATACGGACAAAATAAGGGCATGCTCACTGTAAAGTAAATTAGTGAATTCACTGTTGCCATGTGACTTTCTGAATTGAGAATTCCACATATATCAATAAGAGATGAGTTGTCACTGTGTATCAAATAATCGAGCAAAATATCGAGAAAACCAAAGCCTGTGCACCAGGTCACATGACTTCGCAATGACAAGTCTCTCCACGATTTGACTACTCAATGTTTGAAAAAATGAAGCTTATGTAGGCAATGTTGTGTTTCACTTGGCTATGCATCATTCGTTGTTACGACGTACTATTTCTATCAACGGGAAAAGTATGACTATTTGAATTTCTGTTGTCATTTGGAATTATTTTAAAATCAACTTTTGAATATTCGATTTGTAATATTTTGGGAAACATTTACAATCTCAACTTTTGAAATCAACTTTAAAATAATGGTGGATCTTGTGAGTAAAATGTGGGTTACGTAGGAGTACTTGGCCACCAATGTTTGTGAATATCATGGTGCATTCAAATTTGTCCAGAAAACTGGTGCATTCAAATCTGTCTGGAAAACTGGTGTTACACAGTAATTTCGGAAATGTTGTTCTCTTTGGGTATAAATCCGAAAATTAACAAATCAGCGTCATTAGAACTGATTAAAATTCTAGTTTCTATACTAAGAGAATCGTCAATTTCTTGAAAAATGTGCAGAAAACAATCTGTTTGGGTATAATTAATTCTAAATAGTGATTCATCCCAACCAAATCAAGTAAAACCAATTGGGTTTTAAACTTAGTCCCCCAACTGGACCAACCACTTGGGTTTGAGCTTGTTTGTCCAGCCCTCGAAGTTTAGTTTTCTGTCAACCCCCCATTCCTTACCAGAGTCATCATTTGTACTGGACTTACAAGAATTTGAAGGTGACTCTTTCTTCTTTCCTAATGGAGATTGAAATTCTTTACGTAGAGGATCCCTATTTCAGCAGCCCCAGTTAAGGGAAGCTTTTCACCGAGTTACCTGTTCTGTTTTATGTGTTATTGAAGGCGGTAGTTCGTTTGTCTGAACTTTATTAGTCCCCCAACTGGACCAATCACTTGGTTTTGAGCTTGTTTGTCCAGCCCCCGAAGTTTAGTTTTATGTAAACCCCCCATTCCTTACCAGAGTCATCATTTTTACTGGACTTCCAGGAATTAGAATGCGACTCTTTCTTCTTTCCTGATGGAGATTGAAATTCTTTACGTAGAGGATCCGTATTTGACGAGGCCCAGTTACGGGAAGCTTTTCACCGACCTACCTCTTCTGTTTTATGTGTTATTGAAGGCGGCAGTTCGTTTCACCGAGTTTAGTTTTCTGTCAACCCCTCATTCATTACCAGAGTCATCATTTTTACTGGACTTTCAGGAATTGGAAGGTGACTCTTTCTTCTTTCCTGATGGAGATTGAAATTCTTTGTAAATTGATCCCTATTTCAGCAGCCCCAGTTAAGGGAAGCTTTTCACCGAGCTACCTGTTCTGTTTTATGTGTTATTGAAGGCGGTAGTTCGTTTGTCTGAACTTTATTAGTCCCCTAACTAGACTAACCACTTGGTTTTGAGCTTGTTTGTCTAGCCCCCGAAGTTTAGTTTTATGTCAACCCCCCATTCCTTACCAGAGTCATCATTTTTACTGGACTTCCAGGAATTAGAATGCGACTATTTCTTCTTTCCTGATGGATATTGAAATTCTTTACGTAGAGGATCCGTATTTGACGAGGCCCAGTTACGAGAAGCTTTTCACCGACCTACCTCTTCTGTTTTATGTGTTATTGAAGGCGGTAGTTCGTTTCACCGAGTTTAGTTTTCTGTCAACCCCTCATTCATTACCAGAGTCATCATTTTTACTGGACTTTCAGGAATTGGAAGGTGACTCTTTCTTCTTTCCTGATGGAGATTGAAATTCTTTGTAAATTGATCCCTATTTCAGCAGCCCCAGTTAAGGGAAGCTTTTCACCGAGCTACCTATTCTGTTTTATGTGTTTTAACTCATTGCAATTCAATAAAGAAAGTCATGAACTAATAACTGTAAATTACTATAAATGTAGTTATTTCATAAACTTCAGGTTCATAAAACAAATACTTGAAATACATCCGTACGTTAGATGAACAACAACATTGTCTTACACTCCAGTAACGAAGATACGACATAACGTACATACAAACATATATGAAAGATAACGGTGTTTGATTTCTTATTCCTCATCTGACATGTAGTAGTCAGAGAGATATTTTTCATTGTTTAAGACATTATTTCGCTCAGTCACTGTCAAATCTCTGTTGCTTGCTTCTGCCATTTCGGTGGCTAGCTGAAGCATGAAATGTCGACATCTCCGCATCAACATTCTGTTGTTCTCCTTCTTAATTCTGCTAACTGCTTTTTCATAGTCACTCACATTTCGTCTAGCCATGGTCAATGAACGACGATGAGGTACCGGTGCCCCAAAGTTACGTAGATCGTTATACAATCCTTCTTGCTCCGTTACCCTGAACGCCCATTCTGCTCGGATACCAGCATAATAATCCTTCGGACTCGAGTACTTTTCGCTCTTGTAGTCATAGGTAAATGGAGGTAGCAGCCACACTTTCGGATTTCTTTGCCGGCGTGAACTTCCTGCACCTCTTGAAGACATTGTTGATAAAATAAAAAAATTAATAATAATAGTAATTGTAGATATATTACTATTGTTATGACTTCAAGAAACATCATACTGGGGTATTTATAGACATCATAGTGGGGGTTAACTAGAGATGATCTGGGACGATAATGCGTGCTAGGGCACTATGGAATAAGTTATACACGTGATATTATTTTATGTTATTCATTTCATGTAATTTTGAGTACCCGTGACTTTGTGTACCTGTGATGTAGTCACGGACGTGGTTGTCAGATAAAACTGCTCGGATTGTAGGCCAGAGAATCACAATGCAATCCCTTCATATTCGAGCAGTGAGTTGTCAAATAAAACAAAATGCAGTGAGTTGTCACATCGCCACATGAAACTATTTTGTCATGCTTACTTTTGTAATACAGTAAGTAGTCACTTGGAATTGACGATTTCAGTACATATAGGTGTTTTAAAAAAATTATAAATGAAATCAAAAAATGAAACAACGGCTTTAATTTTCTTTGTTTTAAAGTAATATTGTTCATAAACAACTATGAAACAGAGTGCAAGTAAATACACAACCGTCCAACTCACTTCGACCTACAAAACTATCGTTGTTTTTTTCACCAAAATAATAAAATGGTCACCTCATATGTAAACACGATTGGAACTTTGCAGCCTATATTTTATCTTATTTACACTTAATGAACTTCACAGTCATCCCATTTTCATTGTTGTTACACAACCGTCCATCATGTTTTTTTTCACCAACATAATAGCATTTTCTGCTTCTTTTCACAGTCGTTTTAATGTGACTTAGATGAATTCTGAAATGTGAGGAAAAAACAAAGCATGTAAGTTGCGCTGCAGAAAGTCACATGCATCACGTAATGTGAGGAAGCATGGCAAAGTCAGAAAGTCACATGCATTACTGCATCACTGCATAAAGTGACATGCATCACTGCATCACTGCACAAAGTCACATGCATCACCGTATCACTGCACAAAGTCAGATGCATCACTGCATCGCTGCACAAAGTCACATACCTACCTACTGTGCCCATTGGAATTATGCAATTCATACAAATTTTGAGGGGGTGTCAGAACAAAATAACAATAAATTAATAACCATTACAATACACCTAAAAAGTAAAAAAATTTGTTAAAAAATAACAAATTAATAAATACATAAAAGTAAAAAATATTGTAGAAAAAGTGGTTTGAACAATGGGTAGAAAAATATATTGTAGAAAAATATTGTAATGTGAGGAAAAAATACACTTATTTTGATCATCCCAAACAACCTCTTAATTTTCAACTTCCATTTGAAAGAAGGTAAAGTTACATTTTTACAGTAGCCAGGCTGACACCATCTGCGGCACAATAGCCGATGTTACAGGCCCACCTCAAAGTTCATGACTTGACAAAAGTGGAGTCCTGCCAGCCGAATGCACTGTATAAGGTCAGTGGCATGCATGTGATCCAACAGGAAATGCTCATAAATTGGTTGAGACAAAATATTATAATCAATTAAAATATTTTAGTACTTAAAATTGTAAGTATATTTCAATGCAATATTGTAGTCAAAATTCAGGCTGTGTTCAGTTATATTTGTCAATTACATTTTTACCCAATTTTACGGGCGTGGTGTTTGTTTTGCATTTTTAAATTATAATTTCACATTTATTTTTTTAAAAAAATTTCAGGCAGAGAAATTTGACTAATTCAGACGTTTAGTCGGTTGATCAGCTTGCTTGTTTTTATTTTTCAGAAAATTCTACTTTCTTAATTTTCGTGTTTTTTTTTTTATTGAATTTTTTTAATATGTTAAGCAATTTTTTTACTTTTTAGACACACCTAACATAAATACACTTAAAAAGTAAAAAAATTCTAAACAAAATCTTTTAAAAATTCACTAAATACCAAAAATATTAAAAAAAAATACAAGCATTCAGTACATTTTTTGTATTTTCATGTATTTATTAATTTCTTGAAATATTTTTTCACAAATTTGTTACTTTTTGTTTTCAAATAACAATAAATTATGCAATTCATAAAAGTCGAAGTGACAACTCCTATCAAGTTGATGCATAGTTGTTCAGGTCATCAAAGTTGACGTGACAACTCTGATGCATAGTTGTCATAGTTGTTTACAATAATTTCATACATACAGCTACCATGTGTATATATGGTATAAATATCGCATCATACCACAACAAAAGTTTTACAGCTATTTCCAGCGATATCATCATGAGATATACGGTGGTTGATCTATACTCAGCAATGGGTCGCTATTGGGTTGCAGATGGAGATGAATTTCAATACCCATTAAATCCAAATTTGCGTTACTCACGTGGCACCGTCAATACCATGAGAGCTGAGTGGGAATTTCGCATAACTCGAGCAAACGTTCTCGTTGAGTTATGTCGTGAAGTTAATATTAAATTTCCTCGCCGGTTAGCCATGTGTATGCCAACTGACACTCCACAGTTGTTGCAAAGGGCATTGCATCGTATCCGCGACGAAGTTAATCGCATGACCCAACATTTGCAAAGGTCCTCACTAATGAAGACCGCAAATGAGCGTACCGAAGATGGGTTAATGGGTGATGCACACCAGTACTACGCGTGGAGCATGGATGTTATGTATGAATCTGATATTGAGATGTCAGATGATGATGATAATGAATGAAATTGTTTGGATGAATGACCAAACCATTTATGTTGTAATGAATTTGTAATGCTTATCCACGACTTATCAATGAAGGTCTTGTATTTCAATTGTTTTTAGGCTTGAACAAACACATTTTTTAGGCATGAACAAACATATTTTTTATTTTATGTTTTTATGGGTTGTTTAAACATTTTGTTCAAACCAAACGCGTTTGTAATTTATGTTTTTCTAAAAATAAACAAAAATCAGTTTTTAATTTTTTTGTAAACATAAACCAAAAACGTAAACGTTACCAAACGCTACCTTATTTATTTTTATTTTAGGGTTTAGGATTTATAATTTAATTCTTCAAATTTATTTAAACTTCAATTTTAAAAATGGTTGTCTCAATTTGTAAAATTGAGGACAAATCGTAAATTATGCACAGACTACAGATAATGACAGAGAGGTAGAGATGTGAAAGAGATTTGTGTGATTCATCAATATAAGTAAGAATAAAAAATTGTGAAATTATAATTGCGAATAAATAAGTATGACACATTTACATCAGCTGTACAAGTTTGATTTACAAAAACCATATCACAACCGCTAATGCCCTAACCTGCCCCCAGTCCCACAACCCCGACCGTGGACCTCCCTCCTCGGTCTCCTGCGGTAGACTCTCTGAATATCTGGCACTCCCTCCCCTGCATGTGGCCCTCCACTGACTGCCTGTGGAGCCTGTGACTGTGACCCCCCCTCTCCTGCATCTGCTGCCCCTGATCCTGTCTGTGCCTGCAGATCGGATACTGCTGTGAGCTGTGAAACTCCCTCATCTGGTGCAACTGTGTCACGATCTGCAGCTGGACCTCGACCTCTGCCTCTGCCCGCACCCCGACCTCGGCCGCGACGTCCCCCACGACCATAACCTCGGCCTCTCCCTCGCGCTCTGGGGGGGGCTCAATATCGGCCTCATCGTCAACGTGGGAGATGTCAGTGAGAACTGCATCATGTGTACTCATGGGCGCGGTCGAAGTAGTCCCCAGAAAAGCAGGTGGTAACTGGGTGGATGGGGTAACAACATCATGCATGAACCGGGGCGCGGTCGAAGTACTCCCCAGAAAAGCAGGTGGTAACTGGGTGGGTGGGGTAACAACATCATGCATGAACCGGGGCGGTGTCCAATCAGGGTCAGGGTCAGCATGCTGGGTAAGATGTACGTGTGGGGAATCTGGAGAAATGTATGGGGTATCATGCGGTGGGGTGACTGAAGTCCAAGGACCTGCTGTGGCTGGCGCTGAAGTGGGAGGCACTGACGTGGACGGGACTGATGTGTCTGGAGCAGCTGCTGCACTGTGTACACCGTAGTCCCCAAAATGCAGACGATCTACCCGATGGGCATGCTGGATCCCCTCGTACAATAACTCTCGGATCTCTGCAAGGGCCTGCAGACCAAGCTGTCCATCACGTCTGAAAATGGCGTCCTCAGCCAAGTGATATGACCTCCCAACTCGAACCACCTGAACAAAAAATCAGATATATTAGGCTATAGTTGACTGAAAATAATCAATTATGATATTAACAATTATCTGACACATACTATGATACTCACCAATGCCTCCAGAGAAGGCCCAACTCCCTGATATCCGGCCTCAGACAGGTGGCTCGGATTACCGACAAGTAGGTGTGTATGTCGCCGATACCACAACATGTAAGGGTCGGGAGAGGGGAGGACCCCATCGCTCCAGTCAGCCTGTACAATAGTGTCGCGACGGGCATCCCACAACTGTATGTATCGCATATGATGCACACTCCAGTCAGTGCTGGCTCGGCCACGTCTATCAGTCGCATGCAACCGCCACTCGGTGTCACACCGATCCGGCACGGACTGGACCCGACCAAACTGTCGGAGGACACGATCAGGGAGATGCCACTCAACCACGTCAAAACAAATGAGTGGCACTCTCGCCATCCATATCTCCTCACCTAGTCGGCAATAGTCTGGGAGCGTATCGAGGACCTCAGCATAAGGCTGCCAGATAAACTACAATAACGACAAGTCTATTAAAAATCGCTCATGAACATATACACTCCATATGACAATTAAAATTTAGGTATTTAAATTTGATACCTCGCCGTCTATCATCCGGTCAAGCTGGTCTCTATACACGACGACTACGTGGGTCGATACGACCTCGTGGCCCATGTCAACCCTCCACCGGCTACCTCGAGGTCCGGCCGGCAACTGCATGTCTCCCTGGCCGATGGGAACCTCACCAGGAGCAAGCAGTTGCCGCCTAGACGGGGCAATGCGAATCAATCTCTCCCACGCCCAAATCTGCAATAGTTTGAACGCAATTACAATACTAATATATGCCATACAATATGAATTGACATGTAATAAAATTCTTACTAACCTGTAGCAAGACAAGGGGTCCTCCGATCTGATTCGCACCCACCTGAGCTGCTCGACATAGCATCCTATACAAGCATGCCAAAGCCGCGGCGCCCCAGCTGTACTGGCCGATCACGTCAATGTCTCTCAATAGTGGCAAGTACATCAGCTTGAGCAGGTTCTGTGACTTATCAGGGAGAAGTACCCCCCAATAAGCTACAGAATATATGCTCGGGCATGCTGATGTACTAACTCATCTGGAGCATGATCTGGAAGATGGCCCTGAAACTGCTCGGACAGCCACCTCACCCTCACTCTACCTGCCTGTAAGTCTGCAGGTGTAGGTGCTACTCCCAATAACTCAGCACATAGGGCTATCCACTGCTCCCTCGTCAATGATGGGTCAGGTCCAGTAACTGCTCGCCCATCAATCCGCAGACCGTATAGGACAGATACGTCCTGCAATGTGACGGTGGCCTCACCGGTCGGGAAATGAAAAGTATGAGTCTCTGTGCGCCACCTCTCGACGAGAGCAGTAATGAGTGGGTGGTCCAGTCTGATATGGCCTATACGATATACACCATAGAATCCCGCGCGTAGTAGACACTGCAAGACTCTATGGTCCAATGGATGCTCCCACAGGCCGGAATCTCCCCGCCGGCATGCCACCACGGTGCGTGCCTGGTCCTGCATAACAGAATGAGTAGTTAAAATTATAGCATTATCACGTAATATAAAACAAAATGCAGGGTATTTTCATTGTAAGCGTAAAGTCCAACAAACGTTATTGCATACCGGATCGTCCCATATACTGTCAGCCCGATGTGGATGACTCAAAAGTGGGACCTCATCAGGTAGATGTGCCATGAAGCCTGTACAGTTGAAAAACAAATACATTTTTAAAAACTGTATTGGTGAGCATGTAATTTAACTATAACAATTAAACTCAAATTATTCTGTACATGACGACTTGAAAAACAAATGTGGTCGATTATTTTAAAAGTATCAATTTGTGTGCCATTAACATGGAAGCAATTCACTAAAATCTAAATTTTGCATATTATGTGCCATTAAATATGATAAGCAATTCAACAGAACCTATCGTTATCTATGCTATAACTAATATAGAAATCTTTTACAAAATCATTTTACGGTCTTAGTTACATAAGCTTAATAATGACCAGTAACATGTGGATAGTTTTCGTACATAAATATATGCGAAAAAATGGAATGAGAATTTTTTTTCCAAACCTTCATTATTGATTTTGGCATATTTGACAAAATTTCATTATTGATTTTGGCATATTTGACAAAACTTCATTACATTTATGGCATATTTGACAAAACTTCATTATTGATTTTGTAATGTTTTTTTTTTTCAATAAAGTATCAAATTTGTAAATTACGTACATCTAATTCAGAAATTGTAAATGTACAAAATGCTTGCATCAGTCGAAATATTAAAATCTTCAAATGGTAGAAGAACTATGTGATTTTAACTAAAATTTGGTAATAGACATTTTCAATCAAGTAGAGAATAAAAAACATAGGCCTATGTGGTATAGTTAAATGTTTTTGCATTGTCATTTAGTTTAATTTATTTGTTTAGTATGTTAGTTGTAAATTTTGTCAAGGAAATCAAACAATTACAATATATAAAGAATTACAAAATAGAAATGATCTATTACAAATAAAAAATGATCTATTTAAATGTACGACCCGTTTACAAATAATGAATTACAAAAGAAAAGAAAATGATCTATTACAAATAAAGAATTAAAAAATGATCTATTACAAATAAAGAATTAAAATATATCTATTACAATATTATAAGTCACATGTCTTCATCGACCAAGTCGCGCCGGACATGTTCGCCTGTCATGACCTGTCTGCTGGCACTCACTGCAACGAGCGGTCAAACGCCTATCTGATATGTCCATCTCATTCGGAATACGAGACATAGATGCACGACCCCGTTTTACTTCTCGCAGACGCAGTACATTAGGCATTAAGGTCCACTGCGGATCAGCCCAATAATCTTGATGCGGTATTGGATTGAATTTAGTTTCCCAAACCCTCATGTATACAGGAAGCCTATATACTAGATCAACGTACTCGAATGGATTGTCACCGCATTCAGACATTACAGCGAGCATATGAGAACATGGATAGTGTCGTATCTCATATTTCCCACAACTGCACGTGGGTTGATTCATCCGCACAATTTGTGTATTGCGACCTCGTCCATGGCGAAAAGATGTTTGCACCTCAAACACGCGGCGTGGCCTATCAGAAAATTGTAATAGAAACTAATCAAGTTCATGTTTTTAGGTGTACTTAAGTTGACAACATAATAACAACAATTTAGTTTATATTACAAACTAACCTGTCATATGAGATCAACCTGAAAGTATTTGCCCTTGCGATGCCATCCTCAATAGTTTTTTGCATCTCTCTAGGGTATTGGAACTCATTTCGTACATCTATTTCAGCTTGGGCTCCCATCTCGTCAAAATATTTTACGAGCCGCCGAAATGTAAATTCAACCATAGCTGAGATAGGTAAGTTCCTTGCACCTTTCAAGACGCTATTGAAGCACTCTGCATCATTGCTGGTCAATACCCCCCACCGATGTCCACCGTCATACGAAAGGGCCCACTCCTCAGGATTCATCTTGTAAACCCAATTGATGGCTTCTTGGTCAATAGCCTGTATTTGTTGTAAGTAACCATTACACTTCCGTCGTTGATGAGCACTCCCTGCTTTCCATAGAAGTTGTTTCAGCTCCTTATTTCTGAACTTAGTGTTAAAGTTACTACAAACATGTCGAAGGCAGTGCCGATGATATCCAACAAATTGGAGCGAGGGATTCAGCCAATGCCGCCTCACAGCAGCTAAAATACTCTCAGCTCGATCAGATATCAAAGTCACTCCCTGTCGGTCCATGACAATATGTTCCTTGATATTTGAAATGAAGAACGACCAAGACTCCAAACTCTCCCTGTCGACAACAGCGAATGCAAGCGGTAATATTTTGCCATTGGCAGTGACAATTGTTGCTACAAGCAACACACCAGTGTATTTCCCGTATAAGAATGTACCATCTATGGTTATAACAGGCCTACAATGTCTGAATCCATCGATGACGGGTTTGAAAGACCAGAAAACAAAGTGGAATACGGGCATAATGGTTGTATTTCCGGTATATCTATGCTTCCATTGCACGATGGTGCCAGGATTAGATGTTTGTAATGCATACATGAATTTAGGCAACATCTTATATGATTCATCCCAATCCCCGAATACCATTCTAATTGCCTTTGCCCTTGCATGCCACGCCTTCTTGTATGATATACTATAGTTCATGGTCTTTTTTATATCTTCGATGACATTCTTAATGGGCATATCAGGTTCATTCTGCATACGACAATACCTATGAGTCAGATTATTATTGTGTGAACACTTTAAACAAACAAATATGTATATAAATGTAAACATTTATTTTGTATACTCACCGCAACTTGTCCCAAAAGATGAGAAGCAATGTAACTGGAGCTAATATTTGTGTGGTCCCTGTTCATTCGTGGGTATAAACAATGGTGAGGACCCCTGTACTGCTTTATTTCAAAAAGACCATGTATCCTACTAAGAGATGCACGCAACCACCATCTACAATCGTGCTTGCAAGCACACACCCAAACGTCTCGCTTGGAGGTTACGACTTTATACTCTCGATTATTTGTTGCATGGTACAATTTCACAGCATGTACGAGTTGCTTCTTATCAACGAAAACCATCCCTTTGTCCAACTCTGGATTTTCAGCATTCCAGATTCGGTTACGGGGAACGACATCGCGGTTACTAATGTCAAAATCACCACCCATGTGAATGTTGTCATAGAAAGGGATTTCAGGTCTAGGTGGAATGGGGGCATTCTGAATATCAACGGGAGCGTCGGCATCATCTTCTTCATCATCATCATCATCTGATCCGCCCAATAAATTTTCTTCATCACACATTTCATTCTCATCATTGTCTAGGGCGACATCAGGACCGTACATGTCACTGTCAGCAAACTGCATAGAATTAACCGTTTCAGCCATATTACCAGCAACTTCAACTGGAGTGGTATGATGGCTGTAGGTGGGCACATCTTCGGTGTTATTGTGAAATTCAGTCTCGTATCCACCACGTGAACTTGATTCTCCACCATGGCCATGAAATGGCTGTTGTGTGTAGCCAGCTGCATAACATTCATTTGATTCATACATAGGAGACTGAAACGCTGTCGTGTCAATCCCATGTGTCAGCAAGGTAGTGAACGGATGAGGATCCATCTGTGTTATATTCGGAAGATTGTGTACAACCTCTTTCTCAATGTACACTTCCAAACAATTTGGTGGTTGGAAACTTCCACCGATACTTAATACGGTGTTCAACGCCTCATCGTCATTTATCGGTAATATTTTGTATTTGCTGGTTGCTTGCCACTGGCGATAAGGATATCTACATTTGAAGATCAATCGGACTGTTTCCCCGTAACTTGCCACCTTGGACATAAACATCTCCTCCAAATTGACAAGTGTGGTGCCAAGTTGCACCCCATATATCCCTTTCGGCTCAGCATCATATGACACACCTTCATCAGGATCCCGAATTATGTTTCCCCCCCAGTAGAAGATAATTGGAACAGTTGCCATATACTTGCTTCAATGAAACAATAAACATTAAAATATCAACAATATACATATATCGAATTCTACTTCTAAAATAAACATTAAAAGAAGAACAATAAATTTTCCAGAAGTCACATTTATATCATAAGTGACATTTTCCTATCAAAATCAACCCTCTCATTTTTTGTCAATTTATATTTTCCAGGGTTGAAGGAACTGTAGAGGTGAAACATTAATTCAATTTATATTTTGTCAGCTGTATATTTGTGTCTCAATTTGATTATTACTGTTTATTTTCTCATTTTTCTCACTTATTTTTATTCGTATAAAACAACAGCTGAGATTTCATCTCTACGTGGAGTTTTTATTTACTTCCTATGTGAAGACTCTTATCTTTTCTACGTGAATGTTCTTTGTTGTCATTGCTCTCTTGTCTTAATTTAAAAAAAACATCACAACAAGTATACTTCTTGTCTTAATTCTTTTGAATTAGTGGCGAAAAATAAATTTTGAATCACATAGCAGCAATAACTTCATATGATCCCTCCCTCAATATGATCAATTTTTAAAACGCATTCACTGAAAATAAATAAATAAATAAATAAATAATAATGACTCTACACAACCGTTAATTTAGGCAATGATTTAATCGTACGCATGTAAGCGGGACCAATTTTAAAAACACATATTTTGTTTTCTTTTCATAAATCTTGATCTATTTTTTAGTATTTTCATAAGGTAGACAGATATATCACACATTTAAAAAACACTTCATTCTATCAAGTATTTTTCTTATGCAGTGAGACTGGACAAAATTGGACAAATCATACAAACATCTTAAATCATAGTGTAAGTTTTGTAGATAATTAAATATTTCTAAGGTTGAGTTGAAAGAACGCGATTGATTTGGACAATATAAAATAGAGGTTGCAAACATTGTTATTAATTTTTTAAAACTGGTGATCCAATTCTTCAGATTTATGGACAATATAAGTTAATTTGATTTGCTCAAACTTGTGCCATTAGGGACCTTAATGACAAAGTTATTTCTATGTGAACTAGTAACCCTCGTCTACTTTGTAGAGGTCATAGAGGCTTTCTTATCAAATTAAAACAAAAAGCTCATTTAGGATCGTTCTGAAAAGTAAGAAAAAAAATTTAATTTATTTACTCCTTTTTTTTCTTAAACATACAAAAACAAAAAAATAATTAGAGAGATAATTTATAATGGCCAAAAATTAGAGAGAATTAAATTGAAGTTGGTGGTTAAATGTATGGACTAAATTTTGGATAGTTATCCATGTGAATCTATGGGGCCATCCGTACCAATTAATTGGTATTACGAAACGCAGGCTTACCCATTAAAGTGCCATTTTTTTTTTCCTTCTTACCTACGAAATTGCTATGGACTATTAATTAAAATAGTTTAAGACTCTTTTCATGCATATATTATAACTAGTCTAATAATGACTTCTAATTATATAAATAAAAATAAAAATAAAAATTATTAAAACATAATGTTTAGATTTTCCTTTTCAATGGTGGTGGACAGTCACAAAGCGAAAGTGGCGATAAGTCACTTCGTTCAATACCCATTTCAAAAACTTTTTCAAATTTTCTTAAGTTTTCTGAGGAAATTTTAATTTGTACTATAATGCTATTATATGTATTACAAATTCAGCTCATTAAATTTTTTAATCATATTCTGGGTCCCTGACCCCAAATATAGTGAAATATGGACTAAATTTTGGATAGTTATCCATGTGAATCTATGGGGCCATCCGTACCAATTATTTGGTATTACGAAACGCAGGCTTACCCATCAAAGTGCCATTTTTTTTTTTTTTCCTTCTTACCTACGAAATTGCTATGGACTATTAATTAAAATAGTTTAAGACTCTTTTCATGCATATATTATAACTAGTCTAATAATGACTTCTAATTATATAAATAAAAATAAAAATTATTAAAACATAATGTTTAGATTTTCCTTTTCAATGGTGGTGGACAGTCACAAAGCGGAAGTGGCGATAAGTCACTTCGTTCAATACCCATTTCAAAAACTTTTTCAAATTTTCTTAAGTTTTCTGAGGAAATTTTAATTTGTACTATAATGCTATTATATGTATTACAAATTCAGCTCATTAAATTTTTTAATCATATTCTGGGTCCCTGACCCCAAATATAGTGAAATATGGACTAAATTTTGGATAGTTATCCATGTGAATCTATGGGGCCATCCGTACCAATTATTTGGTATTACGAAACGCAGGCTTACCCATCAAAGTGCCATTTTTTTTTTTTCCTTCTTACCTACGAAATTGCTATGGACTATTAATTAAAATAGTTTAAGACTCTTTTCATGCATATATTATAACTAGTCTAATAATGACTTCTAATTATATAAATAAAATAAAAATTATTAAAACATAATGTTTAGATTTTCCTTTTCAATGGTGGTGGACAGTCACAAAGCGGAAAGTGGCGATAAGTCACTTCGTTCAATACCCATTTCAAAAACTTTTTCAAATTTTCTTAAGTTTTCTGAGGAAATTTTAATTTGTACTATAATGCTATTATATGTATTACAAATTCAGCTCATTAAATTTTTTAATCATATTCTGGGTCCCTGACCCCAAATATAGTGAAATATGGACTAAATTTTGGATAGTTATCCATGTGAATCTATGGGGCCATCCGTACCAATTATTTGGTATTACGAAACGCAGGCTTACCCATCAAAGTGCCATTTTTTTTTTCCTTCTTACCTACGAAATTGCTATGGACTATTAATTAAAATAGTTTAAGACTCTTTTCATGCATATATTATAACTAGTCTAATAATGACTTCTAATTATATAAATAAAAATAAAAATTATTAAAACATAATGTTTAGATTTTCCTTTTCAGTGGTGGTGGACAGTCACAAAGTGGAAGTGGCGATAAGTCACTTCGTTCAATACCCATTTCAAAAAAAATTTCAAATTTTCTAAAGTTTTCTGAAGAAATTTTAATTTGTACTATGATACTATTATATGTATTACAAATTCAGCTCATTAAATTTTTTAATCATATTCTGGGTGCCTGACCCCAAATATAGTGAAATAAACCAAACGAAATTAAACCAAAATTTTTTTATTTAAATAAAATAGAGTGAAAATTAAATATTTTGAGACAACATGATATTTTCATTTATTATTTTGAAGTCAATAAAAATATTTAATTTGAATAAAATAGAGTCAAAATTAAATATTTGAGAGAACATGATCTTTTATTTGAGAGAACATGATCTTTTCATTTATTATTTTGAAGTAAATACAAATATTTTTTTTTAATAAAATACATTCAAAATTAAATATATTTTTTTTAATAATTCCATTTAGTAGAAATTAGACATTTTGATTCAAAAAATATAGACATTAACAATTTCTGAAGCATAATTTGATTCAAAAATATAGACATTTTGATTCACAAGCATAATTTTAAAATTCCAATTTCTGATTTCACATTTCAAAATATAGACATTTCATAATTCCAATTCAACAATTCTCAATTACATGAATTTCGTAATATGACATTAACAATTATGAATTATATGAATTTCAATTTTTTTAATTTTATTCTTAATTAAACAAAATTACTTTTCAAACCCAAATTTCAAACTCTAATTTCCTTTTAATTCCTCTTAACAAGCAAAAAAAAAAAATAAAATCACAAGCATAATTTCAAAATTTCAATTTCTGATTTCAAATTTCAAAATATAGACATTTCATAATTCCAATTCAACAATTCTCAATTACATGAATTTCGTAATATGACATTAACAATTATGAATTATATGAATTTCAATTTTTTTAATTTTATTCTTAATTAAACAAAATTACTTTTCAAACCCAAATTTCAAACCCTAATTTCCTTTTAATTCCTCTTAACAAGCAAAAAAAAAATAAACTCACAAGCATAATTTCAAAATTCCAATTTCTGATTTCAAATTTCAAAATATAGACATTTCATAATTTCAATTCAACAATTCTCAATTACATGAATTTCATAATATGACATTAACAATTATCAATTATATGAATTTCGGATTTTTTAATCACGATTCTTAATTAAAAAAATTACTTTTAAAACCCTAATTTCAAACCCTAATTTCCTTTTAATTCCACTTAACAAGCAAAAAAAAAAACAATTTCCAATTCAACAAATATAAGTTGGTTTATTCAAAATTCAAAATATAGACATTTTGATTCACAAGCATAATTTCAAAATTCCAATTTCTGATTTCAAATTTCAAAATATAAACATTTCATAATTTCAATTCTCAATTCTCAATTCTCAATTATATGAATTTCATAATATGACATTAACATATTTATGATTTATGAATTTCATAATTCTAATTTTCAATTCTCAATTCTCATATTTATGATTTATTTAAAAAATTCAGAAAATTTTAAAAATTCCAAACCTGATTTATGATTCAAAAGCATAAAAATTCACAAGCATTAGAACCCTTAATAATGTGAACCCTAAAATGTCATCCTAAAAGGATGTGTGAACAATCTGATATCGAGCAACAATTATCATTAGAACCCTAATTTCATAACCACACTGATAAAGCATAAAAAATCCAAACCCAAATATTCAATTCACAAGCAACATTCAAAAATTCAAAAGCATAAAAAATTCCACAAATTCAATGATTTCCAAACCCTGATTTCTGATTTCAAAAAATTCCAAACCCTAATTTCATAACCACACTGATAAAACCCTAACACATTTAATAATTCACATATAAAACCCTAACATTCACAGCAAATTAAAACACATTCACATTTTCACAACACACAAAAAATAAATACATAAAATTAGGGTTAACTGTCATACCATAGAGAGAGAGAGAGAGAGAGAGAGCAGAGACGGAGAGTGAGAGCAGAGAGCAGAGGGAGAGCGAGAGCGAGTGCGACAGTGAGCCGAAGCAGAGCGAGATCGAGTGAGTCTGAGAGCAGCGGGAGATGGAGAGTGAGAGATGGAGAGCTGTTTGAGACAGATAGATCGAGCAAGAAACGAAAAACTAAGTGTCAAAAACGTGAATGCAAATGAGGGGGGGGGGCTTCGTATTTATAAGAGCGTTAAAAACGCTTTTTCAATTAGCGTTTTCATTTAGTTACAGTGAAGTCGCTATTTGGAATAGCGTTTTCTTCACGAACCTTAACGCCCAAATTAAGCGCTATTCGAAATAGCGTTTTATATCGGAAAAAAAATTCATGGAAGAAGCGCTATTCAGAAAAGCGTTTTCCTAATTAAAATCGCGATTTCGAATAGCGATTTCACTATTTATCAAATTTTTGCCTCCTAACAGTAAAAGCGCGATTTGTAATAGCGCTTTAGCTTAGTTTGGAAAATCCGTCAAAAGTTGGCCTAGTTTGGGAAATACCATGCAAAATCGGCCTAGTTTGGGAAAAGCCTTAAAAAGGGGGTCTCACCAAAAATCCCAAAGATAAATTGTTATTATTAGTGGAGGACTCCCAATTATTTTAATTTTAAGTTACCAAAATCCAACTAACTTTGGGGTTTAATACAAAAATCAAAAAATAAAATTGTTTTTATTAATGGAAGGTACAAGGTAAATGATTTTCACTCTACCAAATTTCGACCCAACCCAATTCACTATTATAATATTAAATTTATGAAGTTTTAATTATATTTTTATATACGTCAAATTTTGTATCATTCTAGATTCTACTTGAAAATCAAAACCTCTAAAATTTGAATTGATTATTTTTGGTTGGATTGTTTATTTAATCATACTTTCTATGAAATATTTACCTACAAAAAAGTAGAGGAATTAATTCAATCTCAAGCATGAGCTCTTAATTCAATTTTACTACTAAAAATGCGAGAACAATAATATTAAGTGACATTTTGTCAACCTTGTTCAATTTTTTCAAATATTATAATTCTAGAATTCTGTTTGATATTGTGTTTTTTCTTTTCTTTTGTGCAAATGGTTAAAAGATAAAGACTGATTTTTATGTTTTCTGTGCAGATCATGCAGAGACAACCCTACATTGGCTGACAATTTGTTTTTGATTGTTATCTAATTGATAGAATATAAAAGAGAAGAGAATCGTATATTGAATTGTGTACTATGAACAGTAGACAGATCTCTTTATATAGTGAGGGATGAGAAGCAAAAAGAACTAAGGTAAAAAGAATATCAATACAATTGCTTGATAAATGTTTGGCTTTAATTTTGGATTATTCAATCCTTTCCAGCCCACTCAAAACTACTTTCAAAACCTTCTAAGGCCAAGAAAAAGCCAACACAACCTCATCATTTAAACTTGCAAACCTTAATCAATATTTTTTTGACAATAAATAAGAACTTCATAAATAAAGGTGGGGAACATAGAGTTTCCACTTACATATAAACTAACAAACATAAAGATTGTCATAAGCTAAGACTGAAAAAGAAAGGCAAGCACCAGCTACACAACCTCAACTTTTAAACTTGCAATCCTTGATCAATATTTTTTGAGAATAAATAAAAACTTCAGAAATAAAGGTGGGGAACATAGAGTTTCCACTTTCATATAAACTAACAGACATAGAAACAAACCATCATGAACTAAAATTGAAACAGAAAGGCAGGCACTAACTGCACGACCTCTACCAGCAACTGCAAGCATCAACAACGAAATCCTGCAAAGATGAGCCAAAGCTGAAGGTCAACCCCATTTGCACAAAAGTAGCACCACACATCAACTTAAAATTCAGTTTGACAATTACTATTTTAATTTTAATTTTAAATTTTTTTTGTCTTAAGTGAATGTTTTTTAAAATTTAAAAATAAAACTTCTCACTTTTAAGTCTTATTAGACTAATAAATGGACCTGAAAAGTGAAAAAAATGAGGAAAAAAAACTCCACTGAAGATTAAAAAAATTAAGATTTTTTTTCAAAATTACTTACTGAATCCTTCTAGACTAGACGAACTTGAAAAATAAAAAAATTTTGACACAAAAAAATAAAAAAATAAAAATAAAAATAATAAAATTCACTGAACTCAAAAAAATAAAAAATAAAATGTAGCAGTTGTCAAACAGAAAGTAAATCTCCAGAGGAGTATTGTTAAAAAATGATCCATATTATTAAAGTCATCTTAAACATGAGGAAGACCATATAGCCATGGAACTGATACAAGATAATAAAAGTTATCATAGTGCTAAGATTTGTTTAATATAATGAATTATTTTTGAATATGGTGATGTACAAGTGTTCGAGCACTGCATGTTAATTATGGACAAACCACCAATTTGGGGCTATTTGGCAAAGCCCTAAGACAACAACTAAAATGGTATTTACTGTTTGTTGCAAGACAAACTAAAATCTGATAATCCAAACACAAAGAATCCTATCCTCAATTACTTGGGTATCATAACATTGTCAGTTTTACAAAAAACAGCAAACAGGTTTTCAATTCTTTATTTATTTATTTATTTTTTGTAAGGAACATCATCAAAAAAAGAAAAGAAAAAAGGAAATAATCATCATTTATAAATCAAATATAGATCCATACAATCTTCTTCCACCACCACCCTCCTCATAGGTTCTAACTCTCAACCTTCACATCATATCATGCAAATGGTCATTGTGCCAGACAGAATAGAAAACAATAATAAATAAATAAAAAATGGAAGCCATGGGTATTTTGTTTGAATGAGTCCATTGTGTTTCTAAGACAATTTATGTGTTTCACAACATTTCAGGTCACAATGATGGTAAATAAGCACGATGCATGCATGGCAGAATCAGTTGGACTAGAGGACAAGGTTTTTCACAACATTTCAGGTCATATGCACAATGCATGCGTGGTGGAATTGTTGGACAAAAGGACAAGGTTATGGAAATGCTTTTAACGTTTCAGGAAAATTTCTTGATGAGATACATCACGCAGATGTTGGTTTTGGCATGTGCCGTGTTGGTTGGGGCCAAGAATCTTTTTGTAGCTGAGGATATGAGCACAAGTTCAAAGCACTCACCTGAAAGATGAAGACTTCTGTTTCAGTTGCTCCTCTCAACGCTTGGAATTCAACCTGATCCTTGATGATCATCTGACTTAACTTTTCTCTTGCGAACTCCTGAGGTCGTAGATCTCTGCCTGGCAGGCGATGGATGGTGAAATTTGCAACGTGCATTTGCAAACCATTTGCTAACCTGTTTAACTGTAATTTCTAATTCTGTTGCCAATTTTTCTTTCATAGCTCGATCTGGATAATGGTTTTCATTGAAGGATTTTGCTAGTCCCTGCAAAATTACCACCATGAAACTTGTCAATTCAAATGTGAAAAGAAAATGAGGTACAAGAACATAAAGAACACATAAATACTAATACTGTGGCCTTTTCTACTAGATCAAAGCTGAAGTTCTTGTGCACAAGATTATTGTTTGTGTTCCAGGGATGTTCACCTCTGCCTATACCATGTTATAAGATTTGCTGGCTTTTGGTAAAGCATTAGTTTTCTCATATATTATACAAAAACAGCTTTGTTAGAATCTTACGGTTTATGATTTAATTCTGTGGAGGCCGAATTGAATCAATGAGGAAGAAAGGCTGAGCCATCCGGTTGAGACATCAGGCCGAAGACAATTCGGCCCTGACCAGGTGCCCATGAAGTCGAGTATACGAATCGGCCATATAAGGAGCCGAACTGGAGCCAAGACTAAACTGGAAGACCCACTAAATAATTATACGCAAGGTCAAGAGTGGGCCCGACCCTTGGGCCCAGACGTAATATAAAAAGGGAGGAATGTCAGCCAAAAAGAGGGATGTGAAAATAAACAAGATAACTTGAGATAGAAGTAAGTTTGAGAGAATATTGATTTGTCCGTTGGAGTGCTAATTCTGACACCCCCGACCGGAGTATTCATCCATTTTTCAGGTAGCAATCAGAGGATCAAGAGCATCTAACTGGATCCAAGAGTATTTCCAAACCACTTCACTACAATTGGTGCCGTCTGTGGGAATCCTCAAGTGCGTCCATGGCAAGCGTGACAGATGATCCTTCGATAGTTGTTGATGATGTTACACCAAGAGATGACATTACTCCAAGAAACATGCTTGGACCGGAAAATATCACCGCGCGAAGGGGCCTGATCTTCGACCTAGTAGCTCAAACCTCACCCTCAACTTCTGTGTAGGAGACTGTGCAGACGATCATGGATCAAGTAAAACGAAACGAACAGTGTCTGGAAGATATGTTGGCTGAGAACGAGTGCTTACGTAAGGAATCGGCCCTAGAATCAGCCAAATCCCAACAGGCCGCACGTCATGACCGGGTCGATCCCCAGAAAAGAAGGAGGATGATCGACGACGTCGACGTCGGAAACATAATAGTGGCAGTGATTCCGACTCGCCATCTCAGGAACCCAGAAAGAAGGGGCGAATTGGTGTATCGAGCTCATCCGAAGGAAGTCCGCATGTATGGCATAGGCGAGGGAAAGGAAGTGATGGTTCGGATGAAGAGGACAAGCACGACTCTTTCGTACGATGCATTGCAAGAGCTGTGCTGCCTAAAAAGTTCAAAGCACCGACATTCACCCTGTATGATGGAAAATCAGACCCCACAGATCATATTCGTCACTACAAACAAGCAATGACGTTGCATGCTGATGATAAAGCCCTCATGTGTCAAATGTTTCCAAGTAGCCTGGGACTGTTGGCAGTCAAATGGTACTATAAACTGGAGTCGGCGTCAATAAGAAGCTTTCATCAGCTCCAAAAATCCTTCAGGGCAAGATTCATCACCAACGAAGTTTAGCTAAAGCAAGCCGACTCTCTCTGGGCGATGCAAATTAACCAGAAGAGACCCTCCGTGAGTATTTGGCACGTTATTAGGAGTGTTTCAACTTGGTGGATGATGCCTGTAATGATTCCATGGCCATTACCGCCTTTAAGATGGGGTTACATCCCAATAGTCCTTTCTGCAGTTCGTTGACCAGACGGCCTCCGAAAACAGTTTGAGCACTAATGAAGAAGGTTGAGGAGTATTGTAAGGTGGAAGACGATGCCCTACAGGTCAAGGCCGGATATAAAGTCGTTAAATCGGCTTCATCTGGTCTGGTTCAGCTAATAAGCGTCGTGCCATCAAGGAGCCTTGAACCTAGGACTCGGGCTAAACGAGACAATCGGTGTGACTCTCGCCGATCAAGCGGGCAGTGTTCACACCGTTCGAACAAACAGTATCAAGTGGATAACAGGCGCACCAGACGTTTAGACAAGGAGTATACAGAATTCACAGAGCCGATCAGTAAGATCCTACCCAAAGTCCAACATCTTCCGTTCTTCAAGTGGCCGCTCAAGATGATGGAGCCCCCTGATACTAGGAGAAAGGATAAGCGGTGCGAATATCACAAAGATCATGGCTACGACATTGATAGCTGTTATGCATAAGGACCACCTGGAGAAATTAGTGCAAGACGGCCGACTGGCACAACATGTCCGAAAGAACAATCCACCGAACATGGTAGCTCTACGGACGAATTCACCTCCACTTGGTGTAATTCACATGATATACAACCTACCGTCGTTAGCCCAAATACATACAATTTAGTTGTAACCTAGCCTATCGAAGCTAATCACACTAGCCAAACGGCCCCATGAAACTGGCAAGATTAGTTTCGACGACACCGACCTAGATGGAGTAACTCTCCCCCATGCCGATCCCCTCGTTGTCGAGCTATGCGTGAACTGATTCCCAGTCGAGCGTGTTCTCATCAATGAGGGCAGCACCTAAGAAATAACGAATTATAAGACGTTCATCAAACTCGGCTTCGGTGATTCGGATCTGTTACCGGCCGATTCTCCATTGTTCGGCTTCAATGCCAACCCCGAGTATCTCTTGGGTAGGATTACACTACCAGTACAGGCGGGTACCAAATCAGTTGACGTAGAATTTCTGGTTGTCAAACCCCCCTCGCCATACAATCTTATCATGGGAAGGACTTGGTTGCATGCTATGCAAGCTGTGCCAAGCACCTACCAACTGAATATGGCATTAAGCAAATTCGGGGCTCTCAGAAATCAACACAAGCATGCTATCTTATTGCTGCTGCAAAAGGGCCAAAGGAACTGGAAGTGAACTCGATTGAAGCACCGGATTGAGAGTCTTAAGGACATTGGGAAAATCCCTAGCGAGAAGGCAACCGAAGACCTTGATTGGATCGAAATCAATGGGAGCCCTGACAAATTCTTCATGATCAGCACTTTCCTGAACGAAGTTGACAGACGTGAGTTGGTTTCCTTCTTATTTGGCAAGCTCGGCGTGTTTGTATGGACACCATACGAAATGCCGGGGGTGGGTCCAGACGTGGCCCAGCATCATTTAAACGTCGATCTAAAATTCAAACCAATCATTCAGAAAAGTCGGCGGTCAGCCGCGGAGCATGCATCGGCCGTTGTTGATGAAGTTGACAAGTTGCTTGATGCCGGGGCAATTCGTGAAATAACTTATCCCACATGGTTGTTCAATACCGTGGTTGTAAAGAAAAAGAATAGATCTTGGTGCGTCTGTGTGAATTTCACGGATTTGAACAAGGCTTGTCCTAAGGATTGTTTTCTCTTCCCAGAATCGACCAACTTGTAGACGCAACGGCATATCATCAACGCATGAGCTTCTTGGATGCCTACAATGGTTATCACCAAATTGCTATGCATCCGGAGGATCAGGAAAAGATTGCATTCCTCACCCCAAGGGGAACCTATCGTTACAAGGTCATACCCTTTGGGCTGAAGAATACGGGGGCAACCTACTAGAGGCTGGTTACCACTATGTTTAAGGAACAACTCGGCCGCACCATGGAAGTATACATCGATGAAATGGTGGTGAAATCCAAGGAAAAGCATGCCCATCTAGCCGATTTAACAGAGACCTTCGGCGTTTTCTGAAAGTACAAGATGAAACTGAACGCCTCGAAATGTGCATTTGGCATCGGATCCGGCAAGTTTCTCAGCTATATTGTCAACCATTGCAGAATAAAGGCTAACTCGAGGCAGATCACAGTAATTCTAGAACTTGGCTCCCCTTAGTCAGTCAAAGAAATTCAGAAGTTGATGGGAATGGCCGCCGCCCTCAATAGGTTTATTAGTCGTTCCTCAGATCATTGCCGACCATTTTTTCACACACTTCGGCAGGGTAAAGCATTCCAATGGACCCCCGAGTGCGAGGCCACGCTGGACGGCTTGCAAACTTATCTCCGTTCATCGCCACTTGGCAACCCCATCGCCAGGCGACCCACTCATCTTGTATCTAGGGATATCCGACCGGGCAGTCAGCACCGTGTTACTAAAGGAAGAACTCGGAGAGCAGCGATCAATTTATTATGTAAGCAAGGCAATGGCCGACGCCGAAACATGATACTTACCACTAGAAAAGCTCATCCTTGCTCTCGCAGTGGCTGCAAGAAAGTTGATGCATTATTTTCAGGCTCATACCATAGGAGTATTAACGGACTATCCTTTCTGATCAGCGCTCCGTAGCGCGGAAGCATCGGGGCGAGTCTCTAAGTGGGCTTTGGAACTCGGCCAGTATGATATCCAATTTTTGCCAGAACAACCACTAAGGGGCAAGTGCTTGCCGACTTTGTAGCCGAGTTCACGGGATGCCATGCCGACTTCAAGTCCGATCAAGCCCGCCTTCAACTTAAACCTGACTGGCGAATATATGTTGGAGACATTTGGCAAATGTATTGTGACGGATCATCCAACTAGCGTGGCAGCGGGGTAGGCATAGTAATCATAAGCCCCGAAGGACAATAATTGAGCAGGCAGTCAAACTGGGCTTCGATGCATCAAATAACGAGGCCAAATGCGAAGCATTGCTAACTGGCCTTCGTAACGCACTTCATCTTGGTGCACGGCGGTTACATGTTTTCTGTGACTCGAAGTTAGTCATCAATTAGTTGAAAGGGGAATATGCGCTAAAAATGACCGTATGACAACCTACATGAAAACGGCAAATTCCTTACTCACAGAATTCGACCACTATGAATTGAATCAGATAACCCGGGATCAGAACACGCATGCGGATGCCCTTGCTTGCCTAGCTTTCGCCATTAACTCAGAAGTCAAACGAACAATCGAAGTAGGGTTCATCCCAGAGCCGAGCATCACCTCTTCTGAACCAGTTCAAATTAACATTATTGAACCAGGATCAAGTTGGATGGATCCTATCGCTGCATTTCTTTCCTCAGAACAACTCCCAACAGATAAGAAAGAAGCCACAAATTACGGAATAAAGCCCTGCAATATTATCTGGATCCGCAAGGAAAACTTTACAAAAAATCTCTCTCTGGGCCGTATCTGGAATGTGTTCATCCAGACAAAGTTGAGAAATTCTTGGCCGAAATACATGAACGTAGTTGCGGTGCCCCCTCTAAAGGACGCTCATTGGCCCACCGACCCGTAACGCAGGGGTATTATTGGCCGACCATGCGTACTAATGCCGAGAACTACATAAAGAAATGCGAACAATGCCAAAAGTTTTCCCCATTAACTCATCTGCTTGCCGAAGAATTAAATTCCATTACTAGTCCTTGGCCGTTTGCTCAATGGGGACTTGAAATCATTAGACCATTACCGCGGGCTCCGGGAAACAAACGATTCCCGATCGTTGCAACAGACTATTTTACAAAATGGGTCGAAGCAGAGGCATTAACACATATTAAAGATGTCGATATTAAACATTTGTATGGAAAAACATTATAACTCGATTCGGTATACCGAGAGCACTTGTATCCGACAACGGCACCCAATTCGATTGTGGCATTTATCGGGAGTTATGCAATACATAAGGTATCCGGCCTTACTTTTCTTCGCCGGTGTACCTGCAAAGCAACGATCAGACTGAGGCTTCCAACAAAGTGATCCTGGAAGGCATCAAGAAACAATTGGAGAAGGCCAAAGGGCAAGTGGGTTGAAGAGTTACCCAACGTGTTGTGGGCTCATCGCACCACTTCGAGGCGGTCTACTGGAGAAACGCCGTTCGCTTTATGCTTTGGGACACAGGCTATTATCCCTCTCGAAATCGGCTTGCCCACACTGAAATCCAAGGTTTTTGACATGGGGCATAATGACATGATGTTGGCCTTAGATCTGACTTTGATTGAAGAGCGTTGAGATCGTGCTCTTGCGTGCATGGCCCGATATCAGCATCAGCTCACCAAGTCGTATAACTAACGCGTGCAGTTGCGTCGTTATACACTTGGAGAACTAGTCCTCAAGAAAGTGCTTCCTGTTACTAAGAATCCGGCGAACGGTTAATTAGAACCCAACTGGGACGGTCCTTACCAAATTGATTCGATTGCCGGAACGGGGGCGTATCGACTTTCAGACATGGCTGGTAGAAGTTTACCACGCTCCTAGAATTCAACCCACTTGCGTAAATTTTATCATTAAGCCAACTTGTACGACATGCCAGTTCGTTTTTGATTTTTGCTGTTATACTAACATGTACACATCTATGTATTTCGCAATGCAATATGCCTTTTTTAACGCCGTCTCGTCAAAAATGGTTAAATGACAAATAAGACTCCGGATTCGGAGCGCCCTACGTTCATGTTCGCGTTTGGACCGAATAAGCCTCCGAATTCGGAGCGCCCTTCGTAGATATCGCGATTGGCCACAAATAAGACTCTGGATTCGGAACGCCCTTCGTGCATGTTCGAGTTTGGGCCGAATAAACCTCCGAATTCGGAGTGCCCTTCGTGGATATCGCGATTGGCCACAAATAAGACTTCGGATTCGGAGCGCTTTTCGTGCATGTTCGCATTTGAGCCGAATAAGCCTCGAATTCAGAGCGCCCTTGGTGGCTATCGCAATTAGCCACAAATAAGACTTCGGATTTGGAGCGCCCTTCGTGCATGTTTGCATTTGGGCCGAATAAGCCTCTGAATTTGGAGCGTCCTTCGTGGATATTGCGATTGGCCACAAATAAGACTCCGGATTCGGAGCGCCTTCCGTGCATGTTTGTGTTTGGGCCGAATAAATCTCCGAATTCAGAGCGACCTTCGTGGATACCACGATTGGCCATAAATAAAATGCTGGATTCGAAGCACTAGCTGAAAGGGTTTTTCAAATAAGTACATTACCTAAACAGAGCAATCAATTTACGAGAGCTAATAAACACACGGTTCAAAAGATACAAGCTAAGGGCAATAGAATAGCATTGGAACACAGTGCAAGAACAATGAATATTTATTTCAACCAATATGACTTCCTCCTGCCAGTACATGAGTCCTACTAGAATGTAAAGTATAATGCATGGCTTCTCGTCATTTAGGCCTTCTCCGGTTCGACACTTTCCTCTTCGTCGTTCGTCTTTTCAACATCAAAAGACTCGAAGGGAAACTTGTGCTCTTTGTATAACGAAGACGCCGAGTCGACGCCTGCGGCTCGTAAAGTCCTAACCCATTCGTGCTTGAAGCCGCAGTTCTCGTATTGACAAACGTCTTCTGCCAATTTTTCCTTAGTCTTTTCAATGCTGATTTTTCAGCCGTCAAAAAAGCCTTCTTTATAGGTCCGAGTTCTTATAGCCTCTTTGGTGAACATGTTTGTCGTTACCTATCGGCCATAGCATAATCTAGCAGGCGCTGGTTCACTCTGTCCGTGACAACCGGGTTTGTGGCACAAGCTGACTGTGTCTCAGCCGACTGTGTCTCAGCCGCCTTGCCCTTTTTTAGCTCACTCTCTGCTTTCTCCGCACGGCATTCCAAATCCCGAATGCGCCCGTCCTTTTGCTTGATCTCTCTTTTCGCCGCTCGCAGGCGGATGCCAACTTCATACGCGCTATAAAGTCCTTGGATCGCCCCATGTATACCTTCCCTGAAAACTTCATAATCACCCTGGCCGACAAGCGACTGCTGCACCTCTGGCGGGAATATTTGCTATGTGAATTCCACCGCCACGTTAGGATCACGGACGATTGAGTCCGTTTCGATCATTGGTTTGTTCCCAATAAAGACTGAGAAGCTCAACGGGCGCGGCGGTCTTCTCGACTCACTTCGTGCATGTGCGCGGTGCGGTTCGGGCGGTTCGAGAGTAAAATTACAAACCGAATGGCAAGTTGGCGGATTAGCGGATTGACAAAATGCGGTTTGGGCGGTTCTTGGCGGATTAGCGGATTGAAGAATATTCTAACTAATTATCATATATTTGCATAATATATGACACTACTTTGTATAATATTTTTTAGATATATAACACAAAGTAATTTTACATAATATGTTTCATATACATAACTACTAATTTGTAATAAATTTCATATCTTAAATATTTAGCACACTAATTTTTACACTGATATTTCATTGGAGGTTAAAAAATATATATGTATTAACTTAGCGGAGCGGAGCGGAGCGGTTCGGCTGGCGAATTATAAATTTTAAAGTTTAAATCGCGATTAGCGGTTAGAGCGGTGCGGATTGATGCGAATCGGTGCGGTTTTAGCGGATTGGGTGGTATATTGCACAGCTCTACGTGCAGGGGCATGCCCACTCGCTGTCTTTGAGCCCCCTCGTTGTTGCGCCCATTTCTGGGGGACTTCGCTACTTCACCTCTTTTGAGGGACCTACTCCGACGTCTGGGCGACCGACGTCTCTCTCTCCCCTCTGCTGTCACGTTTCTTATTCTCTGAGCTTCGCCACCAGTAGCGAGATGCATTTCAGCGTCCAGCTTCGCTAAGCTCCTCCCTTCTCCTTTACTGTTGAAAAATAACCTTTGAGACATTTATGACCTCGCTCACGACCACTGTCCACACTCAAGTTTCTACTCGTTCTCAAATTATCGACTACCCCTTTCGTCGTTTATGCCAGATCTATTCCACGACGCTTGGAACCTCTTAAATACTAGGTACCTCGTTTATTAATTACGGATGCACCATTTCCGATACGCCCCACAGCTAACCCTGCGTCGGTAGTCGGCTCTGGAACAACATGTCCAAATGGGGCAAGGGCAGATATATGAATCTATTCGGCAACTTATGTTATAGCCGAATCACGATACACTGCCCCACTGCCAGACGTGTTTAGCATTGGGCCATATGTTTTATTTGGCTCTGGGGCAAGGGCAGATATATGGATCTATTCGACAATTTATGTTATAGCCAAATCACGATACACTGCCCCACTTGGCCAGACGTGCTTAGCATTGGGCCATATGTTTTATTCGGCCCTGGAACGACATGTCCAAATGGGGCAAGGGTAGATTTAGTGCTGTATTACGCTACATTGTCCTACTTATCCACTAATTAGCAAATATAGAATGGAGACAAAAAGGCGATTTTCATTAATAAATTGAATACAAACAACCATCACTTTATATATGAAAACTGCCCTACGAATGACCTCTAAACAAAATGAGCAAAAACCTACAAAAACTACATACAGAGAATACCTAACATAAAGCAAAATTACACTAACACTATTTATTCTTCAGGGTCAGACTCCAATGGCTCAACCTCTAGTTGCTCATATGGAATCGGCTGCTCCAATGTCACATTAGTGGCCGCCAGGGCTCTAAGTCAGCCGTGTTTGAAGCCTCGGTTCTCAAACTTCAATACCTCTTACACGTACTTCTCTATGGCCGCGTTCTCTCTGGCATTGAATGCCTTGGAAATCTCTGAGTCAGCGAGTTCTTTCGCCTTCTTTGATTCTTCCAAATCGGTCTCTAGCTTCGTGATCGCCTCTTTGGCCAACTTGAACGCATCATCACTCATATTCGCCCTTTTCTCGGCGGCCACCCAGAGTAGACGGCCTGTCTGGCCTTTTCTTCTTCAGCATTGGCCCTCGCTCGCTCCTCTTCTGCCTTTTTGGCCTCAGACTCGGCTCTAAGAGACGTCATCGCCAACTCGGCTAACGCCCCTTTAGCTTTCCCCTTTCGGTTTCAATCTCGGCTTTAAGTACGCCGATTTGCTCGACGGCGTCATAGTGACGGCGGCCTATTTCTGCGATTCTACCTGCCGCTTGAAACAAAACATGGGCAAGTTAGTCGGCATATAAAAGAAACTGGAAGTGGGAGTTTGCTAATTACATACCAATATCGCCTACTGCGCAGCTAATGCTATTGAAACCATGTCCAGTTCCGTACGGAATGTAGCCTTGTCCATCGACAAGGAAATCGCCGAAGCCATGCTTAGGGCCACGATGGGATCTTTCATAGCCAACGCATCGGTAGAAATCGGCGCACTCTTCATTCTAGGTTGGATGATAAACAGCGCCGCCAAGTCTTGGGACTCTTCTATTCGAGGCCATTTATCGGTTAACTCTTCGGAAGACTCGGCCTCTATCTCAGCGGGGCGTTTCTCATCCCTTTGTTCGGCGCCTAAATCGCCCGATTGTTGTTCAACGACGAGTCGGCCACAACAATTTCTCGCTCCACTTCCTCAACAGGAACGGACGGTGGAGGTACTGGCGTAGCAGTTTCGGCTCTTCTTCGGGCTGCTATCTTTTCGGCATTTTGCCTTCTAGCCATCTGTGCGAGCGATTCTCCAGCCATGTTCTCAGGATCTGTGCCAGGTAAGTCTCCCAGATTGTGAAAATGTCGTCTTTTAAAGAGGATGTTTCAATTTGACCTGAAGTGGATAGGAGGTCAAAGCCGACTTCTTCAAAGGCCAAATTAAGAGCTGCGTCAACTTCCTTCCCTAAGCGACCCTCAGACCCATCTGAGTTCAACTAGCTCGGCTACTCAGTGACCTGATTGCCGACTTCACCGCCTGGGACTGAATCTGAACCCTCAACGCCGATGTCCGTAAGACTCTTGAAGTTTGGGAAAATGAGTGTTGTAAGATGCTGTTCACCCCTTGGAATTGGGATATGATCAGCAGCTGAAAACGTCGAATATGGTGGGTTGTATCGCAGTAGCACGTGGACGCCGCCTTTGCTTTTAAAGGTTTGGACAGCCGAAGAATTTAAGTGCGGTTTTGACTTGCTCAAGCACAGCGTCGTCGGCCGTAGTGAGTGCTTTCTTCAGATTGTTACTTGCACAAACGAAAAGATAAGTACATGAAATCGAAGCCGAATAAACATACAGAAATGCGCAAACGAAAGAGAAATGGGTCTGTACGGCCACTTGGTTCACTTTTTTGTCTAGGCATAGGGTCTAGACGATCTTTGCCTTCGCCGAATTCCTACTTGCCTTGGACAACGACCATGACGTCCTCAACACGCTTACTAGAGCTGGCAAGCATAGTCACCAAATGGTGATTTGTGTCCTTGGCCTTAAGAAAGTAGCGTCCCTGCCGACCGGAAGATTTCTCCAAGGCATAACAGTGTCGAATAGCAGGGATTCCTAGGTTAATGCTAAGTCGGCGATTTAATTCTATTACGCCCATTATAATTCGGTAAAAATTTACATTTGGCTATGAAGGGAGTAGACCCCAATAGCAAAGAATGGCCCTCAAAAATTGATGAAGGGGAAAACGGACTCCGCGCCTCAGCGATTGACAGGAGGGGAAAGATGATCGTACTCGCATCAGTCCTCTCCATGTCAACTACGCTGTTCGCCACGAGTGACAGAGGACGTCATCTGGAATTGAGAAATGGTGACAAAAAGCGGAAACACGGTCCACAGAAAGGAGAGCTTTCAAGTGTTTCGCCATTCAAATCGGAATAGAAAATATGCTAACTAAAAACGAACAAGAAAATGGGAGCTGGAATGAGGAAGAAATACAAAGAGGAGAAGAACTTATAGGTCAAAGAGAAGACAGTGGGAAACAGGCAGGAATCGCAAAGGTCGTAGAAAAGGAATGATACTGTGAGACAACCAGAAAGCCTTGCACATTTAAAAATATTCGAAGGGACAACGCGGTTCCATATCGCATTAAATGAGCAATGCGCACGAAGGGGCGGGAAATTATAATGATTTCTAAATCATGTTTTTTTTTTTGAAACAACAACGAAATTTATTTTATTAAAGAAGAAAGAAAGGAGGACGAGAAATCCTCATACAGAGAAAAGGAACATGATGAAAGTAAAACACAGCCATCATAAAAAGAGAAAAAACGAGAAAAAACAAGCAAACCCAAACACTAAGGGTTACAAACAGCAGCCCAATCCCTAGAAATCAAGAAAAGAGGATTCCCCTAAAAGGAGGAGACACAAAGGCCCAAAAAGATGCCAAAAATCAGCCCTATCCCACAACGCATCTGCATCAGCCTCCTTTCCATCAAAGATCCGTGCATTTCTCTCCAGCCATATGATCCAGAAAATAGCACAAACAATACAAGACCACAATGACTTGGCTCGCTTAGATCCGCCGAACCCATCAAACTTAACAAGAAGCATATGTGTGCAATCCCGTGGAGCAACCCATTTAACATCACACAAGCCAAATAGACGCTGCCATAACTGAATAGCTACCGAGCAATGGAGAAAAAGGTGATCCGCTAATTCCGAACTCCTCTTGCACATCACACACCATTGAGGGCAAAGATGGTGATTTGGCCTTCTCCTTTGGAATAGATCATTGGTCATAACACCTCTATGAGCTAAAGACCACATGAAAAACTTTACTTTATGAGGGACACCCACTTTCCAAATTTTCATGTGAAGAGGAAACAGAGGAACAGATGACTTATCAATGAGATTATCAAACAAGGATTTACAAGAAAAAACCCCTGAAGAGCTGATATTCCACACCCTTTTATCAGGATATGATGCTAAGGAAACCCCACCAACCAACGTCAACAAAGATGTCAACTCAAGAGACTTCCTATCACTAAGATTCCTAAGGAAGTTGGAATTCCAAGATATTAGTGCCACATGAGAACGTGCCACCGACTCAATTGAAACATTTTGAGCTTGAACCAATCGATATAAAAGTGGAAAAGCTTTATCAAAAGATGTATCCCCTACCCAAACATCCTCCCAAAAACGTATACTAGCCCATCACCCACTTTCATAGAGAAAAATCGAGACACAATTGGATACAACCGAGAAATAGACTTCCAAGGAGAACGACAACTGCCCCTACTAACCACAATAGAATCTCTACCATTAGCCTGAATTCCATACTTGCTTTTAATAATAGAACCCCATAAGGACTCGCTTTCCTCGGGAAATCTCCACAACCATTTGCTCAAGAGGGCAATGTTTCTAGCAACAATGTTCCCAATAGCAAGACCCCCTTTATGACGAGGAAGAGAAACAACCTCCCATCTAACTAAATGATCGGAAGTGTGAGCGTTGTATTTTTGACTTTTGATATGCAAAACCAAACATGTTGACTAATTGGTATTAGTCGGATGTTCGGGGGGCAATTGTGGAGGCCGAATTGAATCAATGAGGAAGAAAGGCCAAGCCATCCGGTTGAGACATCACCAGGTGCCCATGAAGCCGAGTATATGAATTGGTCATATAAGGAGTCGACCGGGAGCCAATACTCAACTGGAAGGCCGACTGAATAATTATATGCAAGGTCAAGAGTGGGCCCGACCCTTAGGCCCAGACGTAATATAAAAAAGAAGGAATGTCAGCCAAAAGATGGATGTGAAAATAAACAGGATAATTTAAGTAGAAGTACATTTAAGAGAATACTGACTTGCCCGTCGGAGTGCTAATTCCGGCACCTCCGACCGGAGTATTCATTCCTTTTTTAGGTAGCAATCAGAGGATCAAGAGCGTCTAACTGGATCCAAAAGTATTTCCAAACCACTTCACCACAAATTCCTACGATTTGATACGATTTTCAATCAAAAAGATTTGATTCATGCAATTGAATCTTGAGTTGAGTGAATCTTACGATTCAATTACGATTTACTCCGACTCATTAAGATTCAATTCTGCTTGCATAATGCATAAAACGACATTGTTTTCACCTAAGAAGCATGGACACTTCTAAGAAGGTGACGTGTCCGTGTCGGACACCGACACTGTTGGAATGTGTCCTACATCCTGGAGTTGCCTAATCTGTGCTAGTTATAAGGGTTCAGTTTCCCTCTCCTTAATACCTAGGTTTTAAGGAGAAGTGTGGGTTGAGCTTTTCAATTGACACTTGGTCTCTTCCCAACACATGTCCGACACTTGTCAAAATGTGTCCTATTTTTAATTTTTTTTTAAAGACCCAGACCCGGACACTCTTAAGACACTTGGAGGACACATGTGTCTATCACTTAAACACATGTCTATCAATTAGACATGCATGAAACTAATTATAATTTTGAACAAAACAACTTAAGATATAATAATAAAAGAAAAACAAAATAAATTTATAAAAATTAGTATTATATTGCGTTTTTTATTATTTTTGAATGATATATTCAAATATATATATATATATATTTTGATAAACAAAATAATTTTTTTTTATTATCTTTGAATGATATATTCATATAGATATATATTTTTTTAAACAAAATAAATTTATATAAATTAGTATCATATTGCGTTTTTTATAAATATATAAAATTATATATTTTCCCTCACGTGTCATGTCTTTCATTTTTTGAAAATTGGTGTGTCGTGAGTCCGTGTCCATACTTCTTAGGTTTTCACAAAATAAACAAAGAGATTAACTAATTATATTGATATACGTGATTATATATATATACACAATTTAGTTATATTGATATTTATTTCATTTTGAACACTATATGTGTATGTATACATACAAAATCATTTATTATGCTACATAAAGTGAATCTTATAATTCACGATTCACTATTTTAGCAAAACAATTCACGATTTGACAACAATGCAAACACTATTTGTGGAAATTGAAATAGCAGTTGTAAAATAACCCAGTTTGAAGTTGAGTGGATGGAAAAATGTTGATTCCATATACAGACTACCATCTAAATTCAGCAGTAAAAATTAATTCATAAGCACGTGATACCTGAGTTACAGCTTCTCCAAATCTTTTAGTGCTAGTACCATTAGAACCACGTTCATAAAATTTCGCTGGTGAATTATTTGTGCCCTCAACATCTAGCTCCTCATGCGCTCTTTTCTTAGGGGTATGTTCACTCTCTCCCTGGCTGTGCTGCATATCCTTAGCATTTGTCCCCTCTACAATTGGAGTCCTTCCACTGGGTGATGCCGAAGCAACTTTGTCGGTATTGTTCTTCCTTCGCTTCTTTGGTATGCCATCAGCATCCAGCCCATCACTTGAATCACATGAAACATTTCCGTATGCCTCCTTTACATATCAAGGCAGTATAAACAAAGATAAGAACATATGAGATAAGAGAGGAAAGAAAATATAATAGAGTAGAGATGCAAGCGTACAAGAAAACGGTCAAAAAAAAAAAAATGAGGATACTACAAGGGAACATGGAGAGAGGGTAAATGCCCAGTTTTACAGCTATCATATGATAGCATAACAACGATCAACAAAGAATAGCACAGAAAGATAATATAATAGAGTAGAGATGCAAGTGTACTAGAAGACGGAAAAAAAAAAATTGAGGATACCATAAGGGAACATGGAGAGATGATCAATACCCGGTTATACAGCTGTCATATGATAGCATAAGCATAAACAAACACCCATCAACAAAGAATAGGACAATGTAGAGAGACTAGGAACTGAGACGATTATGTATAGACATTCAAAAAAATTCATCAAATATTTACAGTAGTAATGAGTAATGACCCAAAGCATCTTAAGCAGTCCTAATGCAAGTGCCATGAGGACTATGCGCTAAGGAAGAACACTGAAAAGCAGATATTAAATAACAGAGAGACATATTAGTCCCTGCAGGCTGCTTAGAATTCCAAAACCGTAATGTTAATCATTAGGCACTAAGAACAAACTATATGAAGCCAACATAAAGACTACTACGAAAACATGAGCTTCACAGTTACCCTCCTTCCCTTTCCCTTCCCCACACGACTGTGGAACCTCAATTGTTGAAAGAAGTACAGAACTGCAATGCTGCCAGTTGTTGATTTATTTAATAAGGATAGGTTGGTTGGAGTATACATCATTCAGCAATAAGAAAAAGACCATGTGAAGCCATTACACAAACTATCATGTCTCAATGGCCCTAGATTTCAGCTTGAATTGATGAAAGGCCATTATAATAACTAGTGTTTGTCTCACTAATGCAATGTGCACAAACCTAACCCTTGACTTGTTTTGCACAAAGTGGCTGTGCTTGGTCTTTAAACCAATGCTCTCATGCTTGACAGCCCCAGTTTTTATCATGGCAAGCAATGATGGAAATACAAGTATGTGCATTAACAGCCAGGTGAAAAACCAAATGCAGAAACACAAACCAATTAAATAAGAATAAATCAATAAATCTAGATTAATTCAATATACTTAGCATTGTGCGTGATTCCCATCAATTCAAAGCGCAGCAGGTAAAAATGATGGGAGGGGAGATCATGATTTGTGACTAATGTTACGAAGGGAACTCACACCATATAACTTTTCGTAATCCAACCTTTCTACATGTCCTTTTCCAGATACAGGTGCATGTTGAAGATAAGACTATATTGTTAAAGATATCAGAAGAAATGGAGATCTCATGATTTGTGCTTATCATGATTTTTTCTATCTTTGATTTATCTCAATCTCTTAACTGAAGGGATTTGATTGTATGGCGTACCATGTAATCAAGATGATCAAGTGAGTGAATGAAAGATGTAACCCATAGGACTTTGTGTGTGTGGATGCAGGCCAATATTGGCCGAACCACATCAACTCTTTGAGCTCTCTCTTTCTTTTATCTTTTCTGACACTATTATCTCTCCATATTCAACCTTATTGCCTTATTACAAAATTCAACTGTGTGCAGAATCCCCTGGTTAGGACAAGACTATTGGAGATAACAGCTCTGCATTTAAAGCTTGTTTTTTCCTCTGCAGAACTTTAGATCTTTCTCCATCAGAGCCTGCAAAGGGCTCGGTATGGTCTGATAATGCAGAAATGAGTTCGTCTAAAATCCTGGGAGTCAGATGTAAAATAAAAACGTGAAGTTTCATGCTTAACCTGCTTATCGAGATCTGGAGCAGTAGGATCATAATCATCATCCTCTGAATCATCAGAAGAATCCTCGAAGTCTTTGGAAGCAGAATAGAAATCAGAATCGTCAGAACTTGATTCATCTCCCTCAACTTTCTCATCCACCTCTGAAGGATCTGGGTCATAATCATTTTCCTCAGAATCATCTGATGAAAATCCAAGTCCAAAATCCTTATTTATAGTTGCTTCCAAAGGGAACACCGTCTGCGCATGGAGAAGAGTATAATAAGCAACATTTAAGTATAGATCAATTAATCTTGGACAATAGTACAGACCAGAGTTTTTAATTTACCTCCCAGGTGTCCAGAATAGAAAAATTAGTTCCTTGAGAATCATTAAGCAATTTGATGCAGTTGACCTTACAATCACATCCAGGGCAAAGCCAACCCTCATCACCAGGAGGAACTATAAAGTGGAGGGGATATAATTAGGACAGAAAAAAAAAAAAAAAGAAAAAAAAAAAGAAGACGGACAGAAACCTGAACAGAAAATAAGGAAGTCAAGAAAAAATCAAGGTTAGTCCTATCAAGTGAGTAGTTTGGACATACTGTCTTCTTTTAACAATGGTGGTTCCAGACAAAACTGGAGAGGACTATGTTCACAATCACCGTCACAGAGTATGATATCATCATCAGCTGGCGAATCTTTACACCACATTTTGCACAGAATATCTGGCACAAGAAGATAAAGGAATAAGTATTTGCCACTCCAAAGTACTAAAAACACCATCAGAAACAAAAATAACATCAAATTAGCAGTAAGAGTGCCATGCAAACATAAAAATGGCTTGTTATGAGAAGGCATCTCCTACGTCGTCGCTGTCAATCTGTCCTTCAGAATCAAACAAGGATGCTGGAAACTTTACTCTAGCAGTTAACAAATCAAGATGTTGAAATAGATGTCTTATTTTTAATTTGCAGTGGAGAATTTCAAATTGGGCATCCTGAAGCTCCACAGGCTTTGTTTCTAGGCTGCAAAATTACCAAAATAGAACGCGACAAAAATTAGGAAGGAACTTGTGAATAGATTGAAGCACTAATAAGCAACAAGCTATGACATGAATAAAATGGGTTAATATAAAAAAGTTATTTTCAATTTATGATACACCAATCATATTGGACTTGACCATCTTGATTGTTAAGATTAGGAGGTCCATGGAAGACCACAAGACATTAATGAGTAAAACAAGAGCTAAGTAGCACAAATACTTCCGTAAACTAGGAAGCACAGAGTCCATTTTCCCTGTCAGTGTCCGACACATGTTGGGCACCAACACAGTGTGTTCACGTGTCGTACATAACACGTGATGTGTCAATCTGTTTAATTATAGTAAATTACACGTGATGTGTCAAGTTTTGCATAATTACACTGATTTCCTTTTTAGTAGGGCTAAAGCGACCGGAGCTAATGCAAATGGTGTATAGACATAAGCATAAACAAGGTAAAATATACATTTTAGTGTAAAAGAATAACAACATTATTTATGAGTAATGAATTACTGATAAAATAAAAGGGAGCTAAATATTATGTGAATTAAAACCTTATAGGAGACCAATATAATTATGCCAAACTTGTGGGGCCCAATGTATTTTCTCTAAACCTCAGGAGAGGTTAGTGTAATTTACCCTTTTAATTATAATCATTTTGCAGGATATGTTGGGGACGCTTCAAGGACATGTGCGTCATGTGTTTCTGGACACGCCTCAAGACAACTTTGTGGGTTTCTCTTCATAATTTTAAAAAGCTAATTTGGGATCAAAACAAAATATATTGGAAACAAAGAGGGGGGAAAGCGTACATATATTGATGCCTCTCATATCTCTGTGTCCTAAATTTATATTTATATGCATAATAAATAAAAGTATATATTTTTTACGACATCCTCGCCAAGTCCAGAACCTAATTTTCTAATTATCGCTCTGTCTTGTGTTTGTATCTATGTCCATGCTTAGTATTATTTTTTTTTTTGGATAAATGTCCGTGCTTATTATTAGTATGTAGAGGAGTCATCTCCATGTCAGACACATGTAGACACCAACAGAAAAATTTCGAAACTTCATTAATAGTTCTTGGTGCTCATCCAACACCAAATAGGAGCATTGCCTGGCTCTCTTAGGAAGAAAAGAGCACAGTAAGCGTTCAACCTTTTTTAACAATGGGTCAGTTTTTGATAAATCAGCTTTCTAAGTGTTTTATTCCATCTAACCCATCTTCTTTTTGAGTATTCCATTAGATTCTGTTTAATGTAATATGACCAAATCACTCTTCTAATTTTTTGCACATGTTTCCATTTTGAAACTAATACACAATAAAAATAATAATCCCTCATTTCATGGAGAAAATCTCTCTCATTTCACAGAGAAAATCTTAAATTATGAACTTTCAACTTTTTTATAATGTAAAAATTTTAAAAATAACAAAACAAAAATTCTAAACGAAAATCAAAATACAATGTAAATGTTCATAGTAAACAACAAACATACAACTAATTTTTGAAAAAACAAAACATATACTAAAGTACAATGTGAATGTTCACAATAAAAAATAAACATACAACTAACCTTCGAAAAAGCAACACTCAAATAAAAATACAATGCGAATATTCACAGTTTACAATTAACATACAACTAGCTTTAAAAAAAAAAAAAAAAACTTATACCAATGTGAACATTTACACTGCAATATGAAAACATAAAACAAAATTGAAAATCGACTATTTTGATTGTTCAATAGTAACAAAAATGATTGTTTAACCAACAAACATAGTAACAAAGACAACAAACATACAACTATCGAAAAAACAAAACTCATACCAAAATACAATGTAAACGTTCACAATTTATAATTAACATACAACTAACCTTAAAAAAAATAAACTCATATTAATGTGAACATTTACACTGCAATGTGAAAACATAAAACAAAGTTGAAAAAAGTAAAAATCTACTATTTCAATTGTTCAATGATAACGAAAATGATTATTCAACCAACACACATAGTAACAAAAACAACAAACATACAATTAACTTTTGAATTTTTTTAAAAAAAAAACTCGTACCAAAATACAATGTGAATGTTCACAATTTACAATTAACATACAACTAGCCTTAAAAAAATTAAATTCATACCAATGTGAACATTCACACTGCAATATGAAAACATGAAACAAAACTGAAAGAAAAAAAAAAATTGACTATTTCAATTGTTTAATGGCAACAAAAAATATTATTCAAACAACAAACATAGTAACAAACAATATACAAAAAACCATCAAATAGTTCATATATATTGACGCACCGTTTTAGAAAAATTTATATATAATCAACACTGATATAATACCAGTGAATAAACTACACAATACTAGTGGCTACACAAATCGACGAAGAGAATACGGTTTGTGTAATAGTGGCAAAAAAAATAATTGTTCATCGCCGGTTACCATCATCTTTGTTGCGAGTCCATCATCATTTCTATTATCGGTCTACAACTAACCTTCTCTTCCAAATGTTTTTCTATGATAGGATCTTAATGCAAAATAATGGTGAAGGAAGATCTTTGATTAAGTGAATCCCTCACATTGAGACAAAGAAAATACTAAGAATAATTAACTTCTATATTCTATATATAATGTTTTATATATATCATAAATAAAATATATCTAATAATTGATATTTTCTCTCCTAGATATATGATATAATATATGTATATATATATTATAATAAAAGTCTATAAGAGTAAAATAATCCACATAATACTTCTAATATGGGAAAAAAGACCTATTGGAATATAAGTCTAAATATATGGGATTTGATGGAACATAAAAAACTTTATAGACTTATTGGGCTATAAGTCTACTAAATGGAATTTATAAATAAGGCCTCGTTTGGAGATTAGCCGGTTTAGCCAAAAAGCCAAAAAGTTACTAAAAAGCTAAAAAGCCAACAACCCATACCAAAAAGTCAAAGATTCTCTTTTCTCTCTACTTTTTGCACATCTTTTCGTAAAAAGCCAAAAAGTCATCTCAAATATACTAGTTTTTTTTAGCTCATATTTTAGCCAAATAGCCAAAAAGTTTAGCCAAATAGCCAAAAAGTTACTAAATTAGCCTGCTTCCCAAATGAGACCTAAATCTCCCTTTTAACAATGATCAATTAAAAAAAAATTGACATTATATCTACTAGTGCCATAAATCAAGCTAATGTGTCATATAATGAAAGTGTGGGAGAGGGTGATGGAACGTCGATTGCGAGATATAACAAAGGTGTCAGAGAATTAATTTGGGTTTATGCCTGACAGGTCAACAATGGAAGCGATTTATCTTTTAAGGAGAGTAATAGAAAAGTATAAAAAAAAGAAAAGAGATATTTATATGGTGTTTATCGACCTTGAGAAAGCATATAATAGAGTGCCCTGAGATGTAATATGGTGGGTGTTAGAGAAGAAAGGGGTGACAAAAGGTTACATTGATGTGATTAGGGATAAGTATGAAGGGGTAGTGACCACTATTAGATCGCCTGCTGGAGAGACAAATGAATTCCCTATCACTGTAGAGTTACATCAAGGATCTACCTTAAGTCCTTATCTTTTTGCTTTAGTCATTGATGAGTTAACAAGAAATATTCAGGATGACGTGCCATGGTGTATGCTTTTTGCAGACGATATTGTGCTAATGGATGAGACTAGAGAAAGAGTTAATACAAAGTTGGAGATTTGGAGAAAAACTCTTGAATCTAAAGGATTCCGAATAAGCAGAACTACGACAAAGTACATGGAGTGTAAATTTAGTAACAGTAACAATGAAAGTAGAGGAGAAGTGAAAATTGAGAACCAAGAACTGCCTAAGAGTGAACATTTTCGTTATTTAAGGTCGATTATCACAACAGCAGGGGAGATTGATGCAGATGTGGCCCATAGGATTAAGGCAGGATAGTGTAAGTGGAGAAGTGCGTCTATGCGATAAACGAATACCTACTAGACTAAAAGGTAAGTTTTATAAAACGACTATTAGACCAGCGATATTGTATGGGACGGAGTGTTGGGAAACCAAGAAACAACATGTAGATAAGATGAGTGTGGCTGAGATGAGGATACTCAGGTGGATGTGTGGCAAGACTAGACCAGACAAAATTAGGAATGAGTATATTCGGGAATGGGTAGGAGTAGCACCGATAGAAGATAAGTTGAGAGAAAATCGATTGAGATTGTTTGGTCACATTTAACGGAGACCAATAGAGGCAGTAGTGAAGAGATGTGATACTGTAACGGTAGATAGGAGTGTTAGAAGACGGGGTAGGCCTAGATTAACGTTGTCTAGCGTGGTAAATAGAGACATAGATCTACTTAATTTGACTAACGAAATAGCCTTTGATAGGGCCGCGTGGAGAAGAAGGATTCATGTAGTCGACCCCATTTGATGGGACTTAGGGCTTGGTTTGGTTTATATCTACTAGTGCCACAATCCAATCATCCAACAAAATTTTCCAATCCTCTCAAAGGCTATGAGTCTGTGACTATAAAAAAGAAAATACAAAACATAATAAGAGTAGACAATATAACGAATGAATACAATACATATTTTTTTCAACTTCCTTGTGTAATTGAAAACACAAAATTTACAAAAATAGTCAGTCATCCATTTCTCAAAAAGTTCATATATATATATATACACACACATTTAATAGAAGTAAATAAAAGTTCATATTATTTTCAAGTTTAGGTTCCATTTTGCAGAATCCAATCAAAGAAATTATCAGCATGAAAAAGAATATGTTCAATCATACTCGTGAAAAATATGCATCTGTCACTACAGTGACAGCAGCAGTGCCAGAATAAAAAAAATGCCTTAAGATCTTTAGTCTAAATTAGCAATAGACTACAAACCTTTGTCCTCTCCAATCTTTACCAGAATAGGCATCAATCAAGGTTTGATGGTAGCCTATTCGATTCAGCAAGTATCTCAAACGATTTCTAAGTCTTGAGAATTCATCAAGTGAAATTTTCTTCATCTGTTTCTTCTTCTCTTCCATATTATTACTTGCCTCCGGAGCTTTAGATTTCTCTTGCAACCTTGAACGCAAAACTCTAGTACTGCCTACAGAAGATCTCAGTGCATGTTTCTCTTTTGTTGATTTCCAGAGGTTCTCCCTCCTGATTTACTAGGATTGTTCGTTGCATCGTCTGGTGGCATTTCTAATTGTTCAAGACTAGTATTCACGACTTTATCTTCTGGTGGCACTCCCAATTGTTCCAGATAATTTTTTCTCTCATCTTCTTGGGTTGGTTGCAATTGTTCCCAACTGGAATTTCTGGTCACTTCTTCAGAAGGTCGGCCAGGTTGTTCAAAACCGAAAGTATGGGATTCTACCGTCACAATTTCAGCTGGTATATTTTGAGAGTTTACAGTGCCAGTTTTCCATTTTTCTACCCAAATGTCCTCATTTACACTTCCAGGAACGAGTTCATGATTGAGTTCCGGCATAGTTTGCTTAGAACTTAAATTTTTTCCAGCAGCATCTTCAGGTAATAAACCTAACTGATTAGAATTAGCATACATGCTGGCATCTTCAAGTTGTTGTCCAAGTTGTTCACAACTCAAATATAGTGTCAGATCTTCATTAAGTGGTTCAAATTGTTCAATACCAATATATTCACATTCTGCAGCCCTGGCTTTTGTCGATCCCTTGTTTACATTTTCAGTGCCAATTGGATGTTCTTCAGTTGCTTCACCAAACAAAGTTTTGGAGCAATGTATTGATGTTGTTTGTCTAGGGCTTGAGCTTTGTCTAGTTTCACTGTTTTCTTGTGCTGAAGATGCATCCATGTTCACACCGTCAGACATTAAGACAAAATGCTTATAGTGACAAACATTTTCCAATCCTATACCATTCAGTTTACCGCAATGAATTGAAAGACACCAGTCAATATCAAATCTTTTGAACAGTTTCACCCAAAAATTAACTGTAAAAGCTCTGACAGAACTAGTTCTGACGAAGTTGTGAACTTGTGATGCATTCCATAGATCTGCACTCAACATCAAAATAGTACAAAAAATATATAATTAACCTTGGCCAACAATGAACAGGCTCAGAGAGAGAGAGTAGGATCTGATGACTCAAGAAAAATAAGAACTGGATCAGATGACTCCTGAAAATTAGGCCCATTTGTAGCCTAGTTGATGAAGCTTCTGATTGAATCAAGCCTCATTTAATGCTTATCAAGGTTAACATTCTGCTAATTTAGTTTTGTTTATGCTTCCTTGTGTCTTATTGACTTTGAGGGAAATTTACGAAATTTCATGTTCTTAGTGGCGGAGATCTAAATGTCACATTAACCAGACCAATGAATGTAGTGCTTAGAGGTGGAGATCTAAACATCACATCAACCATTCCAATATATCAAAACTTTTCAAAGCCAAACACATTTTAACATTGATGCATCTGAATTTAAGAAAGCTATCAATCATTAAAAACATCAAACAAATTCCTATAAAATATATCCCTGTCTAATTCTAGTCATTGAATAAATGAAACTTCTATTAATAACTAATTCATTTCCTTTCTTTCAGTACACTTCTTCAGTGTAAACAACTATCAACTAAAAAGATTGTGCAAATAGAGTAGACAAAAATAAGGTAGTTTCAGTAAAGGATTAGTTTTTTTAATAAACAACAATGTAATTGTTGTATCAATCCAAAACACAACCACATTCAGAATTCAGATCCAAACAATATAAATAATTAACAAAAAGAATACACTCACAACTAGGATTAGATGAATTTGTGAAAAAGGACAATTTTTGGATCAAATGTTTGAGTTAATGCAACACATACCTGGAAGAGAGAAGATAATTATAGATGGAGATTCCACCGGTCATATAGACAAAGATATGCAACGGTACAAAAGGCTGAATTTGGGTGACTGAAACAAGAATGGAGCACTTTAGATTTCGCATTAGGGTTCGATAGTTAAATTTTTTAATATAGATACACATATATACATATAAATATTTAAAGAATAAATAATAAGAAAAAAATTTGATAGGATTGGGATCGTAGTGCAATTCTACATGATTTTATGACTAGTATCGTAGTCACTTTAAGATCTTACAAATTTTAAGATCCTAGTGTGATATGGATTGTTCAGCCCAATTGGGGTCGTAGAATCGTAAGATCCTACGATCCAGATCAATATTTTGATAACCATGGTCAAATTAGACTGTGCTACATGGACTTGGCACTTTACGGGAAAGTACCCATGTCAACACGACACGACACGACACGACATGGGTGCAAGTGCGAGTACGAGATCTGTGTCAAATGAGGCACTTTCATCTCGGTCATGGTTGACCAGACAAACAAAACGAGCATCCACAGGGGAAACAAAATAAATTACTTACAATTACTGGCGATGAGGGGCTTCAACAAAAAAGAGATCTGGCATCATCTTCGCCTACTCTCCCTTTGCTCTTGTTGTCACCGCCAAGATCGAGCCCTTTCGCTATCAAAATAAATTGGAGCCCTAAGACCTTGTCTCCTCTTAGTTCGTCACTCCTCGTTGTCCAACCCAGATTGAGCGCTTATCACCTTCAATCTTCTCTCTCTCTAATCAAGCACTCATGACAGCTGAATGCATAGATCACGAACCTTTATAACAAATGAGATTTGAAAGGTTTTCTTTTTTACGGAGAGATTTGAAAGGTTACAGGTTACAAAATCATTCACCTCCAAGATTGAACCCTTTCACCATCAAAACAGATCGAAGCCCTAAGACCTTGTTTGCTCTTCGTTCGTCACTCCTCGTTGCCCAACCCAAATCGAGCCCCCATCGCCTTCAATCTTCTCTCTTTGTCTCTGTCCCTCTAATCAAGCACTCATGGTAGATGAACACATAGATCAAGAACCTTTGTGAGAGGTGAGATTTGAAAGGTTTTCATTTTGACGGAGAGATTTGAAAGGTTGCAGAGAATCGTTGTATTGGAAGAAGAAAGGATTGTAGCGTTTTAAATGAGGGTTTCTTGTGTGGATTGTACATAAGGCGGTATAGAAAGGTTTGTTGACTTTTAGTGAATAATACCAAAAGCCACCGATTTGGCATTAAATACACAACTTAGAAGTTTCTTTGAAATCGGTTCCATGTCAAGTACAAGTTTCCTTCCATATAAATTACAAGTTTTCTTTAGTTGGCCAATTGACATTAATCACAGAATTTCTTAATTAACTAAATGCATATAATTACATTGAGGGGGGAAAAAAAACCTCAAATTGTTGAATAATGAGATTAAATTATTAGCTTATTAGTCTCAAAATTCAAGAAAATGACATTAAATTGCTTACTAATTAATTACGTGTGTTCGAAAATATAGTTGTTTAATGCTTTATATGCCATATCCCCTTATTTGTATCCACTTTTTGGACACCTTTTAGCCGAGTCATCGTACTTGATAATTGGAAGAATATGTGAATCCAACATTTGGATATGTATCTGAGTCCAACACTCATACCTGAGTCTTGGTAAATTGTAACATAGATATTTGATTAAATAGTAAAGATGGAAAAAAGACAAACTTGCTAAAAGAAAAACAAAATAAATTGTTACATGAAAAGTGAGGGTGTCCGTGAATGATAAAGAGGTTAAGGAAAGATGGAAACATTTATCTTGAGAAACTGTTAAACATCCGTACCCTTAGTGTATGCAAAAGAATTTTAATTTCAGTTCTCATATTTATCTCAGCATTTTCACAACAGAACAACTTTTACCTCCTTAGGCACAGCTTATTTCAGTTTTGTCACCAAAACTGTTAGTGTGATTTTTAATAGGTGACTCACATGCACAGAGACTTCTGCTTTGACCACCTAGAGCTTCTTGTTTTGGTGGTATGCCGGTATCCTTCTTAATTTTCCCTAGAAAGGATAATCATAATTGAGAAAGAAAATGAAAAGCAACCTTAAAGAAATCTTAACAAAAAATTTACGGTAAACTAAACCATTGGTCCCTCTAATTTGAGCAAAATTTCACTTTGGTCATCATAGTTTCAATTTGAACCCTCACGTACCGTGAGAATTGCAACGGAAAAAAATCACGCGCAAAACTAGAGGGACTAAAGTGGAATTCAAAACAAATTATAGGGACCAGCGGTATATTGAATAAATTACACCAGTGGTCCCTATAGTTTCTTTTGAATTCCAATTTGGACCTTCTAGTTTTGCACGTGATACTTTTCCGTTCAAATTATTAGCAACTCATGATGGAGAGACCACATTGCAACAAAATTGAAAGTGTTCAAATTGTTGCAACTGAAACTACGGGGACTATAGTGACACTTCACTTAAACTACAAGGACTAATGGTGTAATTTAACCAAAAATTTAAGAACAATAAAAAGGAAAGAGAAAATATCACTTCTGCTCCTTCAAGAATCAACAGGGAACAAAGAAACTGGCAGATAACTAATCAAAGAGGCCATTGACGAAGTACTTTATGTTCAAAACCTTCTTCCATCTCTCCTTGCAGAACATCCATGACCATAAAGCAGCTACCTAAAATTACATGTTCCTTCTTTCTACAGAGTCCATGTCCTAAATGCTTACAAATTACTCAATGTTCACATGGGATATAACAAAACAACCACCAATTGTGAAGCAGATATACATTGCAGTTGGATCCTTCATATGTCGATATAGGGAAGTGACTTTCAAATAAGCAACCTTATACATGGGCAAGAATACAATCAAATCAATATTAGCTGGCCTTCTTTGGCTTGTGGCATGTTAAAAAGGATGCCTATCTCACAGAGGCAGCCTACCAAGGTTAGGTACCAACAGTAATGAACTTAATGCCAAGAGTAGTTCTTCTTTACCATTGAAATCTTTCCCTCTTATGCTTGAAGCTTCATTACCAAGTATCCTTAAAGAGGAACAAAAAGGGTCCACTATTGACATAACTTTGCAATGCTTTTCTTCTTCCTGACATAATTCTCTTTTAACTTGGCAATTAAATTGCATCCCACATGGAAGTTCTGAATGAATGAATTAGTTTCCAAAGGAACTAAAGTTTCTGGACCTAATTCTCTGCCTCAGGAGTTGGATTCAATATTATTCAATACAATTCCAAAATCCATGTGGTATGAGAGGGGTATTTGTGCCGAACAAATAGGCCGATCTAAATCTTGTATGGACCTTCGTTTGTGACCGTTAAACTGGGCTAACATGAATCTCAGATGTTGGGCCAAGCCGGATGATGAGCTTGGATCATAGGCCAGACTGAGCCCGTGATTGGAGATATACCGGGCAAGGGATTCCAGCCGAGCTAAGCCCGGGCCTCGGATATGGGCCGGGCTAAGGCGGAATGGGGACACGACTCTTGACCGAGCTATGAGTTTCAGTCAAGTTAAGGAGTTGAACGGAGTTCGTCCGAGCAACGAGCAAAAGGAGCTCAACCGAATTGAACATAGCGAGCCAGGCTAGTGAAGCCCTCCGAGAGAGAGCAAATGGCCAAAGTTAGCTTGGCCATGAAGAATGGTCTGGGTTAGACCGGTTGGAGTTAGCCCCATCAAAAATAGCTTAGTTACCGTATACCACGTGGCCCAATAGAAGCGCGAGGGAAAGAACCCGCTCAAAGTACGTGTCAATGCCATTTGGCAGTTTTGCCAATGCTGTTTGACAGTATTGACGCACACACATGTAAGGAAAGAAGAGGGCAGTACATCCACGCATCCAGCAAAGGATGAAGGAAGTAGTATGCGCACAATCTTAGACAACAAGGGAAAGGCCTATATAAGGCGCATGACTCCACTGAGGAAGAGGTCTGCAATTTCTCACTCTCACTCTCTCTACATTCCTTTGATCTTCTTTGGGTGCTAACTTGACCGTCGGAGGGGTTTACCGGCACAACACCCGCCAGTCAGCTCACCTAAGTTGTGCTTTCAAGTAGTACGATGCCGTTCGGAGCAACACAAGCTTAGTCGCAGGGAGTACGGGCGTGACGGATATTGGGTACACGGTACTTATGATTAACTTCTTGATATGGTGCTAACAAAACAAGAAAGAACAGACAGTTCCAAGCGTACCTTCTGAATTTTGATTTCGCATCTGCAGGAAATTCGACTGGTGGTAATGCTTCCTGGTTCCAGGCAGTTGGAGCATCAAATGATTCAAATGTATTAAATTGAATCTTAATGCCACTGTTGACATGTTCAAGAACCAAAAAACTGTCCCCAAAAACCATCTCTGGAAAGTGAGATGTCTGAAGCTTATGCTCCCACTGGCAAGCAAATCAAGTATTGTATTCAACTAGTAAAAAATTAAGGCCTTATGCATGACTACAGTTCCAGCATACGGGACAGCACATGAGTTGGATCAAGAGATGAAAATTTTTAAAAACAAATAAACAAAGAAAACATAAGTTTTGTATTAAATGACATATTGCATAACAAGCATTAGTCAAGAAAACTAAAAATCAAGAGATGAAAATTTTAAAAACAAATAAACAAAGAAAAAAGGAGTTGTGTATTAAATGACGTATTGCGTAACAAGCATCAGTCAAGAAAACTAAAATGACATAAAAATGAGTCATGTATCCTTAAATATTAATGGAACACAAATATAGTTATTGTACCAGTCGTGAGGGTATTGACTATAATCATACCATGACGGGTTACAAATGATAAGAAAGAATTTGGAGCATTAATAATAGTTCACTAATGATTAGCTAACCATATCTGTTTAAAATCTCTCTTATTTATTTATTTATTTATTTTTTGAATTGTGAATTTCATTACGGACTCCTCCCCAAATTACTCCCAAAACATCTAAATCATTCTAGAACCAAATAAATGCCAATATATTATGCAACATCCATTAGTTAGAAATTTTCATTCGGCAAGAACCAGAATCTATTCCTTGATCTAGCATCTTAGATTATTTACAAAAAAAGTCAAGAATGCGATTAACCAAGACTACTACAGTACCTCAACAATTATCACCTCCGCATAAAATAATGCTTTGGAGACCAACTTAACAAATAGAAAGAGGGACAAATTTCACTTTACTCCTATAGTATAGGCCATATGCACATAACCATCAATCATTTGAAAATAACCACTTAACCCCTATCATTTATGGATTAAAATGCACCACTAACTTATGTTAACAGCACTTTGTAAATTGACATAAATACACTTATTTTCTTCCTCTCTGATCTAAACCCTTCATTTTATAGTTCATGCGCACAAAACCCCTGCCATTTGAAGTATCCCATTAATTTGGATGAAAAATGTGAATATATGTTTTAATTCACAAACCACAAGGATTAAGTTTGGTAATTAACATCAAATGACAAGAGTCATGTGCAGAGACATATACGACAGGGTAAAGTGAAAAAGCATAAGAGGAAAAGTTAATCGCTGACAAAGATCAATAACACCAACCCATTGACTCAATCATAATAAATATGACTTTACCAAAAAAATTATAATAATTATGAAAGAAACAAACTTAATAACATCAACAATCAAATAATCAGTACCAATATCAATCCAGCGCCAGCCTTGAAACTTTCCCTAAACCCAAACTTGGAAGACACTGAAAAAAAAAGAGTTAAGAATCTCTTGAACAGTCAGATTGTGTTTGAATTTGAATTTATAGAGAAATTTGTGAAAAAGAAAAAAAGTGAATGAAATAAAAGTTTTTTTTCCCTTTATTTTTTGATAATGACAAACCTGGTAAGACTATATTGAACCCACCACTCCAAGATAAATCTTGAATACTTATTTTCTGATAATGAGAAATCCAGTAAGATCATATTGAACCCACTACTCGAAGATAAATCTCGAATACTTAAACCATCTGCAAGCCACAAATGGTAAGACAAAGTATTGCTAGTAGTAATTGACATCTGGATTTATAGTTCTGCATTTACAACTTCCAAGATTCAAACACATGGTAAGTTAATTCAGAGAGAGCTTAACAATACAGTAAATTTGCCATCTGTTGGCACCAAAATTAAACCGACCAATAAAAGAAGGGCACAACAAGGCAACCCATTATACAAAATACATGGGTGCATCTTGAATACACATGGAAGAAGTATAAAGGAAACAACTCAGCATTCGAATTCAGGTAGGAAGATGAGGTGGCAATGATGATTAGTATCTCAACGGTTATCAAGCAATTTAAAATTCAAATAAAGGAGGGAGGCACATGTCAAAATTAAACAAGCAAGAAGGAGGGCGTGGGAGATAGTTGCAGCCCTTCAACAGTAATGGAGGACTTAAAGTTACTGGGAAATCTATAAATAATAGAAAAATTGAAGAGAAAAAGCCTAGACAAATCATCAAACCCAACATGTTTCATATCTCTCAGTTCTTACTTTCTGGTTTTTTTTCCCCTTTAGCATGAGAGTAGTTGTATCCCATAGTCGTTTAGCCTTTACAACACTTCCTTTTTAGTTCATGTACGAAGTCTTTTATTACTTGTAATTTTCTTTTGAGCAGTAGAAGTAGATTAAAGGTAATGTACTTCTCTTTACCAGTAATCGAATTATTTATTTGATTGATTTCCTTCTTCAATTCTCTATATTTCTTTTCTTACTTTATTCAACATTTCTCCTTGCAAATGGGTTCTGTCTTAATAACTGAATTAATTTCTCTTCATTGAGGAAAAAAGAACATTAATACAATCGCTTGATAAATGTTTAGCTTAATTCAATCTGTAAAGATTATTCAATCCTTTCTAGCATGCTTGAATTTACTTTCATAACCTTCGAAGGCCAAAAAAAAAACCACCACCTCATTTTTTTAACTACATTCCTCAATCAATATTTTTTGAGGATAAATAAGAACTTCAGAAATAAAGGTGGGGAACGTAGAGTTTCCACTTACACATAAACTAAAAGACATGGAAAAGACTATAATAATCTAAAACTGAAAAAAGAAAGGCAAGCACCAACTGCACGACCTCTACGAGCAACTGCAAGCATCAACAGCGAATCCCTGCAAAGATAAGCCAAAGCTAAAGGTCAACCCCACTTTCACAGATGTAGCACCACACATTAATTCAAAAAATTCTTCACTAAATGAACTTAAAAAGAGAGAGAGAGAGAGAGAGAGAACTCCACTAAAGATTAAAAAAACTAAAAAAATTGACTTATTTTTTTATTTTTAGTTAACTTTCTTTAGATTTTTTCAAAAAAAAAAATTTACTTTTTGAATCCTTCTAGACTAAACGGACCTAAAAAAATATAAAAAAATCACTAGTGGAGTTCTTTGGCGGTGGTCAAACAGAGTAAAAATCTCCAGAGGGATATTGCTTAAAAATGATCCATATCATTGAAGTCGTCTTAGACATGAGCAAGACCACAATCATGGAACTGACACAAGATATAAAAGTTATCAGAGTGCTACGATTTGTTTAACCGGACAAAAATATAATTTCAATATGATGATGTACAAGTATTTGAGCACTGCATGTTAATTATGGACAAATCACCGGCTCTTACTGCAGAATATAGCTATTTGGGGCTACTTGGATAAAGGCCTAAGACAACTAAATGGCATTTCCGATTTGTTGCAGCTTATGACAAACTAAAATATGATAATCTAAACACAACAGTTAAAAGCATCCTGTCCTCAATTACTTGCCGTTGATAATGTAGTCAGTTTTTTATTTATAAAAAACAACAAACAACAAATAGGTTTTCGTCTTTTTTGTAAAGAACAAAAATAAAAAAATAAAAACTTGTTTGGTGAACAAAAATGTTTTTAAAACGAATGAAAATGAAAATAAAAATAGAGAAACATGTTTAATGAGTTGTTGGAGGTGTTGGCCAAAGCGTCGCTGGAGGCCACAACGATGATCAGCCAGCCACTGGAGAGTCACAGGTGGTTGGCCAGAGCACGCTGGAAATCGGCTGGCCAACCACGAGCAGTGGGTGGTGGTGGGTGAGGGAGGAGTGAGTCAAAATTAAACCAAATGAAAGCACCTTTTCTTAGTTTCCAAAAAACTTAAAAATTTTAGAATCAATTCAATTTTTTTGAAACGAAAAATATACCAAACAAGTTTTCGTTTTCAATTTTCAAAAAAATGAAAACGAAAGATTTAACAAACGACCCGTTAGTATTTGTTTTTCTTTTTGTAAAAGTAAAAATAAAACTTGTTCGGTATACAAAAATGTTCATAAAATAAATGGAAACAAAAATAAAGAAAAATGTTTGGTGAGTTGCTGGAGATGGCTGGTGGATTTGGCTATCGGCAATGGGGTGGCCGAAGGCAGTCGCTAGAGTATTGTGCAGAGCAGAGGTCATTGGCAGTGTGACTAGTCATTTGTTGGAAGGTGGCCAAAGATTGTAGGAGCTTGCCAATTGCCGGAAGGTGTTAGAGCTTGCTGGTTGTTCGTCAGAGGTAGTTGATAGTCGGCTGACTAGCAATCCACGGTGCAAGGTCGTGTGTGAGGTGGTGGCGGAAGAGGGAGAAGAGAATGAAAACTTGCTTGAAAACAAGTAAAAACACTTTCTTTATTAAAAAAATAATAATAAAAAATTTAGAAAGAATTTTACTTTTTTTAAAACAAAAACAATATACAAAACAAGTTTTTGTTTCCAGTTTCAAAAAAAGATAAAAAGAAAAAACTGAAAACAAAAAAGGAGACGGAAGTGTTACCAAACAAGGCCCTAATAATTAATTTTTCATCGTATTTAAGTTATTTTTACCTCATAAACTATACAAAACACTTTAAGACACTCCAAAAAAATAAAAAGCCATAAACAAACCCATAAAATACACCAAATGAATCCTATTGTTCTTTTTTTATTTATCAAATTTTTCTAAAAGAACTTACTGAGTATTACAATAAATTCTACCAATAGAACATTTTCATTTAATTGGTATACTCCGTTCACGTATTTCACAAATAATCAATATAAAATACAGGCACACATGTAGCCAAAAAATAATCAATCATCACTTATAAATCCAATATAGCTCCATACAATGTTCTTCCACCACCACCCTCATAGCTTCTAACTCTCAACCTTCACATCATGTCATGTAAAGGTTATTTAGCCCCGTGGCCATTGTGCCAGACAAAATTTGAACCCTAGAAAACAATAAATAATTAAAAAATTGGAAGCCATGGGTATTTTGTTTAAATGAGTCCATTGCGTTTCCAAGACAATTATGTGTTTCAGGTCACAATGAAGGTAAATATGCACGATCCATGCATGGAAGAGTCAGTTGGATAAGAGGACAAGGTTATGGAAACACTTTCTAGTGTTTGGGGAACCTTTCTCAATGAGATACATCACCCAGATGTTGGTTTTGGCATGTGCAGTGTTAGTTGGGGACAAAGATCTTTGTGTAAAAAATGTTTCTGAGTCGAACTGAGGATATGAGCACAATTTCACAGCACTGACCTGAAAGAGGAAGATTTCTGTTTCAGTTGCTCCTTTCTTCCAAGGAGTAACTGATGGAAAGTGATCTCCATATTTCTGTGTTATGTCTGCCACTTTTTTTGAGCTTGTTGAGCTTTTGGTAAATCAACTGGTCCACTCAGCTTACATGTCTCCTCAATACTCAAAATTTACTCTGATCCTTGGTGATCATATGACTGACTTTTTCTCTTGTGACCCCCTGGGGTCGTAGATCTCTGCCCGCTACTTTCTTCAGTCAATGAATTGCCCATGCTCAATCCATTGCACGAAATGTTTTCTGTCACCATTTTTGGTCCGGGCTCTGAAATATTTGTTCGAGGTGATGGATGGTAAAATTTCCAACGTGCATTTTCAAACCATTTGCTAACCTGATGAACCGTAACTCCTAATTCCATAGCCAATTTTTCTTTCATAGATTGATCAGGATAATGATTTTCGTTGAAGGATTTTATGAGTCCCTGCAAAACAACCACCATGACAATTGTTGATTTAAATGTGAAAAGAATAAGAGGTAAGATGCCACAAGGACATAAAGAGCACGTCAACACTAACAATGTAGCTTTTTGCTACTAGATCAAAGCTGAAGTTCTTGTGCACAAGGTCAATTGCTAATATTCCAGGATGTTCACCGCAGCCTAATAAGATTTGCTGGCTCGTGATGAAGCATTAGTTTTTCTCAGATGTTATATAAATATTATTTGTAGAAATTGAAATAGTAGTCACAAAATAACCCAATTTACAGTTGAGCGGATAGGAAAATGCTGATTCTATATACAGACTACCATCTAGATTCAGTAGTAAAATTAATTGACAACCACACGATACCTGAGTTACAGCTTCTCCAAGTCTTCTACATGATCTTTTAGTGGTACTATCTCTAGAACCACATTCAGAGAAACCTTTATGTGATTTAGCAGGTGAATTATATGTGCCCTCAACATCTAGCTTCTTAAGCACTCTTCTCGTAGGGGTATGTTCACTCTGTTCCTGGTTGTGCTGCATATCCTTAGCATTTGTCCCCTCTATAATTGGAGTCCTTCCACTGGGAAATGCTGAAGCAACTTTCTTGGTATTGTTCTTCCTTCGCTTCTTTGGTATGTCACCAGCATCAATCCAATCTTCATCACTTGAATCACATGAATCATTTCCATATGCCTCCTTTACATATCAGGGCAGCATAAACAAAAATAAGAGACGAAAGACAAAGTAATAGAGTCAAGATGCAAGTGCACTAGAAGACCCAAAAAAATGAGGACAAAAATACAAGGGAACGGGAAGTGAGGGTAAATGCCTGGTTATACAGTGATCAAGTGACGGCATAAGCATAAAGGAACATGCATCAACAAAGACTGCATATAGACTAGGAACCGAGACGATCATTCATAAACATTCAAAGAAATTCATCAAATATTTACAATAGTAATGAGTAATGACCCAAAGCATCTTAAGCAGTCCTAATGCAAGTGCCATGAGGCCTATGAGCTAAGGAAGAACACTGAAAAGCAGATATGAAATAGCACAGAGACATATTAGTCCCTGCAGGCTACTTAGAACTCCACGACTGCAATGTTAATCATTAAGAAATAAGAACGAACTATATGAAGCCAACATAAAGACTACTATGAAAACATGAGCTTCACACTTACCCTCCTTCCCCTTCCCGTCCCCCCCACCACTGAGGAACCCTCAATTGCTGAAAGCAAGTACAGATGAAATGTAATTGTTAACTTTGTTCCTACACTCCTCCATCTTCATCGAATGCGTTTGATATTCTCAATACTTGTGTAGCCAATAAGGAGGTTTCTTTTTGTGCGGATCTTAAGAGTGCTTAATGCGAATGAAGATATTCCAAATGTAGAGGCTTCAAAGGAAGAGAAAGAAATTGTCGGGGATGTGGATAATATAAATGGGTTAGCCTCTAAACGATCTTCACGTCCCAAAGGAGCTCCTCGATCCCTTTTAGATGGAACATTCGTTGTTCCCTGGACAAACCTATCTTCAAAAGTGGAAAACAAGAAAAAGCTTCTTGAGAGAATCGCCAATCTTAAACTTGCTCAAGAGGTTAGCCTCTCTATCAAGTCTAAAAAATCAAGTTGTAAGACTCTATGAAATCGTAGGTGTGTCCGTTGATTATTGCTTAGCCTAGCTTTGATTTCTCCTTGAATGTTAATCTACTTGTTAGATTTTGTGTAGAAGCTAGGCTTGTTTATTCCCTCCTCGAAGGGTGTGTTGCCTCTGGGCGTGTAATGAGCCTCATTGTAATATCTATTTTTTGGTATATAACTTGTGACTTACCTACCAAAAAAATAATAATAATAGTACAACACTGCAGTGTTTCCAGTAGTTGATTTATTTAATAGGGATAAGTTGGTTTGACTGACAACATCATTCAACAAAAAAAAAAAAAAAAAACCCCATGTGAAGCCATTACACAGTCTATCATGTCACAATGGTTAACATGTTCGAAAATCTCAGTGTATAACATGCTAATGACAGCTAGGTAAAATACCAAATGCAGGAACACAAACCAATTAAAAAGAATAAATTAATTAAGCCTACATTTTAAAGTAAACTAATTCAATATACATAGTATCATGCATGATTCCATCAATTCAAAATGCAGCAGGTAAACATGATGCAGGGGAGATCATGATTTGAGACTAATGTTACGAAGGGAACTCACATCATATAGCTTTTCGTAGTCCAACCTTTCTACACGTCTTTTTCCAGATACAGGTGCAGAATCCCCTTGGCTGGGACTAGACTCTATTAGAGATAACAGCTCAGTATTTAAAGATTGTTTTTTCCTCCGAATAACTTTAGATCTTTCTCCATCAGAGCCTCCGAAGGGCTCAGTATGGTCTGATAATGCAGACATGAGTTCATCTTCAAATGCAACACTAAAATCCTCAGAGTCAGACGTAAAATCAGAACTTGAAGTTTCCTGCTTAACCTGCTCATCGAGATCTAGAGCAGTAGGATCATAATCATGATCCTCTGAATCATCAGAAGAATGCTCCAAGTTCTGCTTGTTATTTGGTGAAGGCCCAAAGTCTTCGGAAGCAGAATAGAAATCAGATTCGTCAGAACTTGATTCATCTCCCTCAACTTTCTCATCCAACTCTGAAGCATCTGGGTCATAATCATTGTCCTCAGAATCATCGGACATAAATCCAAGTCCAACATGATCAAATCGTTTATTTACAACTGCCGCCTCAGGGAACACTTTCTGTGAATGGAGAAGAGCATAATAAGCAACATATAAGTAGACCCATTAATCTGGGACAATAGTACAGACCAGAATTTTTAATTGACCTCCCAGGTGTCCAGAATAGAAACATTAGTTCCTTGAAAATCATTAAGCAAGTTGATGCAGTCGACCTTACAATCACATCCAGGGCAAAGCCAACCCTCATCACCAGGAGGAACTAAAGTGGAGGAGATATAATTAGGACCAACAAAAAAAAAAAAAAAAGACGGACATAAACCTGAACAGAAAATAAGGACGTCGAGAAACAAAAAATCAAGGTTAGTCCTATCAAGTGAGTAGTTTGGACATACTGTCTTCTTTTAACAATGGTGGTTCCAGACAAAACTGGTGAAAACCACGTTCACAAGCACCGTCACAGAGTATGATATCATTATCAGCTGGCGAATCTCTAGACCCACATTTTGCACAGAATATCTGGCACAAGAAGATAGAGGTATAAGTATCTGCCACTCCAAAAGTACTAACAAACACCATCAGAACCAAAAATAATATTGACTTAGAAGTAAGAGTGCCATGCAAACATAAAAATGGCTTGTTATGAGAAGGCATCTCCTACGTCATCGCTGTCAATCTGTCCCTCAGAATCAAACAAGGATTCTGGAAACCTTCCTTCAGCAATCAACAAACCAAGACGTTGGAATAGATCTCTTATTTTTAATTTGCAGCGCAAAATTTCAGATTTGGCACGTTGAAGCTCCTTCTCTGGCTTTATTTTTTCTAGGCTGCAAAATTACCAAAATAGCATGCAACAACAATTAGGAAGGAATTCGTGAATAGATAAAAGCACTACTAAGCCACAAGCAGCGACATTAATAGAATGAATTAATATACAGGATAAATTACAAATACAGCCCATGAGGTTTGTCAAAAATACAGATTCCCCCTCAAGTTCTGGAAATTACGAAAAAAAACCCTTGTTTAAAAAAAAATTTGCAACTGTCCTAACCTAAAAAAAAATAAAAAAATAAAAAAATTTACTCAAATACCCTCTTAATACCAAAATGAAACTATCGTTCTACCCTCATTTTCATCCACATGCCACCAAATTCCTCTCTTCTACACCACCATAATATTCTCCAATCCTCCTCGGCGACACACCAAATGCATGTACACAAAAATGACAGTGGTGCTTATCGAGAGTGGGAGAGGGTGGTGTGATGGTTGAGCAAAGTGATGTTACTTGCTGAGAGAAAAATGGGGAATAAAGAAGGTGAGATAGGAAAAAATAAATAAAGTGTTAACTTCATAAAGGGTTTTTTTTTTTCCCCAGGGGGGTAATTACTTCATAAAGGTTAATATAGGTATTTCTGGAAATAAATAAATAAATTTGTTGCTTACATCATATACTAGACTTAAAGGTTGATTAACGGAGGGGGGCCATTTGTTGAAAGTGATTGAAAATCTCAAGGGTGGGATGTAATTTCTCAAATGTGAGGGGGGAATTTGTATTTTTAATAAACCTCAGAGCGTGCATTATAATTTACCCTAATATAAAAAAGTTATTTCTTCACTCCCGAAACCAATCAGCTTATGATACACCAATCATATTGGATTTCAACCATCTTGATTGTCATGATTACGAGGTCTATGGAAGCCCACAACACATTTGTCAATACAACAAATGCTAAGTAGCACAAACACTTATGTAAACTAGGAAGCAAATACATTCCATTTTCCATGTCAGCATCCGACACATGTCGGGCACCAACACAATGTACGTGGACATGTGTGTTCATGGGTCATACATGCCACGTGGCGTGTCAATCTGTTTAATTATAGTAAATTACACTGACCACTCCTAAGGTTTAGAAAAAATACAATAAAGCCCCGCAAGTTTAGCATAATTACATCGACCTCATTTTTAGTAAGGCTAAAGCGACCAGAGCTAATGCAAATGGTGTATAGACACAAGCATAAACAAGGCAAAATATACATTTTAGTGTAAAAGAGATAACATCATTAATTTTTCATCCATATCACTAATGAATTACTGATAAAATAGAAAAGGGGGCCAAGTGTAATGTGAATTAAAACCTTACGGAAGCCCAATGTAACCATGCCAAAGTTGTGGGTCCCAATGTATTTTCCCTAACCCTCAATAGAGGTTAGTGTAATTACAGTTTTAGTTATTATAATTTTGCAGGATACATTGGGGACTCTTCATGGACATGTGCATCATGTGTTTCTGGACACTCATCAAGACACTTTTGTGGGTTTCTTTTTCATAATTTAAAAAAGCTAATTTGGGGTCAAAATAAAATGTATGGAAACAAAGAGAGGGGAAAGCAGAAAGGAGTACACAAACATATATAAAGATGCCACTCATATCTCTATGCCCTAAATTTATATTTATATGCATAGTAAAATATATATATATATATATATTATGACATCCTCGCCCAGTCTGTACTTAATTTTCTAAAAATCACTGTGTCTCATGTTCGTACCCGTGTTTGTATCTGTGTTCATGGTTCTTAGTATGGAGAGGAGTCGTCTCCATGTTAGACACATGTAAACACCAACAGAAAATTTTCGAAACTTCATTACTACTTCTTGGTGCTCATCCAACACCAAATAGGAGCATTGTCCGGCTCTCTTGGGCTAAAAATGAACATAGTAAGTGTCCAACCCTTTTTAACAATAATTAATTAAAAGTGTTCTAACATTATATCTACTAATGCTGCAATCCAATCATCCAACAAACATTTTCCAATCCTCTCTAAGGTTGTGGGTTCGTGACTATAAAGAAGAAAATATAAAACATAATAAGAGTAGACAATATAATAAATTAATACAATACATTGGATGTGTTTGGTGTGGCTTTTTGTGGCCAACTTATATATTCTAGCTTTAGAAAAGCTATTTTGGACTGTTTGGTTAAATTTATTTCAAACAGCTTCTTATTCTAACAACTTATTTTAACCCAAAAAATTTTATTCTGAGGAGCTGCCCACCCCTTGCTTCTGATTATTAACTTATGTTGTGAGCACATTAATTTACGATTATATTCTTAGATTTTTTTTATTTTTTTTAATTTTTTATTTTATTTTTATTTTTTTTTTGGTGAAAATAGAAAAAGACCCAAATGGACTGTGGATTAAATTTTTTTTTTTTATATAGGAAATGTGGACTAGTAATGAATAATAAAAAATAAAAGTTAATTCAATTTACAATTAACAGGGGTAAACATGACATTTATACATCAAAAAACTATTTCACAACTTATTTACCAAACACTACTTATAAACTTAAATCTATAATCCAACAAATGCACCAAACAAATTAACAACTTCTGATTTATAATCTATAATTTGAGATTGTTTGGGAAGTGCTAGATTAATATACTTTTTAACTTTTTACGAAAAAACGTGAAATATGGGTTGGGTTTGAAGTGATGTGGTCGAGAGGTGATGTAACTTAAATAAGATGATTGTGACAACCACTTTGTTTTAACAGATGCACCAAACAACCCCTTATACATCTTTGTTAAAACATTAATATTATTTTGAAGTTTAGGTTCCATTTTTGCAGAATCCAATCAAATTGTCAGCATGAAAAAGAATATGATCAATCAGACTCATGAAAAATGCATCTGCCACTACAGTGAAGGCAACAGTGCCAGAATAAAAAACTGCCTTAAAATCTTTAGTCTAAATTAGCAATAGACTACAAACCTTTGTCCTTTCCAACCTTCACCAGAATAGGCATCAATCAAGATTTGCTCGTAGCTCATTCGATTTAGTAAGTATCTCAAATGCTTTCTAATTCTTGAGAATTCATCAACTGGAATTTTCTGCATCTGTCTCTCCTTCCTCTTCTTCATTCTCTTTTCTCCATTAGCACCATCACCATGTTCTGCCATATTATTACTTGGCTCGGGAGCTTTAGATTTCTGTTGCAACCTTGAACGCAAAACTCTAGTACTGCCTACAGAAGATCTCACTGCATGTTTCTCTTTGGTTGATTTTCCAGAGGTTCTCACAACTGATTTACTAGGATTGTTTGTTGCATCTTCTCGTGGCAGTTCTAAATGTTCAAGACTAGTATTCACTGCCTTATCTTCTGATGGCAACCCCAATTGTTCCAGATATTTTTTGCTCTCATCTTCTGGGGGTGATCGCAGTTGATCCCAACTGGAATTTCTGGTCGCTTCTACAGAAGGTGGGCCAGGTTGTTCAAAACCGAAAGGATGGGATTTTACCATCACAGTTTCAGCTGTTCCATTTTGAAAGTTTCCTGTGCCAATTTTCTGTTTTCCTAACCAACTGTCTCTATTTACACTTTCAGGAACGAGTTCATGATTGAGTCCTGGCATAGCATGTTTAGAACTTAAATTTTTTCCAGCCACATCTTCAGGTAATAAACCTAACTGATCAGAGTTAGAATTCATGGTGGCATCTTCTGGTTGTGGTCCAAGTTGTTCACAACTCAAATTTTTTATCAGATCTTCACAAAGTGGTTTAAATTGTTCAATACCAATATAGTCACATTCTGCAGCCCTCGCTTTTGTCAATCCCTTGTTTACATTTTCAGTGCCAATTGGATGCTTTTCTTCTGCTTCTTCACCAAACAAACTTCTTGAGCCAAATTCAAGTTCTTGTATTGATGTTGTTTGTCTGGGGCTTGAGCTTCGTCTAGTTTCACTGTTTTCTTGTGCTGAAGATGCATCCATGTTCACACCGTCAGACATTAAGACAAAATGCTTATAGTGACGAAAACTACCAGTCCTATATCATTCAGTTTACCACAATGAATTGAAGACACCATCCAATATCAAATCTTTTGAACAGTTTCACCCAGAAATTAGCCGTAAAAGCTCTGACAGAACTAGTTCAGATGACGTTGTGAACTCGTGATGCATTCCATAGACCTGCACTCAACATCAAAATAATACAAAAGATATATAATTAGCCTCAGCTGACAATGAACAAGGTCAGAGAGAAAGAGACAGAGAGAAGGATCTGATGACTCCAGTTTCATGATTGCTCATGCAAACATTTACCTAAAAATAAATGCATAAAAAGTTATCAAACTTTTGGTGCATAACTTCTCACTAACTCACATAGTTGTCAACTCGAGAACCGTATCGTGAATCAAAATCCTAATTTCCGAATTGTGATTCAAATTAAATCAAGAATCGTTAAGATTCAATACAAACTATTAAAAATAATGTTAAACAATTGTATATATGGAAAAAAATAAAAGAAATCGATTTTGGCACGTGTATATAAAATAGTTTACACTGCAATTGGGAAGACATTTCCTTCATAGCAAGAGATGTGCCAAATACATGGTGCAAGTTACTTTAACTTTCCTAATATTGAACCATATTTATTTCACTAAAATAGCAATAAATAACTCATGAGTGCAAGTTACTTTAACCTTAAACATTCTTTAAAGATATATTATGATTTTTTTTAGGACAACATTAAGAGAAAAGATTAAAAACATGTTGGATCTCACTGGATTTGATTAGATCCTATTAACAATAAATCATGTATAGGTATTAGTTATTTTTGTACTAACACTCTTCAAAGTTGTATTATGTCATTTTACGAAGAAAAGCAAAGAGAGGTAAAAAATGGTCGGAATATATCCGACACGATCGTTTCTAGAATTGCATGAATCATAAAAAGTTAATCGAATCAAGAATTGATTGCAAATTGAGCAATTCACCATACATTTACTCCTAAAATAGATTCACACATAGATTCATATTAATTTTGCATAGATTATTAATTGAATCTCAAATTGTATGATTTTAATAACATAAGAAACTCATATTCTCCATACACATATCATACCTATATTTTGTTGTTCCATTTCTTTGAATTTTCATCAGTTTCTCCCTAAAAAATACCTATAAATATGGCACATCATAGGTTTTCCATTTCATATTTCATTTACTATGGTACAAAATTGTGAAGTCTACTATGTCTGCATTAAAGGTTTTACCATTGGTTCAATCGTAAAACCTTAGCCTAATAACCTTGAAGTTACGGGTTCAAGTCATGGGGCAACCACTTTGTGTACTATGCCAAAAGTTAAGTGTGTATCCAATCTTTTCCCTCCCAAACACAAATTAATGTGTACTAATTGGGCATCGTTTTTTATTTATTCATTTATTTTTCCTTTTCATCAGAAAGCTAAGTTTTAGGGTTAAGACATTCATCTTCTATCTCCAACATCATTAGCATTACCTTTTGTAGATACCTCATTGGATTCGTCACATCATCACATTCGCCAGGTTCACGAATTTTGTATGTTTGGTCCATTCCAAACTCCAACTCTCTCTACAACCAAAGTATCATTCAAGGGTTGCACTTCATGTGTGTCGTGTTTTAAACATCCCATTCTTGACATTCTCTAGGAGTTAACAATCTCCATCGCCAACATTCAAGTGTCCCTTGACAAGAACATCACATCACATCGCATTCTTGACATCCTTAGGCTAAAAAGAATAGGCACTTCCATAGAGAAAGTATACCATGTCAGACACCCATGCTGTACACAACACTCCGCAGACACTCCAAAAAAGCATGTATGACACTTCTTCAACGTGTCTTAATTAAAAATGTAAATTCATAACACCGGACACTTTACAGATACTTTCCGAACACTACAACGACACTTCTTAAAACCTTTGAGCACAACCTATGTAATGAATCTCTTCATAGTAAAAATATTTTGAATTCTTTAGAATGCAAATTATTCACTCTAAATATGTTTTGAAATATCTATAAGATGAATACATCATATTTATTTCTATATTCTACAACTATTTTACATTCTTTAGACTGAAATTTTTACATGAACAATATTTTGATGTTTACATTGTGGAATATATGAATTTTTAATTTATATAGTGCTATGTTGTTTTTTTCGTTACCTTTGAATCAACTATTCATATATTTAACATTTAACAAATTTATAAGAATACAACTATTTAACGTGTCCCAAGTATGTCGTGTCACGCATTTTTTGAAAATCGACTTGTCAGTGTGTCAATGTCGTGTTCGTGCTACTTAGTTCTTAGGGAGTCCAGAATCTCCATCATCAACACTCTTGTGTGTGTTGCAGACAGGTAGTCTAACCATCATATTCTCAAGTCTTGACATCCTCTAGGAGTTGAGCATTACTAAACGAGCTCGTCAAGAATCAACGAAACTCTGTGTGTGCTTTGGTTTGGGCCTTAAGCAAAGATTTCTTGACATTCGAACAAGTGTCTAGGCAGGGTTTTCTTGACATCTTGCAAAGGTCATTTGTAGGAGTTAAGTGTCTCTGCATTGAATCTCTAACTACACTCGATGTCCAATGACACAAGCGGTGGTGAGATCTCGATTGACACATGCATGAGCAACTGAACACCCATCTCGTATACCAAAACTCCTCTCAGACACTTCGTATTGCCAACCTAGGCCACGAGGCAAGGCCTAGAAATCAAGAATGATGCAGTGCAACGAAAATGACTCGTGCATACACCGCGAAATTTTGGGTTTATATGGCTTGATGGCTAGAAATGAAGGTTACGCCATGACACTTTAAACATGCAGATAAGTTGCCTTAGGCAAACCCATTCCAATTGTGAGAGAGACTTTGCCATTCAGTACAAGTTGCAACATTCAAACAAAATCCATTTAGTGGTGGGACTACAGTACTCCATTGAACACCTCATATGAGTTGTCGAGATTCCCGAAAATTCTTAGTACATGGGAGTTGGCCAACTCACTATACATTGGGATTCCTAGCCAACTCACCACCCACCCGGCGAATCTAGTACCCACTAAAGGATGTTGTTCAATAATTAATTACTTTTACTCTCTATATATAGGGGGTATAATATAACTAATACCTCTTCTCTTGACAAGACAAGACAAGCCAAGCCAAGCCAAGCTAAGCTAATCTAATTTGAGCTAAGATGCACAAAGCAAGAAGAAAACCCCCCACACCTCTCTCTCTCTCTCTCTCTCTGATTGGGGTGCTTCACTTCTCATCCAGTCCCTCTCCTAATCCCTGATGTCATTTTTGTGTTTGTGACTTCATCTACAAACCTCTGCACTATGGTGCCACCTTACATACACCTTTATATGCTATTGCTAAGGATATATAGAGTTTATTTATTTATTGTTATTATTTACAAGACTGAGAGGATAAGATACCAGCATTCACAATAGATTAAAAAAAATGGATTTGAAGCAAGACAATTCAGCATAAGACAAGAGCATCCCAACATTGATGAAAGAAATGTCCACATTAACAGTTGCAACAGTTTAATCCTCACCTATATATGTTACAAAGGTGTTCTTATTTCCAGTTCTTTCAAGTTATCTAATCCTCCCTCCCATTTTGTAAGGATGAGATACCCAATTGCCAATTGTCAATTGCCACTGTTTCAGCATTGAAAGCCTAAATCGAAGCCAAAATAAGAATAAAAATTGTGCTACTTTTGTTGCCTGAAGTCCAAAGTAATCAATCTATCAAAATTTCAAGAATTAAGGGTTTTGTAAGCAACGAAACAAAGCATATGAAACGCAAACATGGCCAAATCGATACAGGAACTTACCCTTTTTTGGCCTCTGGCATCGAATTCGAAACGTGTTAGGGTTTGAGGGGGGTTTTGTGTGTATCGGAGACCTTGCCTCATCACCGCCGATAAAGAAGAAGGGCTGTCTGTAAATCGATTTTGGTCCTCTACCACTCCGGATCATGAGGCTAGGTGAGAAAAAAGAAAAAAATTGATGGTTGTTACTTACGTTTGTTTGGAATTTCCTATTTTAGTTATCCATTTGATTTTTTTTTTTTTATATATATTTATTTTAGTCTTCTTAAAATAGTGGTATTTGTAAAGTTAGTTATTTTCTTAAAATAGTTGTATTTCTAAAGTTAGTTATTTAATTTTTATTTTTTTAAGGATTTACGTATAGATCATAATGTGAGAACTTATTAAGTCTTATGATAATTAATAATATTTGTTATCAAACCTTATTAAAAAATATCATTAATTGTTAATTTTAAACAACAATTTAAAAATTTTATCACAAAAAATGTCACTAATTATAAGTTTTACGGATAGTTTAAAAAAATTATCACAAAAAAAAGTCACTAATTTTTCATTTTTAGAGATAGTTTGAAAATTTTGTTACAAAAAAAATGCCACTAATTGTAAGTTTTAGCAACAATTTATAAAAATCGTGACAGAAAAATCACTAATTGTTAATTTTTAACTACATATGCAAAAAACCTTATAAAAAATTATTTTTAGCGACGATTTTATTATGACTTATTTTTAATAAGACTTTATGTTAATTAGCTATTAGAATTTATTAGTAATTTATCTTCTTATTCTTTTTTGTAGTTGATTTGATGGTTTTGAAAGAAAAAAAATGAAATGATTATAATTTTGACAAGACATTTGTGTTATTAACTATTTTAGACTATTTTATCTTTTAGTGGACTATTTTAGCCCCACTCACTTTCCAAACACTCACATTATATGGTTTCTTATCATTATGTTTTGATGAATAAAAATAATAAGGGGAAAGTACCATTAAATCTCAAATTTGGGAATGTTAACCCATTTAGTCCTTAAGGATTTTTGTTAGACTAATAGGTCCTATTTTATGTATAAAGACATTAGTACCCATTTATTTACATGTCTGGGTCAGTAATTGAAAGGGTAATTTTGGATTGACATTTATGTGTAATTTACCGAATTATCCAAGAAACTTAGTATAGGTCTTTTTATAAATTCCCTTCTTTTCAAACATCAACATTATTCATCAAACATCAAACATTAGCAAAGAACATCGGAACATCATCAAACATAAGAACATCAGAGATGGACATAAGAACATCAGAACATCATCAACATAAGAACATCAGAACGCCATTCTCTTCCTCCGTGAAATCATCAAACATAAACAAACTGATGTTCGAACCAACATGAACAAACATAAACGAATTGATATTGGAGCATGAATTTGATGTTCCAAACGATGAATTTGATGTTCGAACATGAATCTGATGTTCCAAACCATAAACAACATCAACAAACATAAACAACATGAATCTGATAAACGATGAATCTGATGTTCAAACATGAATATGATGTTTGCAGATTGAAGCATCGTCCGGTTGTAACAATTTTTCTTAGATCATCCTTTGGCTTGCAAGTTTTGTTCTTCTCGACGGTCTTTGAAGTGTCTGCTAAGAGATTTCTCTCCGCAAGACTCGCGCACGAAATCAGAGTCTACAGAAACAAATAAGCTTCTCAGTTCATCCTCATTGTACACTTGAATTTGCTAGGAAAAGTGTTAGATTTAAGCAAACATTTACCTTGAGAATAGTTCTGGGTGTGTTTCAGTGTTGAGGAAGAGGAGGAGAGAGAGAGATTAGGGTTGTGATGGCTGCCATTGTTGGCGAGATTGGGAGGGGTAAAAATGTAAACACCGTATATAATATACTAAAAACATATATCATTCAAAAAATAAAAAGGACTAAATGGTTTAAGAAAAAACACCCAGGACTAATTAGAGCAACATTTATCAAATAGGATTTATGGGTAATTTTTCCAAATAATAATGTGAAAGGAAAATGTTTGTATTTCATTTTATTAAAATAATTTTTTATATTAATAAATTATATTTTTTCATAAAGGTAATTTTGTGTTTTAAAAAATTTACATTAAATTTAATTCATTTTCCATCAAATCTCATAACTTTTGGTGAAATTAAAACATAGATTTAGCCAAAAAATCATAAAGCTACTATACGTTGTCATATCATTCTCTCTATTCTTCTGCACATATTTTCGTAAAAAGCCAAAAAATTATTAAAATAGCAGGTTCCCAAACGAGACCTTAGTGGGAATCTTTTTTTTATTATTTGGGTAAATTACAAATATACCATTGAGATTTAATTAAAATGCGAATCACTTCCTATAGTTTTAGAAATTACATTTCACCCCTAAGATTTTTAGTTTCATAACAAATCACCCATTTATTAATAAAATTATCAAGTTAATTAATAGTTTTTAATAATGTTATAAATATATTTCAATTAATAATTTAAGTAATTTTATTATTGTATAGGAGAATAATTATGAATTTCATTTTTTAAGTTGATTTTGTTAAATAAAAAAATCTAATAATAGAGCATTTGTAATTTTCTAAATTATATGGGATAATCTGTACTTTAAATAAATTTTAGAAAATATATTTGTAATTTACCCTCATTATTTTTTTTTATCATTTCTTACATATTCATCCGTGGAAAATAAATAAATAAAAAATATTTTTCTCATTATTTTTTTTCTTTTTTTTCACTAAATTCACCCATCCAAACGGCGTGTAAATGAAGATAAATGTTTTGGAAAGATGGTAAAAAGTAATTTTTTGGCTTTTAACCAAGCTTTTGACTTTTTTAGACAAATGATTTGGGAAGTTAGTAAAAAGTTACTTTTGGCTTTTTTATAATATTTGTTTATAATGTTAAATCACAATAAAATGATCAAACTATCTTCATTCAATTTAAAATATTTACAACTTCACCCATGTAACATATTTTGACTGATAAGGAGTAGAATTGTAATTCCACCAATGACTAAAAACTAACTTTTCAAATATTTTTAAATATAAAAAAATTAACTTTTAACTCCTTTTTATTTTTATTTTTTTTTAGGTCTAAACCACCGGTATCCGGAAGTCCACAGGACTCCGACTAATCCGGTTCGAGCCAGGTAGGGCCACAAGGGCGGCAAAGCTCTCCCAACAAGTTTTTAACACAGTTACGTTCCCAAGTCTCGAACCCGAGATCTTGGTTCAGCTAACATAACCCATTACCAACTAAGCTACGTGCTTGTTGGTACTTTTAACTCTTGTTACAAACTCAAAAAAGTAGCTAAAAATCATGTACCCAAAAGAGCCCATATATATATCATCGTCGCCTCGTGCATTTGCTGCATAGAAGGGAGTCATGAAGTACTTGCGCTTATTCTCTCTATGCTGGTTGGGCTGGCCCAACAAGTGTCTGCTTCAACTTTAGGAGAGTCTTGTCTTTTTATTCAATTAAGCTATGTTTGTTTGGTTCTACATAGAAGAAGATTAGATTAATAGTTTGTGGGATTTATTTAAAAAGTGTTTAATTAGAAATACGAGTGAGAGATTATCCCTTTGGACTAGTAATTCCTCTATTGATAGAACTACCAATCTCAAAGGAGGGTTGAGATTTAGAAATTAAGTGAGGGGAGATTAATGAATTTTCAAGCAATTTTTATATTTGTTAGAACAAAAAAAAAAACTATAATATTAAAAAATATATTAATTTTGTATATTAATACTATTTATAGTATTACTAATCTGATAGTATACAAACAAACACTCTTTATCCTATATCTCAAATTTAATATCACTTTAATAATAATTTCCTCACTAAAATTTCATTATACTCTTAATTATTTACATCTTATGGATTCAAACAAACATGACCTTAAAGTTAGGGTGTCTATGCATCTTTTAGCCAACTTGCCTATTTTCTTTGTATGGGATAGAGGAATTCAGTGATTGGGCCCACATCTCATGCTTTTATTTGGGGTGATTCTATTTACATTTAAATAGTAACTCAGTCCGTCTATTATGTCATAATATAAATTTATTAATAAAGATAATACACATTAAAATCTAAAATAAAATATGTTTTTTTCTCATAATACACTCAAACCATTTATATATATTTGGATAAACTATCAATAGGTCCTAATAGTTGGACTTAATTCCTATAAAGTCTTATTAAAAATAAGTCTTGGTAAAATTGTCGCTAAAAATAATTTTTTTGTGACAACTAAAAATTGACAATTAGTGACTTTTTTTTGTAATGATTTTTATAAATTGTCGCTACAACTTACAATTAGTGACTTTTTTATGACAAATTTTTCCTATGGGACCTATTAGACAATAATTTCACTTATTAGGACCTACACGTAAGTACCCTTACATATTTTACATATTCAACTTTTTTTCATCTTCTTCCATAAGTTTCAATTGCTTTTTCTTCATCTTCTTTTTCACTCCAAAACTCTAATCCACCTCACTAATGGTTTAGAATGTTTCTATGAGATCCTTTAGAATGCTTCTATGTGCTACCATACTTTACGAGATCCTTTAGAATGATTTCTAACCCAACAAGTCATTGCTTCGATTTCAAGATCACCTTTGATTTGTCGCTCATCATTGTTTTCTTCTACAACCCTCTTGTTTCTTACATTTACCAATGAAGCATAAACATATAATTTTGTTTAAACTTATATGATTTTGATTATAGATAAATATAATTTTTTAAAATAATAGATAAATACAAATTATTATTATTTTTTATTATGTGGATCAAGAACAAGTTTTATAAGGATAACATGTAGCACAAAATTTCTTAAACTTTCAAACCTATAAATAAATGCGTATCAAAAGATTTGAAATGCTTTCACTTTGGAAGATCAAGCATATCAAGAACCAAATGATCCCAAGGGCCAAAAACATATTTTCAATTGAACAACAAAATAGAGTTTCAATATAACAAAAAAATTATCAAAATTATAAACACATGATTAAAAATGTAGTTTTGTGATTTTTGAAAATCTCAATTAGTTTCTCAGTGCTGTTGTATATTTGTTGAATAAAAGGAATAGTTGTAATGAGAAGTTTGTTTAAGAGTTTTTGAAAAGGTTTTTCAATGTGGTGTAATTTAGGATTTTTGATTTGTTTATTATTTAGGTATACCATAAAGGGTAATTTGAGAAAAAATATAAGGTGTATTGAGAGTAAATTATAACTCTAAATAATTTAATAAGGTGTATTAAAAAATTGAATATACTTAATAATTTTTTGGGTACAAATAGAATCTCCCTTTTACTTGGGCTATCCAATTGCTGATTTTTACTCCCCATATTATATGGCCTTTGCTCAAAGTGCTTACATTTATATCATGGGTGATTCTATCTGCACCAAAATAGTAATTCAGTGCGTATAGTCAGGGACGGAACCACGATTCTATCTGTCAGGGGGCCAAAATCTAAAATAGAAATATTTATTTAATGTAGATTTATTTGTTTTTTAAATTAAGATTTTTTTTTTATTGACCAAATTGCATTTTTTATTTTAAAAAACCACTCACTTAAGCAGTAAGCAGTACACAAGGAATTTTTTTAAAAAAATTTAAAAAAAAAGAAAGAAGAGAGAATAAGATTTTATCACAATTTATTTATCATATAATATAATATTATTGCATTAGCAACAAATCTGAATTATAGAACTCATTATACTAATGCAATAATAGATAATATTATAAAAAGAATTAGGCATAGAAATATAATCATCATAATATAATTGTTCTGCTATGGAATTAGAAAAGAGAATAACACACAAGAAGAAAAACAAATAAACAAAATAAAATAAAACACAAGAAGAAGGGGAAAACAAAAGGAAGAGAGAATAACAAGAGACATTAGAAACATAAAAGTGGGTTATATTAAGATTATATTTGATTCATGAATTTGAGTAGGAATTTAGAAAAAGAAAAAAAAAAATGTGTATGAAATGTAATTATATATTTTGTTCATATTTCACATTTTTTTTCTCATTTATTTTTTAAATTTTTATTCAAATTTATTAATCAAATACAACGTAAATACTTTTTCACATAGAGTGTCTATGAAATTATTCGAGTTAAAAACAGAATTAAAAAATAAGAAAGTGGGGGTGAAGATTAAACAGAACATTTATCAACTGGGGGGCCAATACACATACACATATGGAAATGGATATCAAGTAGCAGTATACACAAAGCAATTGAGGCAAAGCAGGGGGGCCTTGGCCCCTTACTATCTACACTTGGGTCCGTCCCTGCGTATACTTAAAATAGAGCTGTCTACAGGGCCCGAAATTTTCAAGTTAGAATTTACCCCGAATCCAAAACGACGTCGTTTTGGATTATCTTACCGGTAAGAGAATTTTATTACATGTTACCGGTAAGAGAACCCAAAATGACTTTGTTTTGGGTTTCGAGCCAATTTTGAGCCAAACAATTTCGAGCTCTCAAACAATTTTCATACTTAAAATTTGAAAATTTTAGTTTTTGTTATATCTTAATATAAATTTACCAATAATGACAATATACATTAAATCTGAAAATAATTTTTTTTTTCTCTTGATACACCCTAATTACTTATGGATATTCTTTATATTCCAATATTTTAATTTTCTTTATTGTGTAATCAAACAATTTAGAGTTGAACATGGTAAAGTTTATTACCTCATCTCATCTGACGACTTTGTTATGTAATTTTACTAGGGTAGGCCTATGTCTGAAGGCATGGTGAAAATATTATTGGAATGAAAATGTAATTGAAATAATTTTAAGATTTTAAACGAACAATAAAATGCAAGTCCCACAACATAGAAACATATAATAAAAATCAGACTAAATATGTCAGCCAGTACTTTATAATAGAAAAAAAAAAACAATAAATTAAGTACACCAGATAGTACTCTGTAATACAAAGAAAATGTCAAATAACAAATTAAGTACATGAACCAATATTCTACAATACAAAAGAAAAGGACATATAACAAATTAAGCACGCTAATCAGTGCTCCACAATAGAAAAAAAAAATGACAACTAAATAAAGCACACTAGCCGTGTTTTGCATTTCAAAAAAAATAACAAAAATTGTGCAATGAACTATTATTTTAAAGGATTAATACATATACAATCCAATCCTATATTAAAAGCAACACCCTTCATGCTAAAAATATATATGGAAGCAAAATTTCAAATTCAACCAAAAAAAAAAAAAAATGATTAGTTTTCTTTAAGCTAATTTAAGAGCATATTAGGAAGAAAAAAGATTATATCACCGAGTGAATAATTCAAATGAATATTATATAATATACATCTAAACTTAATTATAAATTGCACATAGATAAAAGGCTTTACAAAACTAAAATTTACATTGATAGGAAACTTCACAAAATCTAAATCGTAGCTAGCATATGTATGCTTTTCACAAAAATAAATATGATCTTCAAACTTGTTCTTTCTTAGAATTCCTAGGAGCGCCTCATCACTTTCTAAAAAGTTTTTGTGTCAACTTCTATGTATTCCCAATGAGGAGTATGCACTACAATCTAGTAATTTACGAAAATAAAAAAGTTAGTATATTAGTAGAAGAAAATCTAAATAAATATCAAAACACTTTTAAATTGAAATTACCTTGTTACATCCCCATCGAAACAATCTTAGCATTTGTTTCTTGAAGAAATTGAACCTATAAATACAAAAGAATTAGAGGTAAAAAAAATAAGAAAATGTATAAGAAAATGAGTAAAAGGAGTCGATATTACAGTTCGACGTCGGTCTCCATCCATCTGTAAATTATAAGAAAAGAGCATTTTGTTATAAGGAAATTAGATAAAAAATAATGAAAAAATAAATAAAATTGACTTCAACTTATAAGAAATGTGTATTTTTTTTTTCAATAAATTAAATAGAAAACAACTTACATGACCAAAAATAGTAATGTCCATAATTAGAGGTTGAAGGTCAATGGTGTCTCGACCTGAAAGTGTCTAGTTATGTAAATTTGACAAAGATAACTGTAAGAAGGCAGAATGAGGTTTAATAATTGTCATAAAGAAAAATTAATCAAAATTAACAACCTCTTAACATATTTTAGTTAATAATCTACTTTAAGAAGTTCATTTATGCATGAATATGACAAATGAAGAAATTGAACTACCTAAAGGCACAGTGTAAATTATGTTAGTATCAAAATGTAGTTGTAATTTATACGCATCATGTTGAAATTTGTAGAGTCTGTAGCATTTTTTGATTTTTGATAAAGACACTGGAAAAATATAAAAAAATATTATTCTTCTTAAAGAACTTTTAACAATTTTAGTAGCAAATCAGATAATAAAATATAAAAATTAATTTCTAAGAGAGGGTTACAATAAAGATGAGAAGAGAAAGTACATAAACAAAATAAAAAGGGAAGAATAAGAGGTATGTAAAGTATAAAATAAAAAGCATTCTCGTGCGTAATGACATGATGTAGTTGAATACAAATGTAATTTATCAAAATGTAGTTGAATACAAATGTAATTTATCGAAAAACATACGAAAAACTTAAGACATTGAGAAATATAAAGAAATATTGTTTTTAAAACCCACTTTATAATTTTGTTAGTACCACACACTCTACAAAGCTCAATTAAAGATTACTACCCCTAGGCACGGGTATGTATATTTGTTGTTTAATCATAAATATTTCGTGTTCATTATTCATTCGTTACCAAATAATACCAGCCAAAGCTATTGTACATCTATCAATCTATCAATACTTTACAATAAATAAAAAAAATTTAATAAACACCAAATGAAGCACACCAGTCAGTGCTATGCAATCTCAAAAAATAGAATTCAAAGTTAAACAACAAACACTGCATAGCAGACAGTGCTCTGCAATTCCAAAAAAATAAAATTAAAAATAAATACCAAATAATACAGACCAGTCAGTGCTCTGCAATTTTTAAAAATTAAAATAAAAAATAAAAAATTAACAATGTACACCAACCAGTGCTTTGCAATACCAAAAAATTACTAAACACCAAATGAAGCACACAAGCCAGTGCTCTACAATCTAGAAAAATAGAATTCAAAATCTATATAACAAACAATGCACACCAACCAGTGTTCTACAATACCAAAAAATTAAATTTAAAATAAATAGTAAACAATGCACACCAGTTAGTGTTAAGAAATCTCAAAAAAATTAAAATTAAAATTAAAGTGACTTCAAGCAAGTGACTCCATCCTATTGCCAAATAAATATGATATTTAGTACAACTTTCTACATGAGAACCCCAAAATCATAAAGAAATAACAAATATCACATGAAATAGAATGAACAAATTAAAGATTAAAATCCCTCATTTATGTATGTAATGACAAATTAGATCGATAGTGCGTATGGTTGGGAAAAAAAAGTAAAAATAGAAATTACTATGGAACTTATCCTAGCTTAGCGTTCTCGGTTGATCTCACTCCACTTGTCTGCAAAATTGAACCGTTGTATTGGTGTATTAAAAGTGGACAACGCACACTATCACACAAGGGTTTATCTTTTTAATAGACAACGAAAATGAAGATCTCAACTATAATGACTAACCTTAACAATGTATCAATCGGAAAACCAATCAACATGGGTCCATTACCGCCATGGGTCTTATCAATTATAGCAACTAATGCTTTCCCTTCAGTAAAACCAACTAAAATTTGAGTGTAAGAGTTTCAAATTCAATTTTGAAGATCTCAACTTCTTAACATTCTCCGAGATTTAAAAAAGAAAAAGAAAAAGTAAAAGATATCTTGTAATCACAGGAACAAAAGAATATCTTGTAATCCTATAGATACTAAAGAGGGAAATGAGCTCAAGTCTCAAGTATAAACTAAATATTTAAAGAGAAAAATTTTATTGAAGCGAAGGGCCAAAAAAAACTCTTATCTTTCATTCATATTTGCAATCACTTTCCTTTTCCCTTCACAAATCACTCTCCAAATCCAAGATTCAAGCACCAAAAAAAAAAAAAAAAATCCTTTCACCCTTGTTTTGGAATCAAGGATGTTTTTAGTCATATGCAATTGATAAAATCAATAGTCCCGTTGTCCAAACACCTAAAAATCCAACATAGCTTCTATTAAATATGTTCTAATTTAATATGATTTTCCCTAGTGTGTGTACTCAGTCCATGACCTAATGACCAAATTGCACAAATCAGGTGCCTTGTTTTACGATTTACAGCAGTCCTATATTGCATCCAAACAATAACCAATCAAAGCACTAACCAAAAAAGAGTTGACACTCAATAAAATCCAAACAAACTATTGGCGATAAAGGTTAAGAGGCAACGCAAACTATTTACGCATGGGAGTGATGAAATCTTGAAAATCTAAGATCTTAAACAAACATTAGTAGTACACTATTCTCTTGTTTCTCCACTGAATCCCATTACATGAAATAAGATAAGAAATTATGAATGCATTTAAACTAATAAAAAAATGAATATAACAAAGAAATCCATGAGCATCAAATCATCCATCTTGTTATGCCCTTGGGTCAATATCCACATGCAGGGAAAAAAAAATCTCCCACATACAGGAACAAATATGTAATTTAGTTGATTTTTTAAATCATTCATTCTTTCTTGCTCCCCCTGTCCCACCCACCCCAATTTGATTTAATAAACCCAAATAATGATAATTGTAAGAAAAAATAAAAAAATCATACTTATAAATTTACTACACAACCAACAAAGAAATAATCATAGAATAACAATGATCAATCATAGCTTAAGTAAGAATACAAATCAAATACTTACCACAATGTTTCAATATGAAAGGTCTTAAGGAAGTCCTCAAGCTACCTAATATGAGCCTATTAAGCATTGTGTTTGCTTAAAAAAATTCTTATTTTTTTAGGACATGACAAATCTCGTAGTCCATATCGTAACTCATATTACACCTAATCCTACATTCCTAAACATGTATCAATAGAAAGGATAACAAACTGAGTGAATATTTATATACAAATTAAACAACATAAAAATTAAAGCTCTATTTCTTTTTGTAAAAAAAAGGCCTCGTCAAATGGTTCAACAATTAGAAACTAACCTCTCTGTATCTCATAATGGTTCATCAATTTTCATCTCTCTCTAATCCATTTTTGTCAATTTGATAAATCATGACCCACTTCAATTTAAAATATCAAATTTAGTAAATAATAATTTGAATCTGTATCCAGTTAAACTAACCTAGAACAATGAAACTCTGAACAACCAATCAAAGAATTCTAAGAAAATAGAAAGACTTTTGCTAGTGAGATTAATTAAAGCTTGAACAGTATGATACCACAAATTCAAACCAATTAAGTCATGAATTTGAAAATCAATTAATTTAAAAAATGAACTCATGAATTTTATAATTCTATTAAGAGCCTATTCGTTAAAATAGAAAAATGAAATGTGGTTTAGATTTAATTGAGACAAAATGTAAAATAAAAAAAATAAAAAAACATATAATATAATATAATATAATTGATTTATTAAATCATTCATTTTTTCTTACTCCCCCTACCCCACCCACCCCAATTTGATTTTAATAAACCCAAACAATGATAATTGTAGGAAAAAAAAAAAAGAAGCATACTTATAAATTTCTTACACAACCAACCAAAGAAATAACCACAGAATAACAATGATCAATCAATGCATAAGTAAGAATACCAATCAAATACTTACCACAATGTTTCGATATGAAAGGTCTTAAGGAAGTCCTCAAGCTGCCTAATGTGAGCCTATTAAGCATTGTGTTCGCTTAAAAAAATTCTTATTTTTTTAAGACATGCCAAATCTCGTAGTCCATGGCGTAACTCATATTACACCTAATTCTACATTCCTAAACATGTATGAATAGAAAGGATAACAAACTAGGTGAATATTAAATGAAACTGAGTGAATATTGTTTTGTGTCGTATACATGGCAAGATAACAAACTGAGTGAATATTTATATACAAATTTAACAACATAGAAATTAAAACTCTATTTATTTCTCTAAAAAAAAGGCCTCATCAAATGGTTCATCAATTTTCATCTCTCTACCCCACCCACCCCAATTTGATTTTAATAAACCCAAATAATGATAAGTGATTGAAAAAGTAAAAAAACCACACTTATAAATTGGGCAAATTACACTAACAATCCCTATAGTTTGAGGATTGTGTCACTTTGATCCCTGAGTTTTCAATTGTGACACATTTGACCATAAATTTTAAATCTTGTTTCAAATAAGGACAATTGAAGATATCATTGCTCAATTTCAAGAGCAAAGTTGTCAATTTAATAAAATATACACTAATTTGACAAAAAATAAATGTCAAAAAAATATTTTTAATTTTTTAATAATTTTTTCCACCCACCAAAGATAAAATTATGTAAAATTTTTACACATTTATTTTTTTTTAACCAAATTAATTTTTATTATGTGTTTGGATGATGATCATGTAATGGGTGGTTGTTAAGCTTTTAATGTGTAATCGATATATTTAATATATGAAATATTTTTAGTTTTAAATTTTTTCATTTAATGGATTTGTTTAATAATAATATCAAAGTTGTCGTTATATTTGACTGTTGGAAAAATAGAAACTAATAAAAATAAAAACAACCACCCATTACATGATCATCATTCAAACACATAATCAAAATTAATTTAGTCCAACAAATAAATAAATAAATAAATGCGTAAAATATTTATCAATTTTACATAATTTTATTTTTGGTGGGTAGAAATAATTTTTAAAAATTTAAAAATATTTTTTGACATTTATTTTTGTCAATTTAGTTTATATTTTACCAAATTAATAATTTTGCCCTTGAAATTGAGCAATGATATATTCAATTGTCCTTATTTGGAACAAAATTCAAAATTCATGGTCAAATGTGTCACAATTGAAAAGTGAGGGATCAAAGTGACACAAACTCCAAACTATAGGGTCCTTTAGTTTAATTCGCTCTTATAAATTTCTTACACAACTAACCAAAGAAATAATCACAATATAACAATGATAAAATACTTACCACAATGTTTCAATATGAAAAATCTTAAGGAAGTCCTCAAGTTGCCTAATGTGAGCCTATTAAGCAAACACAATGCTTTAGATTATTGGTTTGAATTTGTGGAAATTAAGCAAACACAATGCTTCAGATTAAGCAAATAACAAACTTGCTGGAAATTAAAGATTAACAAACCTCAAAAGATACTCTCTCTCTCTCTCTCTCTCTCATTCATCTCCATTATTTATATGTAAAAATCTGCTGCACCAAATAAATTTCTAGCAATAAACGGAGAAAAAGGCTGAAGGTGTTTCAATATGGACTATAGGAGTTTCTTTAAGACCAAAATCAACAAAACAAAAAAATAAAGAAATAAGAAAATAAATTCAAGATTGTGCCTTTAATAAAATATATATATATCTGCAAATTTTGATTTGTTGCAGCAGCAGGAAAAGTGAATCCGAATACCTAATTAATCAAACACAATGCCTAATGGACTTAGAGTAAAGAATTAAACAAACCTGCAGGAAAAATAATTATACTTGCTTGACCCAAAAAAATTAATACATAAATTCAAGATTGTGCCTTTAATAAAATTGATTGTATAATTATAAATATATTTGTATATATCTGTAAATATTGATTCCTTGCAGTAGTAGTACCCAATTAATCAAACACAATGCCTAATGGAATTAGAGTAAAGAATTAGATAAACCTACTGGAAAAAGAATTATACTTGCAAATATTGATTTGTTGCAGTAGCAGTACCCAATTAATCAAACACAATGCCTAATGGAATTAGAGTAAAGAATTAGACAAACCTGCTGGAAAAAGAATTATACTTGCTTGACCCAAAAAAATTAATACTAAAGAAAAATAATTAGACACCTCAAAAAAATACTACCAGATTCAGAAGAAACTCAGAAAAATATACTTGGTTTAAAAATATGCTTGTTGGATATATAGGCTGGACCCAAAAAAATTAGACACCTCCATCCATGATGGGTTAAAGACAGAAAAAGATTGGTTTCATTCCTTTTGGTTTGCTCACCTAAACAGTATTTATACCAGATTCTTCCTTTAGATTCTTCATTCAGTTGGTTTGGGGCTACCACTGTTGATGAAGATTGGTATGGCGGAGAGAGAGAGAGGGAGGAAGAGAGAAGATGAAGAGAGTAATAGGGGGTTCGGGGTTGGGTCTTTGGCAAGGGTTGGGCTCCCACAGGGAATTGAAGAAGAGCACGGGAATGGGCTTCGATGAAGAGAGAGAGAGAGAGAGAAATTTTGAGATGAGAAGAGCACCTGTGAGAGAGATATTTTAGAACTTATATTTTGGACCATAAGATGTTGATGGTAATTGATCTCAACCATTGAAATGTCCAAATAGGACAAATGAGAGTAAGACATTTTCAGCCATTGGATTGAATCAATCTAATGATCCATATGTTGACACATATACATTTTGAGCCCTTGAATTCAAACTAAGCCTTCCATTGTTATATAGATTTTATTTTCCACGAATTCCAAAGCGTAGAGGGTCGGAAATTAAACCCCAAATTAAGTATGGTCCTAAGTGCTAAGGTCGCCTTTCTAAGATGATTAGGAATGAAAAAAGAGCATGGGCTAAAGCCCAATGGAAGTGGGCTAACAGTAGACCGAAGCAGGTCTGACCCGCAAAGGGTATAAAAGGACTCCACAAAGAAAAGTACCTAAGTCAAGTTGTAGAGGCAACACATGTGATGGTCAAGTTGCAGAGGGAACACTTGTAGTAGTCAAGTTGCTGAGGCACTTTGCCTCAGCGCCGCCATTCCCCAATAATGTCGGTTTAGCCGCCATTTGAATTTGCTAAAGAAAAGAGAAAGCTGAAGAAACTAAGTTGTAGAGGCGACACTTGCGACGGCCAAGTTGCGGAGGCACTTTGTCTCAGTGCCACCATTCCAAGTATTGTCGGTGCTACCGCCATTCTAAGTATTGTCGGTTCCGCCGCCACCTGGAGTTGTTGAAGGAATGAGAGAACCGAAGGAACACTTTGTCAGTGTCGCCATCTCCAATACTGTCGGTTTTGCCGCTTGAACTTGCCGCGGAAATGACTGCCGTGGTAACTACAGCCGCCATAACCAACTTGCGGAGGGAACATCCTGCCAAGGTAATAGCGGCCTTTGGGAAAAGCTTCCTTTCTGCAAGTAGAGACTAATGCTTGGCGCTAATAGCAGGCCCCAAGACTTACTGATTAGAGCTGATAACAAGCCCAGAGATACCAGTTTGCCGTGGAAACCCCGCGAAGATGGGAGTAGGGCAACCCGAGCAAGGGACTCTTTTTCCATTTACCCAGGTCACGAACTTGCCTTAGTCGTACAGGCAGGACTAAGGAAGTCCCTTTGGCCTTGGTACTAAGGCACAGCATGGCCGATAGCAGGCTTGGCTGTGGCCTTCGCCTTGAGAAGCTGAGGAGTTTGTGGTTAGGTGGCTAAGGGTGGAGGCTTCGCAGAGGTGAGCACAAACATAGTCGATAGCAGACTAATGGAGTCTTGAGAATGTATGTATTGGCCAAGTAGGACTGAGAAGGAAAGTGTAGCAGCAAGGTTTACCGCTGCAAGTGCACTTGCCGAGGTTCGAGCTGAGAAGGCAAGTGCAGCGGCAAACACTCCCGCCGCAACTGCACTTACTGAGGCTCAAAAGGGAGTTGCAGCGCCAAACACTTCTCTGCAACTCCCCTTATTGAGGATTAAAAAGGGTAGTTGCGAAGGCAAACATATAGTAATAGTACACAGTACATGCAGAGGGACATGTGACACCTTCAGCCTGGTGGCTCAATGTAGAATATTTCATGTGATTCTCTGGAACACATGTCCCTTCTCTATTTGGCCACTTAGTGTCCTCTTAATACCAAGAAAAAGCCTATAAATAGGACCCATTTCCCAAGGTTCAAAGAGAGAAATTTTGGAGATTTGGGGAAGATGCTGCCCATTTGTTCACTACCATACATTTCTTCTTGAGCTACTTGCTTCATCCTCACCCAGCTGCATACTCTCCAACTCCCAGACAGTTGTTACTGCTCATTCCCTAGCCACTTCCACCATTGTTGGACCATTAGTATAATTTTGTCTCTCTAATCATCTTCCTAACTTCGAACCCCTCTACACAAAGTGATCTATTTTCATCTATATTTGCAATTACTAAGTGATCTATGTTCCCGTTCAAAAAAAAAAAAAGAAAGAAGAAGAAAAGTGATCTGTGTCAATGTATGTAGTTGATTTTATTACAACGAACTTAAAGAGTAATTGCATCCTTCTGTATTTGAAGCAACTTCTGTAAGAGGATGGTAGTTTATTTTTTATTTTCAAGATTAGACATTGTGTGTGTCGGGAAGGTGGTGTGTTGTTTGTGTTTGTGTTTTTTATTTTGTTATCTCGAGACTTCAGTGATCGTTGCAATGGAGCTTTGCTTGCATCACCATTTGTTATTCAAAGCTTCGGTTGATCTGGTTGACATCAGCAAATCATGTGTTTCCATTGAAGCTAGAAAGGGTTCAGAAGCTGCTGCAAACGGATTTGTTTATTATTTGAGTGTACTCAAAGGGAATTTCATCATTGGAGGGATTAAAGGCAAATAATTTTTTTTATTATATGTATAAACGTACATGTATATATAATATGATATATAAATTATATATACACGTAAAAAAAAAATTCAAATATTATCGAAGTAATCTCTAATAGAACAAAAAAAAGGTAGAAAATAAAAAGAGAATATAAGATGGTAAAAGAATGTGATTGTTGGCTTTTTGGCTGTTGAAGGGTAATTTTGTAAATGCGAGCGTGCCAGCAAGGATCAATCAGTCCTTACAGAAATTATAGTTGCCAACCAATTATCAGACGATTGTGTTTTAGTTCTTTCAGCCTCAATGAAGAGGACTTTTACTGGTGGCTTGACTTAGGAGAAATTAAGAGAAATAACAGTTAATATGAAGAACAATCGAAGTATTTCATTAAAATGAACACTTACAATAGTCAAACTCAGCCTCGAAGAGGTTTACAGCAACAGTCTACTTGAATCTACTTGAAACTACTCCTATGAATCGAAGTGCAGTGCTGGTATTAAAGTGCAGGTATTTAAAGAACAAGAAATGTAAAACTGGAAAGGAAAATATGAAGTAAAGACTGGTTTGTATGATCTGAGTCTGGGGGCTTTTTCTGAGGGCTTCCCTGCTATTTATACTTGTCAAAGATGACCTTCGAACTGCACTTCAGACTGTCGAACTGCTCCTCCATGATCGCTGATCATGCTGCCTTAGAAGTAGTCCCACTACGCCATCTCTTGCAGTTGAGCTTCCTCCTGTATTTGAATTTGAATATGAGTAACCGTTGAAGCCACGTCACTTTGTATCTCTTTACTGATCTAGTGCTACTCAGATCACGTAAGAACCAATGTTCATTGCCACGTGTTCGATCAGGATCGAGGACTTGAACTTTCTTCCCATAATACCCTTAATCTGCCACGTGTCAAACTATGATTTGGCTTTACAAAATATGTAGCCAACATTACCCCCCGCACTAATACACCCAACACTTGGAGATATTAGTGGATCAAAAGCTTTTCCCGCGCTTTTGGAATGTGCATGGAATCTATCTTCAGGAAACACAACCGTCACCTATTTGATGATCATTTGCATTAACTCTCAATTTATCGAACATCCCAATACCTTCAGCATTCGAACGGACTATGGCTCAATCAACTTCTCACTCTACTGATCAAGCATACGAAGAGCCATTGAGTAATGCTGTTTCCCCTCGAAAGAATCTCCACGCATTCATTAGCCACCTTTACCCGCCCTTCTATATGCAGGTCATGGAGGCTTTTGCAGATTATCAACCTTTGGACTACGAACACATTGCCCTTAATCCTTTGATTTACAAATTTACAGATACAAGAAGTTCTTCCTCTAAACTCCCCTTGTACTTTGAACGAACTACTCTCAAGCCTTTGCTTCAACAAGTTGCAAATATGGACTTAGGAAGTTCTTCTTCACAAACCTCTACTTGGGATGAAGCTACAACTTCTTCATCTTCTGGGGTTTCCGGATGGACAAACTGGTCAGCACCTGAGTCCTGGGACTTGAGGGAACGAATTAATCACCATTTTGTTGAGTTCACTGACCCTTTACATTTTCCTTCTTACGCTCGAAGCTCTGTGGTCTATCCTTATGTGCCTATTGACCTTCGACGTAGTTTGGAGGAGAATCTGCTTGTGGCCTGGTACACATCCTCTATGCCCACAAGGACAATGCACACTGCCCGGCATCTGGAAGAATCACAAGGGTATACTCCTTCATTTTTGGCCAAGAAGGCAAAAATTTGCTCTTCTGACTGGCTCGACTATATTAATGCCTTTGTTCCTTCCGCTCCTGTGCCATATCCTCCTTCTTCACCTTCTGGAGTAGAAGCATCCACACCTTCTCCATCTTCTGAAGCAGAACCATCTACTCCTTCTTCTCCTCCCACTCTTTCCTGGACAGAGAAATTAAGGCTTGCCCTTCCCATGGACAAAATTTTTCCACTTACAAACCTCCATCATCTCCAACTCCAGCTGAGCGGAAACAAGCTCAACTTCTGCTTGCGGCTTTCTCTCACTTGCCCTTCAATGTTCTTGAGGATGACATCCCTCTCAAGAACTTTCGATGGTCTTGTGATATTCTGACTAGGGGCCATGTCCTTAATCCCATTGCCCAAGCAGAACTTCACATGTTCTTGGATCAACTTCCGTTACTCCTCCACTGGCATCAGAATTCCAAGGCCACCATCCAATCTTTGGATCAACTTTCATCTCTCCGAATTCATGCCCAGTACGAAGCAGAAAATTTCATCGAAGACTTCGATGACTTCAAAAATAAAGATTCTGCGTATTGGGATGATTTGGTTATAGATGAATTGGAACAAAATTTGAGGGAAGAGGCTTTCGAGACAAAGGCTGAGGAGCTCTACTATGAAGTGAGAGCACATCAACTTATGCAGCCAACATTAGAGGAATAGAAGATATAATAAAGAAAGAACAAATATTCATTGATCATTGTTGGACAAAGTTCCATGATCTTGTTATTTATTCTATTCCTTATTTTTATGAGCTTGAATTTGTACCCAAATAAGGTTACTCAATGTAATTGTCTTGGCTTTAACACAAACAAAGTCTTTCTGTATTTGACATTGTTTGCCTTGTTTCCTTTTTGTCTTCAAAAGCCAACCTATAGTTTCGAATTGAACAATCTCACCTTTCGAATCTAGACTCAATTGTTCAATGAAACGCTGAAAAAACCAACATGTCTTTTTCCAATTTATGGAGTATAGTTGACAATTCTGGCTGATATCATCTGGAATTAATGCTTTGAATTTTAACAACATTACTCCTCAAAACTAACTATAACCAATATATATGGTCATGGTTAATATAGCCAATCAATTTCAAATTGACTATTTTGCTTCGAAGAGTAATCCACACTGTTTAAGGTTCAAAAAGCAATTCCTTCTTGTATATATGGAAACCAACAATTGGTTTTAATGCTTCGAACAGTGCTCATCCTTAAAGGATCCAAGGAGTTGCTTCAAAGGTCGTTACTTCGATTAATAACCCTCAAACAGGTCTTTAAACCCTTTGAAGTGGACCAATATTCGAGCATTCTAGCAATTATGTAGTACGCTTCGAAGCCGACTTATGTATTTCGAAGCCGTTGTTATTTGATTTTTTGGCGCCAAAATCTCATTTCGAAGCCAAATATCTTGCTTCGAAGCTGGCGTCAATATCCAGAATGTGCCTTTTCCCTCCAAAACTATCAATATTGGAAGAGGCTCCTCGTATTCGTACTTTTAGTACTTAACGACTTATGCAATACATTTCCAGATACAAAAGCTTTTCTTTAAAAACCCTTTTTGCTTCGTGTTTCTGAAGTCACTTGCTTTTTTAACATTCAAACCCTCACATCTTTCACTTCTCTTTACTTCCCCCTTCCCTTTTCGAACATCGTACCATCCATGGCTTCTTCTTCACCAGAAGTACCAATCATAGAACGTGTGAGCTCATCCGTAGCCTTGAAAAGGCTCATTGATGTGGAGTGCGAGAAGTACAAAGCTGGGGGAAAAAGTGCCATTGATGGGCGTGTCTTTGTCCCTCGTCGTCATGAGCGACAAGACTACGTGCTTGGGCCAATCTTCAAGGAAATCCCTATTGAGCTCCCAGCTCTGTATCCCCGTCTGGAAAACCAATGTCTCCTATATGAAGGTGGTCTTGATTGGAGGAGCTGGAGAATCAATCGCCCCCACCGATGTTGGCCCACGATGAGACCGAGTGGCAAGAGTGGTATGATCGGGTCATCCCTGCGAGGACACTGGACCTTCAAGAGCTCTGCCTTCTCGACGCTCTTCGACTATCTAGGGTAACTATCACAGAGGACCCTTTCTTAGTCCCTGCTGCTTTATGCTTTTGGAACCCTATCTTTAATTTCTTTCAATTTAAATGTGGGATGATGGCTCCTACTGTTCTTGATATTTGCCATTTACTAGGAGTATCCCCCATTGGTACCATTATTACACCAGATTTCCCCGATTTACCAGTCTCTTTCTCCCTCCCCTCTCTTAACTTATCTTACAGCGATTTTGTTAAAGCTGAAAATAAAAAAGAGGGCCCAGTAACCGATAGGGAGTTCTTTTCCTTCTTGTTATACTGGCTTTGCAAATTCCTCTTCTGCACCTCTTCACAAAGAATTATGCCTGAATTTGCTCCACTTGCCAAAGCCTTTGTTTTGCAACAAAGAATAGCCTTAGCCCCATATATTCTTGGTCATGTATACAGAGTTGTTCCCTTTTTGTGAGAAGCCCTTAGATGCTAATCAAGGGGGGCCATTCTGGATCCTTCAGCTTTGGCTTTTTGCCTATTTCACTGAACTACAATCCAAATGCCTTAAATTTTCTGGGTTACATTCTCTTACCCATGGCATAAGACTAGCCAATGCTTCCTCTATCCTTCTTCTTTTGCCTTTTATTTCTCTTTTTTCCATCAACTACCAGCCGAACTTCCTGTCACACGCTTCCGTCCTTTCGAGACCAACATAGGTCCACGTTGGTTGAGTCACTTTTTGAGTGACAGGCTCTGTGCTTCGCCTATTCATAAAGATATATGGGCCTCCCTTCTGCTTCCTAGGGAGCTGTTTATTGGGACTACAAACCCCAGGGCTTATAAATGTATAGCTGAACCTTATTGTCCTGCTCAATTTGCTAGACAATTTGGTTTCACACAAGGGGTCCCAATACCTCTCTGGCAGCAACACCAACCTGAGCCTTACCAGAAGAGATCTGAAAGTTAGGAAATCAAGGCTGGAGGAGGCAACTTTCAAATTCATGGATGACTTGGCTAATTTTGAATACACTCCTTTCATTCCTGCGGGAACTGCATTGAAGAGATACCAACAGTGGTGGGAAAGTAATATGGAATTCTATTTAGCCATTTCACCTAAAAACCTATTGGAGGTATTAGATGTGTCCAAGCCCAAAGGAGCTGAAACTGTCCCTTCCTCTACTGTGCCTCCTACAGCTCAGTCCATCCCTGCTACCTCAACTCCTTCGAAAGCCACTCGGGCTGCTTCGAGAAAAGGTATATACTTTCAACTTCTCTTTTTCCTTTTGAATCTCTTGTTTGTCTCCTTTATACTTATGTTCTTTGGTGCAGGGTCTCTGCAAGAAGAATCTCCTAAGAGAGCTGAGACTTCAGCTATTCTCAAAAAGGAACAGCAACAGAAACAAAAAAGGAAGCTGATCCTCCCCTCTGAGGAATCTGAAACTTTGGGAGAAGAAGCAGCCGAACAAGAGCAAGAAGTGCCCTTACAAAGAACAAAGAGACAAAAGGTGGCTACCTCTCCTTCTGATACCTTTGAACATCCTTCTCTCGAGGCAGACATTATAGTAGTGGAGAAAGAACTAACCTTAGAAAAATCTGAACCCCAGATTGAAGAGGAAGGGGATCGAAAAGGAACCAGTAGTATCCCCACCAAGGGGGAAGAGGAGAAGAAAGACTACTGTCTCTCCTTCTGACTTTGCTGAGGACTCTGATTCCGAAACAATCGCCCAAGCAATAGAAAGGAGAAGGAAGGTGACTGTTTCAACTGCTGTCTTGGTTGAGGATCCCATTAACGAAAGTTATCAAGACAGTAGAGCAGGAACACCCCAAGACAATAATTGTCTTTGAAAGGGCCGAGAAGAAACGGCAGCAACAGTTTTTGAGAGATGAAGCTGCTGTTGCTGATGCATTACAAAGAGAAGCTGCACGAAGACAACAAACTATCGAGCATCCTACCCTTCGCAGTTCTCCTATCAGTGCCAATACTTCTGAAACAAGTAATTTCTTTCGTATTTCTACTGTTTTCCCTTCGTCAGCCTTTGTATTGAAGTTTGACATTGCTTTGCATTTCTTCCTTTTGCAGCAACAATTATCTTCTCCAGGAGGCCTATTCCAATTTCAGTTGAAGTTGACCAGTTGCAACATGTGAAGACCATCCAAATCATGCTCCCACTCTTCAAGCCTATTCTTGACACACCTTCTTTGAGTCCAAGCATCCCTGCATCCCTTTTCCTTGGCTTAGAGCCATTTCTCCCTTTTTTGACTTTTGATTTGCCTCAGTTTACCTCTTCTTCGAACCTTGCTCTTCCTCCTTCCTTCTCAGAAATTCCAACTGCTGCTTCCTTCCCAATGGCAGTTGACTCTTCCACAGAGGGTGCTGGTAATTCTCCAATTCATGGTTCATTACCTGTGCCTACTTCCAGCCCTCTTCACTTGATTCGTTGGTGGCAAAAACCATAGAGGCTGCCAAAGATGCTCCTTCTATTTCTCCATCCCCATGCAGTCTCTGGTGTCCTCCACCACAGCACTCTCTATGCCCTTTATGTCTAGGGATGAGGTAGACATCTTCGAAGGAAGACTAGCTAGTCTATTTGACACATCCTCTACCTCCCCAACTTTCAGTGCTGAAGCTGAACCATTAATCTTGGCTGACTCCTTGCTGAAAATCTTTGAGAGCTCTTCTTCCACCAGCAGCAAGCCTTTTGCCCCTTCTATAGACTTAGACACTTGCTTGGAACTGCTGATCTCCTTTTCGAGGATCCCCTTCGAGGCTCTACAAAGGCCTATCATCAGAAATGGGTTTCTTCAGTGCTGTAAAATCGCGGAGCAGTTCGGCATGGATGTCTCAAGTCATCTATCCCAGGCTGCAGCTACTATTGATTTCTACATTAGCATTTGTCATGCTGCCAATGCTGCGAATGAGAAATTGGCTAGGGATCAGAGTTTTGTTTCTCAAGTGCATACTGAAGTATCAGATCTCAAGGAACAACACTCCTCTGCCTCCCAGTTTCGAATTCAGTTGCTGGAGAAGAAAGCTCAACTTGAGGAGGAGCTAGCTGCAGTAAACCGGGCCTTGGTTCGAACTGACACTAAACTGCACATCACCAACCAAGAGCTGGCTGATCGAAAAGAGGACATGGCTGCAGCTATCCAACTGTTTCCAGCACTTAGCAGTAGGAAATCTATTGTACAAAAACATTAAGACATTGTAATGATTTCTGGGCCAATTTGTGGCGCAAATGTCTTGATTCTTTATAGAAGAACAAATTTTGTCTTATCTTTCGGCAGTCTTGTGTTTTTGTATGT